>JANRMT010062807.1:1480946-1602721 GCA_026402145.1 Polypterus bichir lapradei
CGTGAACCTTTAAGTTTGTATTAACAATGATTTTCGCTGTAGTAATTGATTTATATTCAGTGCTTGAAGTGGATCGGCACTCAGCGGTACCGGTGACAAGGCAAGTTTCACGAGAACTCCTTGACTGTGCATGGAAAACGAAAAAAAAACTTTTACAAGCATCTAGGACACGCTTGATCAGTTATGCTGTCGTGAAGCAGGCTTCTGATAAAGTTCAGATTGACAATAGTGGTGCACGATATTACCTTTTTTTTCTTTTCAGTTTAGTTCCTTATGTTGGAGTAATGTGCCTAAATTGTAATACCAAATAATCTGTGATGTTTTTGTACCGTCAATTTTAATAGAATTTCATGGTAGTTTTGTGCGGATGATGCCTGTCATTTCTAAATTGTTAAAGACATTCCAGCAACGGGCAGAGCAGCACTTAATTATACGTGAGTCAGACTGACAGTCGCGATGTTCACAGAGCCTTTCAATTTAATTACAAGTGACATTTATATTTTTTCTTTCAGCCAGCTTGCTACAAGAATATCTTCTGGAAATTGGATGTTAATGAAAAATCAGGTAAATTGCAAACAACCATTTCTTAAACTTGCAATTCACTTGTAGTGTTTAACTTTCACGTGTGTCTTTTGTTCTTTCCTTCTTTTCCTAGGACACCCCCACTGGTTCACTAGACTGTGGAATAGACCTGTTGATGGTATTGGAATATGAACTGCAAGCTTTATATAGCTTTACATTTGTGTTTAGATTGTGTAGGATTCAGTTCTTATTCTCTCTCAGTCTGCTCTTTATCTGACTATGGAGGAACCCTTTGATTTTACGGTTAGTCTTTTAAAGATGCTGATAATATATATTTTTTTTCTTCATGTGTGGCATATCTTTTAATTGTGGCATTCATTTAACATGCCCTCTACTAATAATGACGCACCTTATAAAAATGTTAATTTTAAAAATATTTATTTTTTGATGAGGACTTTGTTTTTCTTTGAATGACATTGTTTTAATTAAAAGTCAGATGTTTCTAATTTTTCCAGTGCAAGGTGACATTTCTTCAGGAAACAGGGTTTTTTTTTTTCTAACCTTTCTTACTCATTTTTACAAGGGGCGCCAACAATGGTGGTGAGCACTGTATACAGTATATCCTTTTTATCTTGGGATGACATGTCTGTGACTTGCATATTACTTAAGGTAGTGTCCAGATTGGGGTATTCATAATACTCTGCAATAACAGATGTATTCTAAAAAAACTTTTGAGATAACCATGAACGAGAGTTTTTGTAGTGAACCACAGAGTAATTTTAACAGTTTGAACTTTATTCCAAAGTGTCCACTTTTATGAGAAAACAGGAGTGTTCAGACCAAAACCAGACAGCTTACACGAGACAAATTGATGTATTTATTTGTGTGTGTCCACAGTACCTGTGTGGCTTCAGTGGTGCAGCTGACTCGAGAACAAGGGGCTCGGGTTTTTGTGGCTGCAGAGATCAGCAGGGCCTCCAGAAGAACTCAGCATGAAAAACTGTTGGAGTTCATCATTAAAGCTGAGAGCTGCGCTCCACCTCCGTCTTCTGCACTGATCCGGACAAAGCTAACATATTCCTTGAAAGTTTCCAGGAACATCGGAACGCCAAGATGAAAATCAACTCGAAGGAGTTTGACAAAGTGAAAGGCACCGCTGAGATTCGAACTCAGGATCTCCTGTTTACTAGACAGGCGCTTTAACCATCTAAGCCACGGCGCCAGACGTTGCGGAGACAGTTTAGCATTGTGCCCTCATATGTCTAAAAGATTGTTAACATGCAACAAATGTCCACTTCTTTGTAATAAAAAAAAATTCAAAGGAGAACTCCCTTTCAGCAAGAGCAGCTCCACGATCAGACGCTTTTGTGAAAGAGGGAAGTTTGCCTTATGTTGTTTGAATCCAATATTCAAAGGAAGCGCTCGATGAAGAGAAAACGTTCACACAATCCGTGATGAGGACGATCAAGAGGTCATCTGAAAAGCACAACAGACTCGCGAACCTGAGAAAAGCAGTCGTCTTCTTCAATGGCACCTTAAAGTCATTTCTTCATCGAGGTTTTCCATTCTCTTTTATCGACTGCCCTTAAAGGCTTAAAAAAATTAAAACGTAAAAACCTATTAGTTTTTCCTGGCAAGTATGCTGCAAGGTTTGTGCACAGTGTAATTTCAAGTTCACTTTGCCGCGGATTCAGCTGTGCGTGTACTGCAGAAAAGAAATGCAAGGAAACAGGCATTGCTGAGACTCGAACTCAGGATCTCCCGTTTACAAGACAGGCGCTTTAACCAACTAAGCCATGTTGGATGATTATTTGCCAACTTTCCTTTTCACTCTGTAAAACAGAATATTTAGGGCAGAATATTTGAACTCTTATATCTGGAACAAGAATATTTAGGCTTGGGGCGGACTGAGAAAGCTCCAGTTGGGGTTATTTCTGGAAAGCAGTGAGGTGCAACGGTTGAAATATTTTCTTCTTGACTTTGAGCTGCTGGCACCAGAAGGGATAATGGGCTCTAAGATATAAAATACCGACAAGGATGGGATTCGAACCCACGCGTGCAGAGCACAATGGATTAGCAGTCCATCGCCTTAACCACTCGGCCACCTTGTCGATGGAAGTGCTGATCACTTTTGTGGTAATTTTGCCCAAATTTAAACGTATTGTTCTGGCTAAAAGAGCACGCGACGTTTTTCGTTTTATCACAGATACTTCAACTACAGTGGTAACCTGTCGATATATAAACTTTAGGCACCCCACTAAGTCAGGACTTAGTAGCCTTTTCACTTACAAACGTTTTTTTTTAGAACCAGCTCTAAATTTTTGAATTCTTGACTTGGACATTATTCCCTTTCTTCCTTGCAGGTTGGCTTCCAGTGAGACATCATATATTGTCTTGCGGGGGCCGTCTCTATAATGCTGAACAGTAGCACAGTGCCTCTGCAGCCCTTTCTCAGCAGATCCTTTGCACTCCTATGTAGGGTCTGCTTTGCTTTGTTGTTCTGTCTGCGGATTTTCTAGTCTTGACTTCCTCATTTCCCAGTTTCTTAATAGCTTTTCAAACTAACTGGAGGAGCTTTGACATCTTTTTATAGCCTTCCCTAGCTTTGTGGCCATCACACAGGTCTTCAGTCAGTTGCTTAGAAGAGCCCCTTGTTGTTGAGTGTTGCACAAGGGTTTAAGAGTCAAAGAACTTTTTAGGCTCATCATTGAATACTTCTGTTCCTTTTTGATCAGATTGGCAACCCCTGCGCTAAACTGCAGGCCAAACTAATGACTTAAGAACAACTGAAAGGGGGCTCAGACTTTGTTAAACACCACATTTACCCTTTTATTTATTTATTCACTACCTTCTTTAGTTCATCAGATAAAAGTGCAACTGCACATTATCATTTTCATACACAAGCAATCATTTTAGTTTTTTTGCTGTCTAAGTTGTATTTAGTATTAATTTTTTTTTCCTTCAAATATAACAAAATCTGTCATTTGGCCAGGGCTGTCCAAACTAATGCATGGGACTGTAACCCCTGATAGCCTCCTGTTCAGGTCAGTTGTGAAACTAAAACATGTGTTTTCGATGTACACAGTGATATTGCCATTCACTTATACACTTTGCATATACTTTATAAAAGTTACTTTATTACTATCAATGTTTTTAAACATTGGTGAGTTTGCTGTGTAGGTTTAAAAATAGTTGATTTTTGTGAGGGAGATGGGAGATGTTCAGTATATTAGAATGCATGTACGGTACACAATAAAGGTCAATGTTCATTTGTTTAGAAAAAGATTATTAAAATACATAAACAAATAAATAAATATAGTTAAGTTATAAAGAAGGGTGTGCCACATACTGAAATGGGCGAGCAAAGGTCCACACCTGGCTTAGATAGAGGTACATTGTATTCAGGACGGTACTCAGACCTCTTTCTTTGTTAGTATTTTACTCAGGTTTATTGTAATTTAATTCTGTTTAATGCTTTTGTGCATCCTGTATCTATCTGTTTTAGTGTTCTATTCAGGAAACATTTCTATCCAATGCTACATATACCTACTGCTCCTTTCTGAAACTCTGTGAAGTGCCTTGAGCATGGGAAAGGCACTATATAATTAAAATGTACTATTATTATTATTATTATTATTATTACTGTGTTGTAGGTTTCACTTTAAGTGCACAAATTTGCCACCAGTCCACACTTACTGATAATGACAAAGTGAAGACATGTTTTCAGAAAGATTTACAAATTTATTAAAAAATCAAAAACTGAAGCCTGTCATTCCTAGAAGTACTCAGACCCTTTACTGTGGCACTCCAAACTGTGATCAGGTCATCCTGTTTGCTTTATGTCTCCCTTAGATGTTTCTAGAACCTGTAGCAATTTGAATTGACTGGACATCATTTAGAATGGCGCACGTGTACCTGTGTATAGAAACACCCACAATTCACACTGCATGTCAAGACTGAAATCAAGCCATGCAGTCCAAGGACCTTTCTGTAGACCACTACAGTCAAATTGTGGGAAGGAATAGATGAAGGAGAAGGGGGCAAATCCATTTGTAAAGCTTTGCCTGTTCCCAGGGGCACAGTAAGATTAAGAACTGTGAAATGGAAGAAGCTTGAAACCTCCAGGTCTCCTGCTATACTTTTAAATCCTGCTTCTTTTATGCCATTTTACAGTCATTTACTGAGTTGTGTGGTTCCATTGGTTGACTAAGCACCATTTCATTCTGGGAAGGGTTCTTTGCATATGAAGTTCATTCTTTCAGCTTTGAAAAACTTCCTAATACAGTATATAGAAAAAACAATCAATCCTTTATCCTAACACAGTGTCACAGGAGCCAATCCCATCCAACACAGGAGCAAACCCCGGGAAGGGCACCAGCCCATTACAGAGCAAACACACCAAGGACAATTTAGGATCACCAATGCACCTAACCTGCATGTCTTTGGACTGTGAGAGGAAACCTAAACAGACACGGGGAGAACATGCAAACTCCACACAGGGAGGACCCAGGAAGTGAACCCAGATCCCCTTACTGCGAGGCGGCAGCAGCGCTACCCACTACACCAGCATGCCACCCCAAAAAAAAAACAATCAGATATCTTTAAAGTCTGGCAGGCTAAATAGCAGGACACTAACAGAATAGGAAAACCCGAACATTTGTTACTATACCAATTCAACTAGGGTCCTTTTAAACTCACAACGTCTTTCACAAATCTGTTACTATCAATTAATGGTTATTCACTGTATGGAGCCCGTTATGGATCTAAATAAATAAAAGGTTCTTTCTGGAACCTCCATGTGGACGGGTCTTTTGAGAACCAAAAAGGGCTAATTCTTTACTATGACTGGTGTAGAAGCAGTGCTGGTATTTCTCAAATAAATTGTGATGTGTAAATCAGCAATTGTAACCCCACAAAACAGTACATGATAGTAGACAGGGGGATTTCCACAGAAGACAGGCATACAAAGAAATATGTTTCTGCTGCAAATAGGGCAGTCTGGAAAAATTATACATATTTGAAGAAAGGCCAAAACGTTTTTTTTTTTTTTTTGTTGTTGTTTTTTTTTTTTTTAAATGGTCATTTTGTGGACCTTAATCAGGCATAAAAAGCGAGACTCTTAAGCAATTGCATATGTAGATACATTTGTAGAGAGCCTGCAACTTTATTTTACTTTCTCGTATACACAGTATAGAGAAAGTATAGGAATTGTGAAAAAATTTGACCTCGAGATTTGGATGAATCTTGACATTTTAGACCTTCCTGTGTCTGAAAATACCATTTATGATATGATTACAGGGGGTCCTCGGGTTACGACACAGTTCCGTTCCTACAACAGTGATGTAACCTGAATTTTGGTGTAAGTCGAAACGTCGCGTGCTCTTTTAGCCAGAAGTCACTTACCTATCTTAACACATTTGCAAAATCATAATCTAGAACATAAAAACACAAAATCTAAGCTTGAGAAAAAAGAAAAGGACATAAATATACTGTACTGTAGTAACAGAAAAAATGAGTGTAAAAAAATGCTTACCTTTATTCCTTCTCATGTCTCAATTTTTTTAAGTTTTTATGGAAGTGAGTGTTGTAAACTCGAAACGTTGTATGTCGAAATGTTGTAACCCAAAACCCCCTGTAATTAAATAAAATTAACTCGAAAATGCTTTGACCTCAGTCAATGACATTTTGTACACCTGCGTTATATAAAAAATAAGGAATCCTATCAACATTTGAGCCGGTTGCCGGAAGTGGTACTTTAACTGAATACTTTAGTGAATTTTCAAGTAAACTATGGTTATAATTACAGATAGGTGATTCAAATTTTGCACAGATATTTATAATAAAAAGCAAACAAATATGAAATTTGAGAAAAATTACTCAAACGCAAGTAGTATTTTATGTAAACACCCATCTGAATTTTTTATGTAGTAGGGGGCTTTGCCCCCTGCTCGCTTTGCTCGCCAACCCCCTGGCCTACGCTACGCGCCAGCTACTTCATTCTCTGCCTCTCTCGTATGTGGATTTCACTTTCACCAAACAAATAATCTTTTAATTTTCATGGATACACCTTTTCATTGGGAAGAAACACTACTCTTCTCTAATGGCAACACGAATTAGACGATATACAAGTCTCCGACTTAAAGTTTAAAGCCAAACAATATATTCGATTTCTTTTTGCTGTTCCGTTATTTCACTGAGTAATAAATTCCATTGGGCGGCAAGGTGGTGCAGTGGGTAGCACTGCTGCCTCACAGTAAGGAGACATGGGTTCGCTTCCCGGGTCCTCCCTGTGTGGATTTTGCATGTTCTCTGCATGGGTTTCCTCCCACAGTCCAAAGACATGCAGGTTAGGTGCATTGGTGATCCTAAATTGTGCTTGATGTGTGTGAGTACCCTGTGGTGGGCTGGCGCCCTGCCTGGGGTTTGTTTCCTGCCTTGTTGGCTGAGATTGGCTCCAGCAGACCTCCGTGACCCTGTAGTTAGGAGATGATGGATAATTTCCTTTTGTTTGCGCTAATGTGATCTTTACTCTAATTTTTTTGAGACTTTTGAATTTTCGTACTTCCACTATCTCTAACCTGCTCTGCTTGTGTGTCACGCCACCGTATTTCAATTCTTTACGACGTTCTCCTTTGTCATCAACTCTTTGTCTTTTATTTCCGGCTCCGGGTGTGGTTAAATCTCTTGGCACAAAGTCTCGTCTCACGGGACGTGAAAGTATCTCTCTGAAAAAAGTCACATCTCGTTACAGGATAAAAAGTCTCATCTCGTCGCAGGATTTTTTTTATAATAATAGAGCAGGAGTGTCCAAACGTTTTTCACTGGGGGCCATATACAGAGAAATATACAAAGCGCTGGGCCACCCACTAGATGTGAGGTCTATTGCCTCATCTCCTGTGTATTAAGCTAGCAAAATCAATCAAACATAGGTAAATTATGCTTCGGAATTGAATATGCTTAAAGAAAAAAACAACATCACAGCTCTAATGGGTTTTCATTGATTGTATTACAAAGTGCTCGAGTAAAAATCAAAAGCACAAGCTTTATCTGACATTTGATGTTTTAATTCGCAGCACAACTGCGTTTCTGGCCAAGCGCACGAAGTTAAATTCCTGCATTTCCTCCGGACACGTTAGTCCTGTGACTTTAGTGAGGCGCTGTTTTATGACGTCACAATCTGAGAAAAATTTCCCGTGACGGGTAGTGAGTTGCGCAACCTCTTAACTGGCTAATGTGGCATTTTCTACTGTTTTGTAATCAAATCCTGTTATTGAGCTAGCTGACTGGAAGGCTTGCTGCACACCGGAGACATTATGGGCGGATTTGAAGGCGGGATAACTGAGAATCAACTTCGACTACAGCAAATCATAGTGTGCTAATTCAGAACTTAGACAAATGAGATTATTGTTACTCTATGACAATCAAAAACTCACCTGTTCAATTATCAATGTTTGAAGTTGTCTATCAAGTGTACTTTTAACCAAACGTTTCACAGTTCGTGATCCCTACCTCTTTGAGGTTCCGCCTTATATAATTTCCTTTTAAATAACCTGCCGTTCTACCAAGCGACGAAACTCCATTAAACGAAAGGAGAAAAAAAAGAAGCTGCGGCGATGAAACTCCATTAAACAAAAGAAGAAGAAGCGACGAAACTAATTGATCGTATTTTTGACAATGGAAGTAAGTGTGCTTCGAAATGAAAACGTTTGAAATTTGCAGGTTTTTTTTCGTTTTTTAATAACTTTGTTTTGCATGGTTATGTTTGTACCGTGAACCTTTACGTTTGTATTAATAATCATTTTCGCTATAGTAATTGATTCATATTCAGTGCTTGAAGTGGATCGGCACTCGTCGGTACCGGCAACTCTTCAAATTCCACAAGGCAAGTTTCACGAGAACTCCTTGACTGTGCGTGGTAAACGGAAAAAAAACCTTTTACAAGCATCTAGGAAACGCTTGATCAGTTATGCTGTCGTGAAGTAGGCTTTCGACAAAGTTCAGATTGACTACAGTGGTGCACGATATTACCTTTTTTTCTTTTCAGTTTAATTCCTTATGTTGGAGTAATGTGCCTAAATTGTAATACCAAATAATCTGCGATGTTTTTGTATCGTCAGTTTTAATAGAATTCCATGGTAGTTTTGTGCAGATGATGCCTGCTGTTTCTAAATTGTTAAAACTTTCCTGCAATGGGCAGTGCGACACTAAATTATCCGTGAGTCAGACGGACAGTCGCGATGTTCACAGAGCCTTTCAATTTAATTACAAGTTACATTTATATTTTTTTTCCTTTCAGCCAACGTGCTACAAGATGCCAGTAATAGTGGAGAGCAATGTATACAGTATATCCTTTTTATCTTTGGATGACATGCCTGTGACTTGCATATTACTTTAGGTAGTGCCCAGATTGGTGTATTCATAATACTGTACTCTGAAATAGATGTATTCTAAAAAACTATTGAGATAACCATGAGCGAGAGTTTTTGTAATAAACAGACTAATTTTAAAAGTTTGAACTCTATTCCAAAGTGACCACTTTTATGAGAAAACAGGAGTGTTCAGACCAAAACCAGATGTCTTGCACAAGACAAACACTACAGATGACAATTTGATGTATTTATTTGTGTGTGTCCAGAGTGGCTGTGTGGCTGAAGAGGGGCAGCTGACCTGAGAATAAGGGGCTCAGGTTTATGAGGCTGCAGGGCCTCCAGGAGGACTCAACATGAAAAACTGTTGGAGTTCATCATAAAAGGCCATGGAGCAGATGATCACTTGCTGGTAACTTAGTTCAGATAACAAGTAAAACTTTGTTATTGTAATCTATGCAGTAGCAAAGAGCTATGATGACTTTATAGCACCAAACTCTTGTATTTGCTTGTCCAACAGGCTGTTGTATCTGAACAGGTGTCATCCAAATGGTTTAAACAATTATAAAGATCCCAAAGGCCATGTAATGATCTCTATACGGTAGAAGATGAGGAGCTGATAGATGGCTTCTACAACTACCTGATGAAGTGCTGTGAAGAGCTGTAGGCACTTTTGAAAAGATCGACACCCCGAGTTCACATCATTGTGGATGTACTGATGCTGGAGGCTCATTTGGCTTCAGTGAATCTCTAATGAGTACAGAAAGTGTCTATGAGTAAGAAGCAGAAGGTCTGTTCATTGATGGACCAGCAGACAGTGAGTGGGACGTCATGTGGTGTCGGGGAGCAGACAGTCCTTTCTTTTTAGTTTTAGCACCATTATTGTGTTAATCAGAATACCATTTTACTTGTAGTGAATTTAGACAAGAATATAAACTAAATACATATGAATGTAAATATGTTTAAAGTGAAATTCAAAATACACATTAATACACTTTTAGTATTGGTGAAAGTAAATCTTTTATATGTATATGTGAGCGAAGAGTCTGACAAACTTGAGCTTCAACTGCTGGAGTAAAAAGACAGACAGCATCACAGAGGCATTTCAACTTGGGATTCCATCTCAACACCTCCTCTAATAAACGTGTCACTGGCTTTGTTTGTCTTTGGTCTTTTTTATTTGTGAGTGTTAAATTGACTGTGCATAATAGAGTTGTGTACAGTGGTGTGAAAAACTATTTGCCCCCTTCCTGATTTCTTATTCTTTTGCATGTTTGTCACACAAAATGTTTCTGATCATCAAACACATGTAACCATTAGTCAAATATAATACAAGTAAACACAAAATGCAGTTTTTAAATGATGGTTTTTATTATTTAGGGAGAAAAAAAATCCAAACCTACATCGCCCTGTGTGAAAAAGTAATTGCCCCCTTGTTAAAAAATAACCTAACTGTGGTGTATCACACCTGAGTTCAATTTCCGTAGCCACCCCCAGGCCTGATTACTGCCACACCTGTTTCAATCAAGAAATCCCTTAAATAGGAGCTTCCTGACACAGAGAAGTAGACCAAAAGCACCTCAAAAGCTAGACATCATGCCAAGATCCAAAGAAATTCAGGAACAAATGAGAACAGAAGTAATTGAGATCTATCAGTCTGGTAAAGGTTATAAAGCCATTTCTAAAGCTTTGGGACTTCAGCGAACCACAGTGAGAGCCATTATCCACAAATGGCAAAAACACGGAACAGTGGTGAACCTTCCCAGGAGTGGCCAGCCGACCAAAATTACCCCAAGAGCGCAGAGACGACTCATCTGAGAGGTCACAAAAGACCCCAGGACAACGTCTAAAGAACTGCAGGCCTCACTTGCCTCAATTAAGGTCAGTGTTCACGACTCCACCATAAGAAAGAGACTGGGCAAAAACGGCCTGCATGGCAGATTTCCAAGACGCTACCACTATTAAGCAAAAAGAACATTAGGGCTCGTCTCAATTTTGCTAAGAAACATCTCAATGATTGCCAAGACTTTTGGGAAAATACCTTGTGGACTGATGAGACAAAAGTTGAACTTTTTGGAAGGCAAATGTCCCGTTACATCTAGCGTAAAAGGAACACAGCATTTCAGAAAAAGAACATCATACCAACAGTAAAATATGGTGGTGGTAGTGTGATGGTCTGGGGTTGTTTTGCTGCTTCAGGACCTGGAAGGCTTGCTGTGATAGATGGAACCATGAATTCTACTGTCTACCAAAAAATCCTGAAGGAGAATGTCCGGCCATCTGTTCGTCAACTCAAGCTGAAGCGATCTTGGGTGCTGCAACAGGACAATGACCCAAAACACACCAACAAATCCACCTCTGAATGGCTGAAGAAAAACAAAATGAAGACTTTGGAGTGGCCTAGTCAAAGTCCTGACCTGAATCCAATTGAGATGCTATGGCATGACCTTAAAAAGGCGGTTCATGCTAGAAAACCCTCAAATAAAGCTGAATTACAACAATTCTGCAAAGATGAGTGGGCCAAAATTCCTCCAGAGCGCTGTAAAAGACTCATTGCAAGTTATCGCAAACGCTTGATTGCAGTTATTGCTGCTAAGGGTGGCCCAACCAGTTATTAGGTTCAGGGGGCAATTACTTTTTCACACAGGGCCATGTAGGTTTGGATTTTTTTTTCTCCCTAAATAATAAAAACCATCATTTAAAAACTGCATTTTGTGTTTACTTGTGTTATATTTGACTAATGGTTAAATGTGTTTGATGATCAGAAACATTTTGTGTGACAAACATGCAAAAGAATAAGAAATCAGGAAGAGGGCAAATAGTTTTTCACACCACTGTATATTTGACTTAACTATTGATGTAAATAATAAAGGACACTTTGTTGATTAAGTTCTGTATATTTGAAATTGTCTGTGTATCTGTTTTAGTCAATTCATGCCATCTGCATTTTGTCTTTAGTTTTTATAACTGCATTGTACAGTTTTATTACTTTTTTTGAACATTACAAGCAAACATGTCTATCCCCATTACATATTATTTATATATAATATATAGAAGTGGCCGTGCTTCAGTATATTCTCCGATCAGTCTGTTTGTTAGAATGCACAAAGAAGATTAATTTTTCTTTCAGTTCAGCTGACCCATCATTATTGTTAATTGTAAATATTTCTTGAAATGGTTGTACAATTTATACTGAATAATTATTAACATTTTGTTTTTTGGTAGTGACAATACTGAGTGTTTTAATTTGTTCTGGCCCAATCAACTCGTGTATTAACACAACTAGAATTGATAGATTTGAGCAGAGCCTCCTCTTGTATCAACACCGTCTACAAATGGCACTTTGCTGGACTCGCTGGGAATCCCACAGGATAAAACAACTTGGAAACTGAGCATCCTGATCAAGACTTAGTCTACAACAATAACGGTCTTACTTATCTTTATTTAGGAGCCACATTTACAATAAAACTTGCATTGTCTTTAACTGAAAATGCAGCTTGTATATATAGGAACAAAATTAAAGGTAAAGGATTGAATACTCCTGATAAAGGAAGAGCCAAAACCTTTGAAGCTCAGTATTCTAAAACCATAACTCACAGCAAGAACCTTATTATTCTAAAGTCTTGACATTAAGTGTGTGTCTGTGTTTATATTTATCTTCTTATATAATACTCTACCGTGGCTGTTCGTTTATTTGAACAGGATTTTAAATCACCTGCAGCTTGCAAACCGTTTCACCTATTGACCTGAATTTGGCACACATATACTGTGTGATGTCTACAATCCGCTTTCAGGGTGATGATTGACCTCCATGGTTATTCCTCTTTTATTTTTATTTTATTTTATTGTAGAATCAACTCTCGGCAGCAGCCAGCAGGACAGCCATGCGGTGCATGTGTAAGGGCGCCATTTTTATCCCTCCCACCTTCGCTGTCACTTCTCCTACCTCTTCAATCTGCCTCAAGAATGATTTAAGATATGAAGACTTAAGTGCCAGCTTAAGTGAAAAATTAATTAACGTACCAAGTAATTGCAACACAAACACGGACTAAATCAGTTTTAATGCGTAAAGATGCCGATGGAAGAACAGAAGAAGCGAGCCGCTGGGATGAAGAAAAGAAGAGCTGCTCAGGAAACAGCAAGCGCTTCAACCTCTGAGCAAATGAATGCTAAACAGAGAAAGAGAAAGAGTCTGAAAACTAGGAATGAAGTGTATTCGTGCAGTGCACCGTTACTGGTATGTGTGTGTGTGTGTGTGTGTGTATATATATATATATATATATATATATATATATATATATATAAACTGCTCAAAAAAAATTAAAGGAACATTCTGAAAACACATGAGATCTCAATGGGAAAAAAAATCCTGCTGGCTGTCTCTACTGCTATGAACTGATATGGTGCTATGTTAGGAATGAAAGGATGGAAATGAAAATGAGCAACCGACCGAGAGAGGGCTGAATTCAAAGACAACCTGAAAATCAAAGGGAAAAAAATATATGGCAGGCAGGCAGATGAATCCATTTTGCCAAAATTTCATTGCAGCAACTCCAAATCGTACTTAGTAGTTTGTATGACCCCCCCACCCCCCCACTCCACGTGTTTGTATGCATATCTGACAATGTCCTAATAAGATGACATGGTGTCCTGAGGGATCTCCTCCCAGATCTGGACCAGGGCATCGAGTTCCTGGACAGTCTGAGGTGTCAGATGGACCCAAACATAATGTCCCACCCAGTGTTCTTCTATTGGATTGTGGTCTGGCTAGGGGGTGTGGTGGAGTTTAGGATGGGAAGGCAGTCAGTGGTATCGGTTCCTTCATCCTCTCGCCACATGAGGCTGGGCATTGTCGTGCACCAGGAGGAACCAGCATAGGGTCTGACAATGGGTCTAAAGATTTCATCTCAATACCTAAGAGCAGTCAAGGTGCCGTTGTCTAGCCTATAGAGGTCTGTGCGCCCCTCCATGGATATGCCTCCCCAGACCATCACTGACTCGCCACCAAACCAGTCCTGCTGAATGATGTCACAGGAGGCATAACGTTCTCCAGACCCCTTCACATCTGTCACATGTGCTCAGGGTGTACCTGCTCTCATCTGTGAAAAGCACAGGATGCCAGTGGTGGACCAGCCAATTCTAATACTCTATGGCAAATGCCAATTGAGCTCCATGGTGCCCACTAGAGGACGTCGGGCCCTTAGGCCACCCTCATGAAGTCTGTTTCTGATTGTTTGGTCAGAGACATTCACACCAGTGGCCTGCCTGCTGGAGGTGATTTTGTAGGCTATGGCAGTGCCCCTCCTGTTCCTCCTTGCCCAAAGGAGCAGATAGCGGTGGGTCCTGCTGATGGGTTAAGGACCTTCTACGAGGGGCCCTGTCCAGCTCTCCTAGAGTAACTCCTGGAGCCTCCTCCATGAGACTGTGCCGGGAGACACAGCAAACCTTCTGGCAATGCTACGTGGTATTGATGTGCCATCCTGGAGAAGTTGGACTACCTGTGCCAGCTCTGTAGAGTCCAGGTATGGCCTCATGCTACCAGTAGTGACACTGACTGTAGACAAATGCAAAATGAGTGACAAAACAGATGAGGAGGGAAAAATGTCAGAGGCCTCCACCTGTGAAACCATTCCTATTTTGGGGGTCATCTCATTGTTGCCCCTCTAGCTCACCTGTTGTTAATTTAATTAACACCAAAGCAGTTGAAACTGATTAACAAGCCCCTCTGCTACTTAACTGACCAGATCAACAGCCCACAAGTTTCATTGACTTGATGATATACTCTCATTCAAAAGTGTGCCTTTCATTTTTTTGAGCACTACACACTATACTGGTGCTCTGTTTACTTGCCTGGGGTTACAGATGTAAAAGAAAAAGGGAAGTGTTGAACTACAACACATGACGTGTGGAATTTAGGCCATTCTGTTATGGTCTACGTAATAAAGAATATAAAGGATAATAGGGTCAGACTAGTGCCATGACAACACACACCCTAAACATATTTATGTTCATTTATATTGATTGTCCTATAGAAAGCTACATTGATGTAAACCAGTTTTTCAGTATAAACCTATGACAAACAAGGAAAAAAAGCCTTACCAGAAATATCATTGCCAAAATAAATTCCCAGCTGTTCAGATTGGATGATATAATGCCTATGACTTGACAGCCTCAGTGTAGTGTGTGCTAAACTGACCAGTAAAGTGGAGTCATTTACAGCTGTACAGGTTGTTATGTCAGGGCCATACTGGAGTATACAGACTCTGTGTGCTCTTAATATGCTGTTTGCTTGTGTAGTCATATACAGTAGGATGATGCCCAACTGAACTATCTGCCATCTCTATCTTGTTACCAGTCGTGATGCTGATGCCCATCAGTGCCTGCTGTACAGTTGGACTCCTGGCCTCCTCCAGTCTCAGAGGCCCTAAAGACCGGCTGATGTATAAATGAGATAAATGAGATATGAACTACAAATAAACATCTTTCACGTTTTAATCTTAAATGTAACTTTTGCATAAATAATATGTATTATAATAAACATATATTTGATGATCTTAAAGAGGTATTTAAAATCCCAAAAGTAATAAAGATACAATTAAGTCAAATAATTGAATAGCCTGATTAACAGGTGCACAGTCACAAAAACTGCAAAATTATTACTCTTTTTAAGGCATAATATTTGCTCTTCACATATCGTTTAACATAGTAAACGTCATTATAAAAATAATAGCTGAAAGGTGACTATTAGCTCTATAATAACTGTGTTTCTTACATTTAACATTGATAACATGTAGAGACAGCCAATGGATTCTTTAAAGTCACAATTGTATTGCCAGCTTTCTTAATGTTGTCTAATCCCTGATGAACATGAGAGTGTTAAGTACTGTATGTGATTTTTTTAATATTCTGTAATCATAATACAGCTAAAAACAAACTTGAATACGAGATCCACAGGCAAGAAACTCACTAGAGCTGCTGGTGTGTTGAGAACATAAATGAAGATCGCAGAATATTTGACAGACATCTGCAAACAAAGAACAGAGGCTGATCTGCAGGCAGAAGAGGATTACAATGGAATATTAGGAATACTTAAATACATAAACGTGGATAAATAGTAATGAAAGTAATAAAACACATTTTAGGGTTGTGTATTATAGAAGTAACGATTTAAACTTAACAGTTTATTCAACGTTTAAAATTGTAATACGTTTATAGCCCGTCTTTAAGGTGACTTGTTAAATGTAGGCGACTATTTCATTTGGGCATTCGAGTAAACAACAACAGTCAAACATTTGTTTTAATCTGACTGACTCAATCAAGTAGAGCCCACACTTAAGTCTACGTCGATCCATTAAAATTTGGCGGCACAAATTTGTACTGTTATGTTTATTTGAATTTTCTTCACTCGTTGTTTGGTAACGATAAATATCTCATATCCAAACTTTTATTATCATTATTTTTTCAGAACCGCTAATCATAAATGACGGTGGTAAAAACACACTGCAGTCTTAATAATGCACTCGACAGAGTGCTATAGTGTAAGATACTGGCACTAATAGACTATCGTCGCAGATGTATTTTACGAATATACTGTACACTCCGTCTCTTACAGTCACTTTATCTTGACCGTCCACCTTTAGAAAATACTCCCACCTTTCTTTTTACGTATCCATAAGGCAATTGGCTAAAGTGGGACATGAATGACAAATAACACCGATTGGCGATTTTTTAAATTAAAAAGGTGTTTGACCGCGAAGATTAATTTTTCCATTGGCTGATCAGTGCCTGACGTACGCAAATTAAATATATGATTGGTTGGAGTCGAAACTGATATTCACGCCCATTTTACTCCGGTCACTTGGAACTTTCTGTTGTCGCTCGTCGCCGCTGTATGACGTGCAGGTAGGATGTTTGGTTTTGTAGTGTCGACACACATTATACTCTTTCATCACTGCAGTACCTGTAGTTTCATCCATCCATCCATTTTCCAACCCGCTGAATCCGAACACAGGGTCACGGGGGTCTGCTGGAGCCCATCCCAGCCAACACAGGGTGCAAGGCAGGAACCAATCCCGGGCATGGCACCAACCCACCGCAGACATGTAGTTTCATTTGAAATCAAATAGTCACACTTGCCCTTGACCTCTAGGAAGAAATATCCATTTTCCCAACGTGTCTGAAATGTTCTGCACGCACCAGTTATTGTGCGTTTCTTTGGTTCTGCCGTTTTTGGATTCCCGTAGCAAAGTTGGTCTTTGGTTGCTCTTGTTTGCGAAGATGCTGCCTTGATCAAGACAGTAGCTCCACCTTGTGTTAAGCCTAAGAAGAACAATACAGTAAAGAACGAGTTTCGTGTGTGGGCCATATTTCATTATATTTTTAGAATTTGCTGCGGGCCGCTTAAAAATGGATCACGGGCCGCAGTTTGGACACCCCTGTAAAAAAGAGAAATTTGTACATGATATTAAAAACTGTGTTCAATATAAAGCATATTCTTTCAATAACTATTATTAATTTTATTTTAATTTATACATCATCAGTTTAACAATTACGTAATAAGCTGATACGTCCACATTGTGTTCCTGATAATACATTTAATTTAATATATACAGTACAGGCCAAAAGTTTGGACACACCTCCTCATTCAATGTGTTTTCTTTATTTTCATGACCATTTACAGCACACCATCACTCTCCTTCTTGGTCAAATAGCCCTTACACAGCCTGGAGCTGTGTTTGGGGTCATTGTCCTGTTGAAAAATAAATGATCGTCCAACTAACCTGACTTCTGCACAACACAACTGCTGGTCCCAACCCCATTGATAAAGCAAGAAATTCCACTAAATAACCCTGATAAGGCACACCTGTGAAGTGAAAACCATTTCAGGTGACTACCTGTTGAAGCTCATCGAGAGAATGCCAAGAGTGTGCAAAGCAGTAATCAGAGCAAAGGGTGGCTATTTTGAAGAAACTAGAATATAAAACATGTTTTCAGTTATTTCACCTTTTTTTGTTAAGTACATAACTCCACATGTGTTCATTCATAGTTTTGATGCCTTCAGTCATGAAAATAAAGAAAACACATTGAATGAGGAGGTGTGTCCAAACTTTTGGCCTGTACTGTATATATTTTTATTTCCGCCATCATTATCACAATTCAACGTAGCTAAATGCAGTTTTACCTGGAGCAATTTATTGAAACAAATATTATATAATACTAACACTTTTTCTATGTTTTTAGGTAACTATAACTCTTTTTACTTTGCACGTAATCAAGGTAATGCATATGTAATCATGAAAAATTCCACCACTGTTTTCGACCTTCCTAAGTGCGAAAATATAATTTTAATATAAAGTTTGATTATAAACAGAGATAAATGATTGTGTATCCATCCATCCATTATCCAACCCGCTATATCCTAACTACAGGGTCACAGGGGTCTGCTGGAGTCAATCCCAGCCAACACAGGGCACAAGGCAGGAAACAAACCCCGGGCAGAGTGCCAGTCCACCACAGTGATTGTGTATAGATATTATCAATTGGTTATGATGAGAAACAAAGAGATATGCGATTTGGGAAATATTGCACAACTGGATGGGGTGCTGATGACCTTTTCCTCTATCTCAGTATATGAGAAAGTCGAGGGGAGCGCACTCACAGTTATTTTTATACTAGCAAAATACCCGCGCTTCACAGCGGCGAAGTACTGCATTAAAATTTTTATTAAGAAGAAAATTTAACCTTTGTAAACTGAGGGAAAATGTGCCAATAATTATTTGTTAAAGATCTCTTTGCATACCATGTTGTCAGTTCGGCCCTCCGGTTGTAACATGACCAAGCTGTGCGCTGAGCTTACTCTTGAGCATGCAACTTACAGTTGGCCATGTGAACAGTAATCTTGTTTCAAATCTCACAGCTTGGATTGCTGCTGTCATAATCGGTTTGAGGTTCATGGTTTGTTTCAATTACGACAGCATTTGCAGGACTTGTGTTGAAGTGACATTCGGCATCTGTCAAGCGTTGTAAGCTTACAACCGGTTTCATCGATAACTTCACATCCAGCTTTTGAGAGTTTAAACATTCATAAACATCAAAGTGTCCACTACTGAAATCGTCACCTGTCAATCTAAGATGTTTAAAATGCATTGGCGGTTGTCAAAAGGTGTAAAATATTTGGCCATTTCGGTACACTTGAAAGCACCAACTGAACAATTCAGTGGCAGCCATCAACTCACATGCAGAACCATAGGTGAAGGGCTTAAGCATTTCACTCTTCTAGTGCTCCTGTGTAGTATAATTATCTCCTGTACCATCATCAGTCCACACCTTGAACCTGTCCCAGTCATTCAATACATAAGACACAATGTTCTTCCAGATATCAAGAGTGAGCCTGATATGGCTGTGCAATATGTAACACAGAGAATGGAAAAGGTAGGTGCCATCTCCGGGCATGGAAACCACTCGGTAAGTGACAGTTCTTTGATCGATGGTGATTACCTCTATAGACATGGTAATGGGGGTTGGAATGATGAAGGAAATGGGTACCTGAGTAATGTAAAGTAAGTGTAAAATACCTATACAATAACTATAATTGTAATAAACAAACAATAAAACAGCGGAGAAGCCGTGGATTAAACAAAAAGGCTGTAGTTATCAGCAGGGAGACGTGAATCCCGTGGCGAAGCAAGGAAGGGAATGTAGAGACTGGAGCGACGGACGGCCTTATATAGGCAGGCAGCCAACAATGTGGGAGGCGTTGGGATGGCGGACCCAACGCCGCCTCACATGGTGACCAAGCTGCAGGCTATGGACGTATATATGTACGTAAGTAGGATTCAGTTAGCGTTGGGAACCCGTGTACCAAATTTCTTGAAGATGGGCCCATAAGTAACAAAGACTGTTGAAAAGTTCAATATGGCAGCCGACAGTGACATCATACCACCGATGTCACTGTTTCGGTTAGTGCAGGGAAGCCGCCTACCAAATTTCGTGAAGATGGGGCCGTAAATAAGAAAGTTCAACATGGCGGACGTTGTTGACCGTTATGACCGTTATGCGTAGAATTTCGAAATGAAACCTGCTTAACTTTTGTAAGTAAGCTGTAAGGAATGGGCCTGCCAAATTTCAGCCTTCTACCTACACGGGAAGTTTGAGAATTAGTGACGTTGGAAAGTTCAATATGGCGGCTGACAGTGGCGTCATACCACCGAAATAAGTATGTACATTGGTTTCGGTTAGCGCAGGGAAGCTGCCTACCAAATTTCGTGAAGATGGGGCCATGAATAAGAAAGTTCAATATGGCGGACGTTGTTGATCGTTATGACCGTTACGCGTAGAATTTCGAAATGAAACCTGCTTAACTTTTGTAAGTAAGCTGTAAGGAATGGGCCTACCAAATTTCAGCCTTCTACCTACACGGGAAGTTGGAGAATTAGTGACATTTGGAAAATTCAATATGGCGGCCGACAGTGGCGTCATACCATCGAAATAAGTAAGTACATCGGTTTCGGTTAGCGCAGGGAAGTCACCTACCAAATTTCGTGAAGATGGGGTCAGCCTTCTACCTACACGGGAAGTTTGAAAATTGGTGACGTTGGAAAGTTCAATATGGCGGCCGACAGTGGCATCATACCATCGAAATAAGTACATACATCGGTTTAGGTTAGCGCAGGGAAGCCGCCTACCAAATTTCGTGAAGATGGGGCCATAAATAAGAAAGTTCAACATGGCGGACATTGTCGACCGTTATCGACCGTTATGACCGTTATGTGTAGAATTTCGAAATGAAACCTGCTTAACTTTTGTAAGTAAGCTGTAAGGAATGAGCCTGTCAAATTTCAGCTTTCTACCTACATGGGAAGTTGGAGAATTAGTGATCAGTCAGTCAGTCAGTCAGTCAGTCAGTCAGTGAGGGCTTTGCCTTTTATTATTATAGATGAAGAAAATGTCACATTGCATATAATCAAGAGGTACTTATACAACAAATGACTTCATAGTCAAATTAGAAAAAAGAAGGAAAAAAGATCATCAAGTTACAAAAAGAAGGAAGGAACAAAAAGAGACCAAAGATAACAGAACAGAATTCAACCTGAGAGAAGTAGAGAGGAGAGTCAAGAGCACAAACAGAAATTGTAAGAAAAAACAGAAAAAGAAGTTAAACACGCTTATTCTAAAATTTTATGAAATAATTCTTGGCATATTTTAAGAAAAGTTTTGAACAGATCCTCTAAGTAAGAATGAATTTTTTCCCAATTTCAAATAGTAAATAACATTGGTTACCCACTGACTTAAAAGAGGCGGGCTGGGATTCTTCCAGTTGAGTAGATAAGTCTACATGCCAATAGTGATGTATAGACAATCACAGTTTGGTTAGTTAAGTTAAGCAAGGGTTCAAAGAGGAACCAAACAACACCATGCAAAGTCAGGATTTTAAAGATTGCACACGAAACTCCGTGCACTTATTCTGCCATGAGCCTTTCTGTTTGTTGGTTTGCATATTAGATAAACTGATTGAGGATATAAGACTTTGCAAGACTGTAGGGGTTACACATGTGATTTACTGGTGTTAAATGCTATTTTATTTATTTATCAAACTTTAACCACATAAACATAGTATGTTGAACTATGCTTTCTTCTCAAATAATAAAAAAAAAACAGTTAAACAAATATAAAATAGATGTTGGCACACAGTAAAACGTTTGGGGCAGTCACCCATATACTTAATCCCTGGCAGCAAAAGGGCAAATACAAGTTGTCAATGGATTAGAGCCCAACACAGAACTGAATACATGTGGAGGTTGTCTTGCTTTTAAAGTAAGTTGACGTTATCTGGGGCTCAGAACCGGAAACGGGTTCTTTGGGCCGGAACCGGTAAAGTGACGTCTTCATGGCCGGACTCAGGCAGAATTTCCCATATTTGATCTGCAGGAATATCAGAGGAAAGATTAGTGTACCCCGCTGCCCCCTGGCCTGGCATGGAATTACCTTTGATTGGTCCCTCTAGCTGTCTCCCACACGCACGTGTATGGCAATGTAAAAAACAAACAAAAAAAATATATAGGAATTAAAAAGAAATTAATTGTGATTGGTGGAATAAACTTGCGAGGCATTTCAAACATGACAAATGTCTTCACTTGAATTTTTCTGTTCCAGAAAATTCTCACATTTGTCTATGTCCCAAAACAAAAAAGAGGCCAATAGCTCAAAATAAAGAATTCCTCCTTGCCAGTTTGAGGCCAGAGGCAGCTCTAGTTTTTGCACTTTTCACCTGTCACACCTGTGGGCTTCATACCGAGTGCTCACAGCGATGCTGTAACAGTCAAGGAGCGCACATGAGTGGCAGGCTGAGACAGAGCCAGGCTGAGATCACACACACAAGAGTGTGGACATGCAGGTTAGTAGTCATCACATCGCTGAGCAGGAGGACATTTCTCTTTAGCTCAGAAGGACCAGATGGTCAGGAGGTCGCCTGTTTGGGATTGACAAGCAGCTCTTAGCTGAAACATCATAGATCAAATTTCCTCAGCAGTGACAAAACAAAATGAACTGAAATGCTTCAGTAAAATGAAGACAGGGCATTTTTATTGGGCCCTGCTGATTGCTGTAATATCAACATTAACAGTTTGCCATTTCTGGGAATGAAGAAACAGTGCATATTAACAGTGGTTCAGCATCTACAGTAATCCAGAGAAAATTCTTGTGACTTATGAGAATACAGAAACAATGACTTTGACAGTGATGAACCACCTGTGGGAAAGCACTAATAATGTATTGTATTTTAACATTTCCTCACTTATCCACTGTTTTACAACCTATGACAGCACTGCTGCAAAAAAGGTGTTTAAATGGAACTGGACAGAGGAATGCCTGAGTTAATTTGATGAGGCCACATTACAGTTGCAGTCTAACAGCGTCTTAGTGCATTATGACCCACAGTTACATCTTATTTTGGCTTGACATGCATCACCTGTAGATGAAAGTGCAGTAATTTCTCACAAAAAGGATGAAGGATGGCACTGAAAGGCCAATAGCATTTGCCTCACGATGCTAACCAAACCTGAGAGAAATTACTCACAAATTGAAAAAGAAGCCTTAGGATTTGTGTTTAGAGTCATGAAGTTCCATGATTATTTGTTTGGCTGAAAATTTACATTAGTAACAGATCACCAGCCGTTACTAAAGATTTTGGGTGCCAAGATGGGCATACCCACACTTGCTGCAGCTGGAATGCACAGAGGGTTGCTTGTTTTTGCAGCCTATACTTATGAAATTAAATACAGAAAATCAGAACAGCATAGTAATGCAGATGCATTATCATGTTTGCCCCCACTGGATTTGAATAAGGAACTGAAACCAAATCCAATGTATAGGGTGTGTTTTCTAGATAAATTGCCACTGCACAGGAAGCTGATAGAGACCCTGTGTTGAGAAGAGTGAAACAGCATGTATTATGTGGATGGTCAAATTGTAATGTGGATGACACTTTAAAGCCATATTTTGCATACTTATATTGATATCCAATATGGTGTTCCACAAGGCTCTATCCTGGGTCCGCTGCTCTTCTCAATCTACATGCTTCCGTTTGGTCAGATTATCTCAGGGCACAACGTGAGCTACCACAGCTATGCTGATGACACACAGCTGTACTTATCAATAGCACGTGATGACCCCGATTCTATTGATTCACTAACACAATGTCTGACTTGTATCTCAGAATGGATGAATAGTAACTTTCTCAAGTTAAATAAAGAGAAAACTGAAATCTTAGTGATTAGCAATAATGGATACAATGAGGCTATTAGAAATAAACTGGATACATTAGGATTAAAAGTCAAGATGGAGGTAAAAAGCTTAGGGGTAATTGTTGACTGTAATCTGAATTTTAAATCGCATATTAATCAGATCACTAGGACAGCATTTTTTCACTTAAGAAACATAAGTAAAGTTAGACCTCTTATATCACTGAAAGATGCTGAGAAATTAGTTCACGTGTTTGTTTTCAGTTGACTAGATTACTGTAACGCACTCCTCTCAGGACTACCCAAAAAAGACATAAATCGTCTGCAACGAGTGCAGAATGCAGCTGCTAGAATCCTAACTAGGAAAAGAAAATCTGAGCACATCTCTCCAGTTTTAATGTCACTACACTGGTTACCTGTGTCATTCAGGATTGACTTTAAAATTCTGCTTATGGTTTATAAAGCCTTAAATAATCTCGCCCCATCTTATATATCGGAATGCCTGACACGTTATATTCCAAATCGTAACCTCAGATCCTCAAATGAGTGTCTCCTTATAATTCCAAAAGCTAAACTTAAAAGAAGTGGTGAGGCGGCCTTCTGCTGTTATGCACCTAAAATCTGGAATAGCCTGCCAATAGGAATTCGCCAGGCTAATACAGTGGAGCACTTTAAAACACTGCTGAAAACATATTACTTTAACATGGCCTTTTTATAACTTCAATTTAACTTAATTTAACTTAATCCTAATACTCTATATGTTCAATTTCCTCATAATAACTATTCATGGTGGCTCTAAAATCCGTACTGACCCCTACTCTCTTTTCTGTTTCTTTTTCCGGTTTCTTTGTGGTGGTGGCGCTACTCAAAGCTTCATGATGCTCCAACAATGATGGATGGATTAAAAGGCAGAATTCTACATGACTATCATCATCAAGCCCTTCCGTGAGAACCCAAAACACAAAGAGGACTGTTTCATTTATGTTAGGTAGAATGCCCAGAGGGGACTTGGCAGTCTCATGGTCTGGAATCCCTACAGATTTTATTTTTTTTCTCCAGCCGTCTGGAGTTTTTTTTTGTTTTTTCTGTCCCCCCTGGCCATTGGACCTTACTCTTATTCGATGTTAATTAATGTTGATTTATTTTGTTTTCTTATTGTGTCTTTTATTTTTCTATTCCTTATTATGTAAAGCACTTTGAGCTACTGTTTGTATGAAAATGTGCTATATAAATAAATGTTGTTGTTGTTGTTGTTACTTACTATAGAAAACGATTGTATTCTGTGGGGTCTTGGAGTGGTGGTACCTCAGAAGTTACAAAATGGGTTACTGGCGGAATTGCATGAGCATCATTGGGGGACTATAAAGATGAAGGCACTAGCCAGACGTCTGTTAGTGGCCTGATTTAGACAAATACATTGAGAATGAAGTGAGTCAATGTGATATTTGCAAACAACAGCGGAATATGCCAGCCGTGGCCCTTATACAAACCTGGAAGTGGGCTTCAAGTCTACGGGAGAGAATTCATTTGGATTTTGCTGAGGACCATAAACAGACATTTTTGGTGGTCATGGATGCATATGCTAGGAGGGCAGGCATAATCCATATACCAACTACAATCACAACTAAGACAGTAGAAGCTCTAAGGAGTTTGTTTGCGTCATATGGGTTGGCACAAGAAGAAGTCACAGATAGTGGGCCTCAGTTTACGTCCTAAGAGTTTGACTCTTTTTTAGAATTAAATGGGGTTAAACATATCAAATCCCCAGCATATCACCCTGCCTCTATAATGCAGGAGTCTCCAACCTTTTTTGACAAAATGAAAATGGCCGAGAGCTATATACTTATTTCAGCCCAAACAAACTGAATAAGCTTGTTTTGTCTGAACATTTATAAAATGCTGGTGTCCACAACTCACATTTTGCATTTAAACATCACAAAAAATATTTAGTTCACATGCAAGTGCATTTTGTATGTGTAGTGTATCTCGCACTATTGAATTAAAACATGAATGCTGTCAAAACAAAACAATGCAATTACAAACACACAGATATGACTTAATCATTTGTCATTTTGTTCCATGTCACCGTTTCACTTCACATGTCCAATTGCATGTCTGATGTGTTTTTCAGTTAGTCAGATGACTGGCACTGCATGGAGTCAACAAGAGAGGCAGGTGTCTGGTGGAGTGGAGCCACTTAGGTTCACTCTTCTGGAGTCATTTCAATGTTCATCTGTCAGTCTTGTTCTGAACTTTGATTTCATGACATTCATGTCAGACTCACAGGAGTATGGAGACCCAAACAAAGCAGATATTTTCAGAGCTGCTTGATGAAGATTCTTATAGTTATCTGGCTCTACTAAGCTCCAGAAATGTTGAGACTTTAACTGCACATTATTTGAAGGTTTACTAATATATAATATAGAAAATCCAATGTTTCTCTGTCTGTATGTCTGTCCGCTTTTCACGAGAGGACTACTTAACAGATTTAGATTGGGTTTTTTTCTATAATTTGCTTGAACATTCCGGTTGATTTGGTGACTTCTCTGATTTCGCTAAGTATCATAGTTGGCTTGCGGTACCGATTTATTTGCTCAAATCCCAGAAACACGCAGCGGGCTGACAGGGAGGGGCCTTCCTCGCTCAATTGCCAGCTTTGGGGCATGTGCCTTAACTCCGCTTAGCTAGCAAACGAGGGAACAATTGAATTCAACTTTGTTTGATATTTAAAAAGAAATGTTACTTAGGTCTTGATGAGTTTGAGTCCGAATATTCTCTTAAGTGTATGCCACATTAAAAAGATAAACTGCAATTCAGATTGTGGATCATGATTTTGTGTTAAAAGGATCATGATATGATTTTTTGGAAAGATCGCCCACCCCTAATTTGACTAATCAACTTTTCAAATTTATCTAAGATTCATTAACTTTTTGGGGAGCTACTTGGAAAGGGGTTGCGAGCTACATTGGTAGCTAACAAGCAATGTGTTGGAGACCCCTGATCTAATGGTTTGGCTGAGCAGCTAGTTCAGAGTTTTAAAAAATCTCTAGCAAAGAATAGGCCATTGGGTGGCATGTCATATTACCAACATATCGCCAAAATTACCCTCATGTACATACAAACAAAACACCAGCAGATCTGTTTTTAAAAAGGCAAGTGCGTACCCAATTGTCTCAAATTAAACCAAAGTTTTCACAGGGGATGCAGCTGGAAAGTTTAAACAAAAAAGGTGGATCCTAGAAGCTTAGATGTTTTGTTGTGGGGCAAGATGTCTTGGTAAGAGATTACAGGGGAAAAGGAAAAATGGTTAAGTGTTGCAATTTCAGAAGTGTTGGGTCCTGTTACTTATATGGTTCAGGTTGAGCTGTGTAAAAAGACATGTAAATCAACTGTTAAATGCACATTGGCGCAGAGTATGTTGATTTAGGCCAAACTGGAGGATTTCTGGATATTGATGATACTGAGATGAACGGATGTAGCGGACACCAATACTCAGTCAGTGGAGCATGGAAACCTGATACTATGCAAGTGCCTCCACCTGAACCGCCACCACAGGTTGGCTATCAGAAAGTGGAAAATGGCACATTTCTGTTCATATAGGAACATATTTACACTTTAAACAGTTAAGTTGAAGCACACGTTTTAATATTTAAAATATGTGACACAACTCTTGTTTAATATGTCCTTCTACTTCATGAAGTATCATTGCATTTCTTATTAGTGATGTGTCGTTCGCGAACGAGCCGGCTCTAAGAGCCGATGCTTTGAAGCGAACGAGAGGAGCCGATGCCCGTCGAGCAGAGCCGAAGCTTCAGCCGCTCCTGCTCAGCTCTGCTGAAAATCCATTCGGCAGGGGCGGGACTTTATTTATATGGGCACACAGAACACACTGGCTCATAATGCCGGCTCGTTCACGAACGACACATCGGACTAGGATCGTACCACTATGTGAAAGAAGGAAGGGGGGCAGATGCTCCGAAGACAGCGAGTGTTGGTACAGGCCAGGTACACAGAGCGACACCTGTCGCTGCGACAGACGAGGAGCCAGATTTAAATGCAAGCGCATCGTGAAGAAAAAAAGAAGAGTAAAGAAATGAGTGAAAGCTGAAAAAGAAGCAGCATCTGGCTGCATTTCAGTGATATTGGAGACTGTAAAGCTAAGTGCAGAATTTGTAATAAGAAAATATCCGTTAGAGCAGGGTCAACAACAAACCTGCACAGACATATAAGAACCACCCACCCATCCGTGCAACTGGAGGAGAGCGTGCCCTCTCTCCTGCCATCCACTGACCCTGGAAAAGAGACAAGTACTTCTGCTGCAGCATCCACTGTCTTACCGAAAACTGCAGGTATAACACGGTCTTTAGTTCAAACCAAAATAAGCACATTTATTCCAAAACAAATAACGCCACACAAACAAATACGTGTCAATGAGGAGCTGGCTAAAATGATAGCTAGCGACCTACAACCATTTTCCATTGTGGAGGACATTGGATTTACAACTTTTGTACAGGCCTTAAACCCCATGTATGTTCCTGGCCTACAAACTTTTTTTCAAAGAGTCATAGTGTTGTGTTGTTGTTGAGTTTGGCCTTTATTTGTTTGCTGTGGTTTTGTGTTGTTCATTTAAAGCTTTTATTAAAATGTTAAAAAATAGTAACTGTATTTTTTGCAATGGAAAAAATGCATAAAAATACGTAATATCTGAAAACAATGAATAAGAAATTGCTTATACACAAACCATTCATAATTGCTTAATTAGGCTAAAATATAAGCATCCATGTGATACTAAACGAAGAGCCATTTGGGAGCCGTAAGAGCCGACTCTTTAAAGGGAGCCGATCCAAAAGAGCCGAAGCTTTGAAAAGAGCCGGAGTTCCCATCACTATTTCTTATGCTCAATTACGGAGGCTTCTCAAGAAGACGATATTACCACAGACCGGAGATGGTATGGGCGGAGTCCACTTCAGCGAATCATATTGTTGCTAGAGGACGACTTTAGCGAATCACCGATAGAATGGTCTTTTTCTCTCTCTTTTACGTTAACACACATCACAGATAAAACTCAAAGAAAACCATTTTCAGAGTGACTATTATAAAACAAATACGGTTTATATAAAAATTAAACGATTTAAATACGGCTAAAGTCAACCGTGCTGTCACAGGTAGACGCTCTCAATTGGGCTAGTATTATAGTCGCGTGCGAATGACGTATTTAGGTGCGCTTTGTTTGGGATTGCGAGCCCGCGGCATTTAAGCCAAGCAGTTCAAACCGAAGAAAAGGCGAATGTTCAAACTCTGCGAATGTGTCAGACCCCGACCAGAATTCTGGAAACAGCGGCGAGGAGCCCTGGTAAGTGCAGAGAGCAACGTGGGTGGAGTCCGAACGACAAGTATCAGCAGCTGCGGAGGCCCCGTGCAGGCCGCTGAGTGTTGCTTAAGGCTTAGAAGGGATGAGAATATTGAAACAGTGAAAAACAAAATATTTACTTCCTTAACTTAGACTAATAGGGCAATTGTAAACTGTCGACCGGTGAACATGGAGTGTACACGAGCGGTACCTTTCTAACACCCAAATACGCGGAGGTAGGGAGTTGTATAGCTGCATATTGACATACTGTGGTAGCAGAAGCCACACACACACACACCCCTACCTACCTACGAACCTAAACTGTTACAGCTTATTTTTTTTAATATATAGATCGATATTGTCTCGCGATAGCTGACTAGAAATTTTAAAGTAGTAAACATATTTACGGTGACCTGCTGTACATGGACTCTCCAAGCTCCCTGGAATATTTCTGACCGCACCTTTTCGAGTTTAACAGCGAGTTGTCTTTCTGCACGAGTCTTTCTGTGACAAATCACAATTCGCAGAGGCTACAGTGACCGTGATTACGTCAGGATTTGTGTGTGTGTGTGTTGTTTAATGCTGTTACTGTGGTCTGGTAGAACAAAGCGAGGTTCATCGAGGAGTGTATGTGGGGCATTACGATGCTGACATTAGTGAAATTAGCATTCTTTTCTGTGTGGTTTGTCATTTTTATGCATTAGAATTATATTTGATTTAACAGCTATACTATATATTGTCATTACAGCAGGTGTTTCAAAAATATCTGCATTATAGTACAATAGTGAAGTACTAGATGGGCACTCGCCTTATAAACCTTCAGTGTTAAAAGTTAGAGGCAATCGGGGAAAAATCACTGAGTGATTTACAAACCTGAATTTTCTATATTCAAATGTTCATGGCGGTAAGATTTCCAATTAGCTCATTATAGCCAGGGTTATTTCAGCTTAAGCTTCATATGTTATTTTAAAGAGTGACACCTGGGGGCTATTTATGTTTTATGCGCATAGCACATGGGTAATAATTCTTCAAATCAAGCTGTTTGATTGAAAGTGTTTTATTTACAGTAGATTCAGAAAATGTTTGGATCCTTTCACTTTTTTAAAAATTTTGCTGTTTTACAGCTTTGTGCTAAAATTGTTTAAACTAAGCTTTTCTGTCTCTAAGCAACACTCAATATCCCAGATTGACTAACTGAAACCAGAATTATAGGAATTTTTACAAACATATTTAAAATTAAAACGTGGAACATGACATTGACACAAGTATTCAAATCCTTTACTCGGTTGTGGCAGCGATTTCAGCCTCAATTCCAGCCTGGATTTGGGGATTTTATGCCATTCTTCTCTGCAGATCCTCACAAGCTCAGTCAGTTTGGATGGAGATATTCAGTAAACAGATACTTCTTGTCTCTCTAGAGATCTTTGATTGGGGTCAAGTTTGGGATTTGCTGTGACACTGAAGGACACCCCTAGAGCCACTCCTGTGTTGTCTTTGCTTTGGTCATTGTCCTGTTGGAAGGTGAACCTTCAGTCTGGTCTGAGGTCCTCACTTCTTCTGTCACTGTGGAACTGTGCATCTGCTTTAATCACTATTCTCCTTCAAGGTCCCCTTCTGCAATTCTAAAATTGTTATGGCTGCTGCAAAAATCTCTTCAGCTTTTAGCATGGATTATGTTTAACATGAAAAATATGCATTTGTGCCGTATACTGTAGTCCAATGCATGAATACATATTTATTTATACAAAATTGGACCGCCCAAATCATAGGATGAAATTTATCAGTCGTGGCTTTTTTTTTTTAAATCTTTCAGCTTTTCTTACAAACACCAAGCAAAAACAGAAAAATGAAACCTATGACTCATAATTGTGTATATAAATCTATAAAAAGAGACAGAAAATGACTGATATTGATATAAACTTGGCTCATGTTGGGTGTATTACTTCTCTTAAGTAAACACTATTTATCTGCAGTGCACTTTTTTCGTTCTCAACCAAGTTGATGGTTTTATATATATATATATATATATATGAGAAGTCTATTTTGTTACAGAAGTTGTCTGTCATGTCCGTGGTTTTTCAGCCTTGCCCATTCGTTACTCCTACTGCGCACATCCTCTCTCCAGACCACCACGTGACACTCTGTGCTGCTAACTCGCCCTTCAATACAGTCAGTTTTAATGGCAAGACAGAAAAGCAAATTATCTATTCAAGACCGTCAAATTTTAGAATGGCAAGAGCTGATAATGAACGTTGAAAACAAGAAAATGAACAAAAATGAGCTGCACATAAAAAAAAAAAAAAAATCAAGAACAAAGAATTGTCCAATAAATGAGAGAAAAATACCCTTAACAATATGTGAATAGAAATGCATAAAAGCAATGTTTTATAGAATGTAAGTTAGAGGATAAAGTTAGTCATATTATTGCTTTTGATGAGGCATTAATGTAATTTAATTCATTTGCTTTTTATTACATTTTCCTTTTAGTTTTCACTATGTTTTCATTGGTATTTAAAATAGAAAATCAGTTGACTATTTCACTACAACTGTCTATCTATAATAACTGAGGGCCACACCGTCTTCTTTCCGTGCCCCCTATTCTCTTCTATATACTATCTATTTAAATACAAATGGCAGTGTATCAATTACCACAGTTAACACTTTATGCATTTCGCATCCTGGGTCTGAATGTTATGCTTAGTCTTTGTCTGGGGGAGTGTGATGCCCTGGGTGCCTGCAGCCTTGGAATCTCCTGTCTCCCAGTATAGTGGCAATCAAAGATGAAGTAGTGCAATGATCATGCGAACAACAATGTCTATTGCAAAGAGCGTTTGGTGAATTTTATTTCCAAACAATCACAGGTCCCACATTAATTTAAAGTGCAGCACAAATACTTCATATAAATATTTCATAAAAACAGTGTACATTTCACATTTGTGAAGATAAAAACTAGGTATTAAAAATTACCCTCTTTATCTTATCTCCCAGCTCTAGTGCTTCACTGTTCCGTCTTTTCAAAACAAGCCGAGGTGCCAGCAAACACAGTTCCATCTCTAGTTTTTGTCTTGGCCGCCTCACCCATTCGCTGAGAGTCGGCCTCCATCATCCTGTCACCTGTCTTCGGTCCAGCAGAAGACTGAGAGCACATTGTTGCTGCTTCTCCTTTAGTTGCTTTACAGGTACAACCTTTTCCTGGAGTCCCATTCTTCTCTCTCCTTCATGTACTCACCCAATCACTTTGCCTCCTGTCATGTACTCTGAGACAATTACTTGATTCTGCATAGTTTCTTTATTTCCATTTTATTCTTTTTTTGTCCCCCTGCTCTACTCAGACTGACCCCATTTACCCTTGTGAGTGTAGGTGCTTTTCTTAACAACCCACAGAGTGTTATTGGCTGATTGCACCCACATGTGAATGAGTAATTGGCCAGTTTCCCCATCAGGCATGCTGTGGCCACACAGCCTTTTGCCCGTTCGCACCTATACTCACAGAGTTTGAGTCACACCACTGCGGACCACCATTGCTCTGCATCACAGTGGACTTAGCAATTCTCTCCTAGTCAGTGTGGGGTTTTCTCCCAAATTCTCAAAGCTGCCTGTGTTAGTGCAGGCATATCTCTCTATTATATTAAAAAAAAAAATCATTCGACAAGACATTTGCCTTGATAATTTTTCAAGTCACGTCCTCCTCTCAAACATTTTCAGCTAAGACCACAGTCCTGTCGCCTCTCATTCGTGTGAATGCTTTTGTCAGACACACTTCCTGCGCTCTCAGCTCTTATACATTTTAATGTTTTCCTCACTTTAAATTCCCAAATAAAGAAGACTTATTATGTCCAAATCTTATTGAAGAATTTCATCACAAAGGGTTATCAACAGTACAAATGAGTACACAGGCAATCCTAGCACCAAGAAATGATGAAGTGAAACGAATTAACGGCAAACATGTTGATCGGTTACACGGCAAATTGGTTAAATGCATATCGATAGCCTATGCTGAAACAGTTAATCTCAATTTATTTATATAGTACATTTAAAACAACATAGTAGTGTTGTGGCTTTACAATAATAGATTAAAAGAAAAAAACAAAACAATTAACATAAAAACATAAATAGAAGTAAAATATATGGACATAAGATACATAATAAATAGAAATAATGTTATATAATCACAAAGAGGAAACCATCAGTATTACTGAATGTCATGGAATGCAAGTGCATAGAAATGAGACTTTTAATCTCGTTTTGAACAGTTCAGTTGTAGACGACTCCTTTATGTGATGAGATAGAGTTCCACAGGCGAGGAGCAGCAGCTGCAAACGCTCTGTCCCCCTTAGTTTTACACTTGGTACGAGGGACAACCAGAGACAACTGACCAGAAGATCTAAGCACTCTAGATGGCGGGTTTAAAACACACAGTTCAGATAAATAGGCAGGAGCAAGCCCATGTAAAGATTTAAAAACTAGCAGCAGGATTTTAAAATCAATTCGAAAACTGACAGGCAGCCAGTGTAAAGAAGTTAAAATAGGAGAAACAGAGTCATACTTTCTTGCCCCAATCAGAAAGTGAGCGGCAGAATTTTGGACCAACTGTAACCTGCATATCAGGGATTTACTAATCCCAGAATACAGCGAGTTGCAGTAATCAAGGCGAGAAAAGATAAAAGCATGAGTAGCTTTCTCAAGATCCCTAGAAGATAAAAAAGGCTTCATCTTACCTAATAGATGAAGTTGGAAAAAGCAACTCTTGACTACAGAATTTACTTGTTTCTCAAAAGAGAGGTTACTATCAAAAGTAACACCAAGACTGGTGGTGATGGTGCAGAAGATGAAAACAACATCTTACAATATCTCAAAGAATATCTACATCCGTTAACACCATCTGGTCTTACAACACATGAATTACTGTAGAAAGAAGGATGTATCCAACAAAGGTAATGTAGTACATCTTCAGGGGATCTTGATATGCCATTCATATTAAAACGTTAACAGTTTCCCGTTAGAATAGCTTTTGTAAAGACAAGTAACAAATCTCAGAGCCAAACATTTAAAAAAGTCGTTTTATTTAATAGAGAGGAAGAAACAACATTCAGTTATACGTTGTATTGATGCATATGTAGCAATTCCCATGAAAATAACAATCTGTTTACATTGTATATCCGCATCCCCATACGCGAGCGGCAGAACTGCAGAGAGGCTAGCGCATAGTGCAGGCCGGAGGGTTGGTGAGTGAAGTGAGTAGGTGGCGACGCCCCCTAGTATGATACAACTTTAACCTGACTCTTTTATTTATTTATTTTTTTTAACCCACATCTACACAAAATCACAGGAATGGCATAGGAAGCTCCATAGTTGTGGCTCGCAAGATATAAGAAACATCTAATCCAGTCCATGTGATAATGTATCAAGCAGGGAACTCGCACTCCTTGGGAAATATGTCTTAGAGAATGCAGCTTTTTACTTAATCTGTATGGGTTTTTGACATGGGCACAGTTGAGTTGAGGTGTGGAAGGTAATTCTGAGTTTTAGTCGACATTGATCGATCACAAAATAGCTCTGCAGTTATATTTTAGCAAGCATGGCCAGAAAAATGTTTGTGGATGTGCATGGACAATGACAGGTTAGTCTAATTGTGGCAACCATCTTGAGATATATCATGATTAGGGCTTCAAGGAACAAATACTGAGGAACCTTAAGCAGAAGGTGCAGGTTCCTGTTAGCACTGCAGGCTTGCACTTTTTCACAAGTTGATGTAATGTTTGTCTTTTTTGTTTTCTTTTTGTGTGGATTTGTTTCCGGCCTCTAGGCTAGGGGAACCTGGACCAGGTACAAGCCACTGTTGCTACGCAGTGCAGTCACAGCAATATGGTAAAGAAGCATGAAGCAGTCACGAGTCTTGGACCAGACTTCTCTGTTCTCCCAGAAATATATAACTGCTGCATATATCAACATGATGATCAGTCAAACAATGGTGCAAGCCAATTTCCTCTTCAGAACAAATAATGTAAACACATTTACTTTGGCTCAACAATAGTATTGTGGTCAGCTATCAGAAAGTACTTAATGAGTTCTGGGGACATTGGTTTCTAATCAATTTCCAAAGGAAGCAGGCAGTTCTTTATCACCATATTGTATCTGGATGAGTTACAGTCCGACTATTCAAAGCAGGTGACTTTTTTGCAAGACCGGTAAATATTTATGTCCTGTAGATAGCCGCCAACAATAACCTGTAGCAGAATTTTCCAGAAATTTTGCCTTTTCTTTAAAGCACTGGTTTATAGCCCATTACACTAAGCAACACACAGAAATGTCATTTTCTTTAAAACACTGAATTATCGCCTGTTACAGATTCACTTACTTTAAGAAAAACTGCTACTTTCTCCTCCAAATCCATTCATAATGGTGTCCATGTTCTGTTACAACCAGGGCCGTCATTTTTGATTTGTTTGTTTGTTTTTATGTAATTTCTGTTGTGTGTCTTTGATTTAGTAATTGTCTCCTGCAACTTTTAAATATGCGGTTATTCCAGGTACTTTGTGGATGGAGCCCGAGGAGGTGGGGCCACCCTGATGTCACAGCTCCTGGCTTTATATTCAGTCAGGAAATATTGCAGCGGTGAAACATTGAGATTGTGTTTTAGTTGTAAGGATTGTTTTGTGGTGGCATGCCTTTTTCTTGCTCTGTTAAGCATTTTTTTGCCTTATTTTTCTATTTTTGCTAATAAATCTTTCAGTTAATTACAATTTCTTCTTTGACCTCTAGTGCCCGAGCTAAGGGTGTATGGCAGTCTTCCACCTTGTGGGACTTTTTGCGTTATTTTGGGACATTTTGTTGTTCTTTTGACAGCTCTGCCTGTTTAGGGTTTGCTAGGCTGGAAGCCAGCAGTTAATAGTAAGGAGTAGTTGGATTGCTGTGAACCTCTTCTGGGCTAGCCAGTGAAGCTCTTGGCCTGTCATGTGGCAGTATTGTTTGGAGGCTTCACTTCCAATTTGGTTATGTTCGAGTCAAAATGCACAGCTACCTCAAAATGTTGACCCATGATTGCACAAGACTATACAGAAGGCTTCCAATCATTTACGGGCCTATAAAATCCCATGTGCCTGCTACTGACCAGCCATCATTGCAAATAATTCATTAAGTTTGAGATGGCACCCAACACCCTGATATCCTAACATGTAGGAAAATCGTATACTGATTTGGCAACTGTAAATTTCTTCCATAAAAATTTAGGTGATTATGGGGTTTGTGTCCAAGGCTAGTTCCTTATTTCTTCTTGATACTGCCGGGATAGGCTCAGGAGGACAAGGCCTTGAAATGATTTAAGTGATTTTGAGAATGTACTATGATGTTGTTATAATATTAAATAAATTCTAATATATTTTATCCATAGAAAAAGAAGGGAACCCTTCCTGTCAGTTTCATTGCACTCCTGAGATGTCAGCTGACCTGAAGTGATAAAAAGCCAACTTACAAGAGCAGTGCAAACACTGAGGAGAAGAAGAAGAAAAAAATGGAGCGTTGAACATGGTCTCTCTTAAAGTAGACCTCATGGAGCGAAGGATTTCCCACATTAAGGAAGAGGACTGTGAGTGGCTGCCTGTTCCCTTTGCACAAGACAGTGCCTGCAGAAAGTGGGATGATGGTCAAGGTGGGACTTGCACTTTTAAGGAGGAACAATCCGAGCAGCAGGCTTCTAGCGTTAAAGTGGAGCCTTCAGATTATTTTTCTGTTGGCCTTGAAATGCAAAAACATAAGCAAGTTAATGTTTTGAAGGAAGATACTCCTTTAGAAAATGATGCCAGTTCACAGACATGCCCAGCATTACAATCCAAGGTTACTTGGTTGGGGTCCCGAAGGAGGAGAAGATGTCTATCCCAGCTGCGTCTGAAGCCAGAGTCACTTGAGTTTGAGGACAAATTCTCTGCATGGGAGCAACAGCCCGAAATATGTAAGTGATGCAAATATTGAAATTTCAAATAAGAATAATTGTAAATGAGGTGTGGGGTTGTTGGATAATATTGTATTTGCACCAGAGCTGCTAATGCATTTTTATGCTGTCCTTTGTGAGACATGGAAGGTCTATCATGAAATTATTTTAAAAGTTTTAATAATAACTCATTTCAACATAGTATTAGTGACCACAAAGATTAGAACACTCTAGATGAGAACAGGCCATTCAGCCCACCAAAGATCGCCGGTCCTATCCACTTATTTCTTCCAAAAAAACATCAAGTCGAGTTTTAAAAATCCCTAAACTCCTCCTGTCTACCACACTACTTGGTCTCTTATTCCAAGTGTCTATTGTTCTTTTTGTAAAGAAAAACTTCCTCATGTTTGTGTGAAATTTCCCCTTAAAAAGTTTCCAACTGTGCCCTAATGTTCTCGATGAACTCATTTTAAAATAACCGTCTTGATCCACTGGACTAATTCCCTTCATAATTTTAAACACTTCAGTCAGGTCTCCTCTTAATCTTCTTTTGCTTAAACTGTAAATGCTCAGCTCTTTTAATCTTTCCTCATAACTCCTCCCCTGCATCCCTGAATCAGCCTAGTCGCTCTTCTCTGGACCTTTTCTTGTGTTGCTGTGTCCTTTTTGTAGCCTGGAGACCAAAACTGCACCCAGGACTCCAGATGAGGCCTCACCAGTGTGTTATAAAGGTTGAGCAGAACCTCCTGTGACTTGTACTCCACACATCGAGGCGCTATATAACCTGACATTCTGTTAGCCTTCTTAATGGCTTCTGAACACTGTCTGGAATTCGATATCTTAGAATCCACTATGACTACTAAATCCTTCTCATAAGGTGGTCTCTCGATTTTCCGACCATCCATTGTGTATCCAAACCTCACATTTTTACTTCCTATGTGTAATACTTTACATTTACTGACATTAAATTTCATCTGCCACAAATCTACCCAATCCTGTCTGCTAACCAAGTCCTTCTGTCATGATATAATGGATTCTTGATTATCTGGTAATCCACCTATCTTGGTATCATCTGCAAACTTAAACAGTTTGTTACTTATATTCCTATCTTATTATTATTATTATTATTATTACTATTATTATTATTATTAAATCATTTCTATATATTAAAAATAACAATGGCCGTAGCTCTGCCCCCTGCTGGTCACCACTCTTATCATCAGCCAAGTCTGATTTGGTTCCTCTCGCCCTCATCACCCTCTGCTTCCTGTGTCTGAGCCAATTCTGCACCCACCACACAGTGAACTGCCACTTCTTTTAGTTTGATGCCCACCCTCTCATGTGGCACCTCATCAAATGCTTTCTGAAAGTCAAGATAAATAATTTCATATGCTCCACTTTGATCATGACTATTTACTGATTTATTGCAAATTCCCATTTTTGAACAATATACTGTAGTTGTGAAAGTGTGAGAATAATCATAGTGCTATGAAAAAGTAATTGGAGGTAAAGTCCTGTTCCTAAACCCTGGGGTATCTTGTGGGCATCTTGACCACCAGTGAGTGAATGAAGAACCCCAACTACTACACAAATGTTTAAAAAAGAATGCCATTTATTATTCCAGTTCAAAAATCATACTTTAAGTATGCATAGATCTTTCCCAAAAGATAGTCAGGAAATCATAAGGGGCACAACACAAATATGTAATGAACACCGCAAGTAAATAATCCCAGGTAAGATTAAAATGATCAAAAAAAAACTATTAAAATCTAGACAGTCCTCAGTCCAGCTATTAACCTCACCTATAGCCCAATGTCCATAGAGATCATTCCAGAAAGCACTTTCCTGGCAAATCTTCCACTTCACCTCTTCTCTAGGAGGACCCTTCTCCTAAAATGCTTTACATCTTCCAACTGTATTCCCCTTCAATCATCCAGACTCAATGTCGACCGCTCACTCCACTCTTTTGTGCTCACTGCCCTAGCATTTAGCAGATCAGACTCTCTCTTTCTTTCTCTCTCTCTCTCTCTCTCTCATGATCCCTGGAACAAATCTTGTATCTTCATTACCTGTTGATCATCCAGACCCAATGTCAACTGCCCACTCCATTCCTCTGTTCTCATTACATTATAGTACATTACATCTTGTCTGAAGAAGAGGTCAGAGTTTCCTTGAAAGTCTTCATATTGTAATCTTTTTAGTTAGCCAATAAAAGGTATCATTTTTCTTGACTGCTCACTATAAATCCAATAGCTATACATTTTTGCAAATTATTTGTAGTGATTGCTTTCATTTACAGTGGCAAAATTTCATCCCTCCCCCAAAAAAGGAGGAAATAAAGAAGTAAAGGTTTGTCCTTCCAGCAACTTCTAGAGTCCAGATATGCCTTAGAGGTGCATGGCTTTAGAAGAAGGGCTGCCATCAACGGGTAAGGCAACAAAATCTGCTTTCCACTCTTCCCTTCCGGTTTACAGAATCCCCAAAGTGCAAGTGGCAGAAAAATGTAATACAAGTGGATTATATACAAAATTTGAAGTGACCTGCTCAAAATTAAAATGAGTAGTTTGGGACTCCACTGCCCTCTCTTCACAGCATCTACAACTGCAGAGTCCACAGGAGAACTGCCTCGATCCTCCTGGACCCCACCCACCCCCAACATGAACTGTTCACACTTCTACCCTCAGGAAGGAGGTATAGAAGTATGACATGCAGGACTTCCAGGCTACAGAACTCTTTCTTCCCCAAGGCCATTAGACTCCTAAATAACTGACTGGAGTTTATAACCATGATTCACCTCATTTTATCTACTGACTACAGTGTACCCATCTTCTGATGGCTCCTTCCAGCAGGATAACGTGCCATGTCACAAAGCTCAAATCATCTCAAGCTGGTTTATTGAACACGACGATGAGTTCACTGAACTAAAATAGCCTCCACAGTTGCCAGACCTCAATCCAGTAGAGCACCTTTGGGATGTGGTGGAACGCGAGATACGCATCATGGATGTGCAGCCGACAAACCTGCAGGAACTGTGTGATGCTATCACGTCAATGTGGACCAAAATCCCTGAGGAATGTTTCCAGCACCTTGGTGAATCGAGGGCATGAAGAAATACTGCAGTTCTGAAGGCAAAAGGGGGTCCAACCCGGTACTAGCAAAGTGTACCTGTGAAATAAAGTTACCAGTGAATGTGTATCATGTTTGAAGCATGTGTCAATACAGGACAGTGCCACTTTCAAATTTGATTTCAGCACTGATGCTGCCATTCTAGTTTAATGAAAGTGAAACTATTAATATTAGACTTTCTTTTTTTCATTGCGTGCATGTGCACTGGAGCATTATGTGCAGTACAATTCAAGTTCCACTGCTGTACAATCAATATAAATGAACATAAATATGTTTAGGGTGTGTGTTGTCATGGCAGGGCTCTAGTCTGACCCTATTATCCTTTATATTCTCTATTACATAGACCATAACAGAATGGCCTAAATTCCACACGTCATGTGTTGTAGTTCAACACTTCCCTCTTTCTTTTACATCTGTAACCCCAGGCAAGTAGACAGAGCACCAGAACCAGCAGGAGAAAAAGTTACACATCAGTTCATGTATAGTGCTCAAAAAATTAAAGGCACACTTTTTAAACAGAGAATAGCATCAAGTCAGTGAAACTTGTGGGCTGTTGATGTGGTCAGATAAGCAGCAGAGGGGCTTGTTAATCAGTTTCAGCTGCTTTGGTGTTAATGAAATTAACAACAGGTGACCTAGATGGGCAACAATGAGATGACCCCCAAAATAGGAATGGATTCACAGGTGGAGGCCTCTGACATTTTTCCCTCCTCATCTGTTTTGTCACTTGTTTTGCATTTGTCTACGGTCAGTGTCACTACTGGTAGCATGAGGCCATACCTGGACCCTACAGAGTTTGGCTGCACAGGTAGTCCAACTTCTCCAGGATGGCAGGCACATCAATACATGCCTCCCATTGCCAGAAGGTTTTCTGTGTCTCCCAACACAGTCTCAAGGGCATGGAGGAGATTCCAGGAGACAGGCAGTTACTCGAGGAGAGCTGGACAGGGCCCCTCGTAGAAGGTCCTTAACCCATCAGCAGGACCCACTGGTATCTGCTCCATTGGGCAAGGAGGAACAGGATGAGCACTGCCAGAGCCTACAAAATGACTTCCAGCAGGCAGGCAGGCCACTGGTGTGAATATCTGACTAAACAATCAGAAAAGGACTATATGAGGGTTGCCTGAGGGCCTGACATCCTTTAGTGGGCACCATGGAGCTCAATTGACATTTACCATAGAATACCAGAATTGGCAGGTCCACCACTGCCGGGCGCCCTATGCTTTTCACAGATGAGAGCAGGTTCACCCTGAGCACATGTGACAGGGTCTGGAGAAGCCGAACCGAACGTTATGCTCTCTGTAACATCGTTCAGCATGACCGGTTTGGTGGTGGTATATCTGGGGAGGCATATCCATGCAGGGACGCACAGACCTGTACAGGCTTGACAACGGCACCTTGACTGCCATTAGGTATTGGGATGAAATCCTTGTCCCCATTCACAGACCCTATGCTGGTGCAGTGACTCCTGAGTTTCTCCTGGTGCACGACAGTGCCAGCCTCATGTGGCGAGAGTATGCAGGCAGTTCCTGGAGGATGAAGGAATTGATACCATTGACTGCCAATTTCGTCAAAATGGACTTGCCTGCCTACCGCTGTATCATTTTTCCCCTTTGATTTTTGGGGTGTCTTTGAATTCAGCTCTGTGTAAGTTGATCATTTTCATTTCCATGGCACGATGTGCCACATTACCATATCAGTCCATAGCAGTAGAGATAGCCAGCAGGATTTTTTTTTCCTCCTTGAGATCTGATGTGTTTTCAAAGTGTTCCTTTAATTTTTTTTTTAGCAGTTTACTATAGGTAATAACCTCAAAATATAATCCAAAATAATACAACCTGATCATAGACTAGCAGATGGCTACCTGTCTTAGTATGTTGGTCCGCTGTGGTCCGGCATAGCCCTTGGATGGAATGGTAGAAACAAAACAACATGGCCATCTTCATGAACGGAGCAGTTAAGAGAGAGAGACACACACACACAGCAGCAGACCTCGTTTATCCAGGACTAGTTGGTGTTTAGTTCCCAATGACTCGGCTCATGCAGATTAATCCCCCACAAGTCCAGTCAGCTGGTCAGCACAAACTTGTTCATGTAATTTCATTTTGGCCACCAGCCTCTATTTCATCCCTTTGATCTCCACTATATGTATTCCCTCAGGCTAGTTGGCCAGTAAGTTTCCTACTTTGGAATTTCACATGGGAGCTAGACTAAATGGGTCTGCGCAAAAACTTTAAACATTTTATGATTAGAATGAAAAAGTGTGGTTTTAAACATATTGGATAAAGACATTTGGCAAAAATATTTATCATGTACGCTAGATTTTACCAGTTGTATTGCTCCACACAACAAGGGAGTCTGTACTTCTCCGTTTAGCTTGAGGCATCACAAGAAGGCATAATTAACAAGCCATGGACTGAATGCCATCACATATACTATCCTGTGAAAAAGAAAGTACACCCTTTTTTATTAAGTATATGTGAACATACCAAGATCTGGTCTTCATTTAAACAGTATTCATAGATAAAGGTGATGGAACTGAAAAAAGAAAAAGCAATAAATATTTTGTAACGGCCGACCCCTTACCCAGACCGGCCACTACACTACCAAGACTTATACCTTGGATTACCTCAGCTTTCTTGCTCTAATAACAAGCCGCACTCCTTACAAGTTGTCTTATTTTTCCCAATATGATGAAATAGCCAGAAACAGTAAACAGGTATGTAAAATTAAACACTGATATATTGGAAAATGATAGATACTTTATTAATCCCTAAGGAGAAATTCACATACTCCAGCAGCAGCATACCAATAAAAAACAATGTTAAATTAAAGAGTGATAAAAAGGCAGGTATAACGGACAATAACTTTGTATAATGTTAACGTTTATCCCCCAAAGGGTGGAAATGAAGAGTCGCATAGTGTCAGGGAGGAACGATCTCCTCAGTCTGTCAGTGGAGCAGGACGGTGACAGCCGTCTGTCGCTGAAGCTGCTCCTCTGGCTGGAGATGATACTGTTCAGTGGATGCGGTGGATTCTCTATGATTTGACAGGAGCCTGCTCAGTGCCCGTCGCTCTGCCACGGGTGTCAAACTGTCCAGCTCCAAATGAAAAGACAGACAAACATTCAATAATAAATATATATGTGCACGCAAACCACCACTTATCCCAAAATTACCAGTGACTAATTACTATATATAATATAAATATTTACATTACAAATATTTTGTTTGTTTGGGAGGGAGGGAAAAAAATTCACTCCCTTGGCTTTAATAGTTGGTTTTGTCCCCTCATGTAGGTGTTTCCTCTAACTGCCCAGCTGCCTGTGACATCAACTGGGAGAAAGTTCTTCCCCCTTCTCCATGCAGAATTCTTACAGCTGTGTGATATTTGAGGGGGAGTCTTGCATGCACAGCTTGTTTCAGATCCTCCCACACAGAATCTCAATGGGATTTGGATCTGGGCTTTGACTTGGCCATTCCAGAACCAACTTACCCATTTCATTCTTTTCAGCCATTTCTTGCCATGTTGGTTTTAAGTTCAGCTTCAATCTCCTGACAGGTGGTGTCGCCTTATTCTCAATCACCCTTGACATGACAACAATTGTCATGAAACACTGTCTTCGGTCAGTGTCTGCCGAACAGTGCTCAAGGTACTCCAAAATCCAGATAAAGTACAAAGTCTTTTGAAATCAAGGTCACCAATGTTTATTGCAAAACAAATTATAAACCAGTATTTGCGGGTGAGATAAAAGGACAAAAATCCACAGAAAAAAAATGTAATAAATAAAATGTAACAATCCAGCAGAACAAAACAGGACAAATTCAATAAATTACTGAAAACATTCATGCATAGCAATTTTAGGCAAGAGCTCATAAAATGCACATAGTCCAAAGCTGCCAAATAAAAAATAAAATGGTAGTAAGAAAAAGGTCGATTTAACTGTGCAAATAGCTCTGTATGTCTCTCCAAGTGCTGAAGCTCTCCCCAAAATCTAGGCTTAAAAGGGTTGAAAATATACCTTTAAGACAACCTTGAGCGGTGGTAGGGGGGAATGAACCTTTGCAATAAATACTCAGAATAGCAACACTCATCCTCAATACTCCCCTCCTTACTAATGGCACTGAGCCTTTTAAGTATTTCCTACCCAGTCACTTAAAGGCAATGGGCTCCTACCATTCAGATAGAGGGGGAGGAACACCACCTTATACTTACTTTATTCCTACATATATACCATCTTACATACATCTCTCACATCCCCAGGGATTATATCTAAACTTTTAAAAGACAACAAGACATAAAATATATGAACGGAGTAAAACAACTACCATCCCCATACTGCGATCGCTTCCCCCTTTCCCGTTTCGTTCTTCCTGACTGTTGCGAAATCGGCTGCTTGCTGGCTTTTAACAGTATAAAGGGAGTGCGCAGAATGAAAATTGCCCGTTTAAAAGAGGAGTCTGCCAAGCCGGTAAGTGAAGACATAATCTAAAATCAAAAAAATCTGATATCAGAATGATGTGCTAACATTAAGTGTCTTAGAGGGAATCTTCACTTTACGAATCTTTCAGCACTGCACCTGTCAACTCTTTACTGTACTTTATTTGGCTAAATAGCGGCTGCTGCTGGTTCTTCCAGGCTCCCCTCACCGACAAAAGATCCGGTGATGGTTATCCTACTGTCACACCAATGAAGAATTCCTAGTGGATTCTGTGAGGGTGTGCTGCTCATACCCTGATGATGCAAAGCAGTCCTAAAGAAGAACATTTCCACCACCATGCTTCATAGTTGGTATTGGGTTCTTTTGATCAAATGTTGTCTTTCGCTGTCTCCAAACATGTCCGCTGGTGCTTTACTCAAATAACCCTATCTTTCACTTGTCTGTTCCGAGTACGTTGATCCAGAAGTTCTGGTTTTTGCCTGGGTTTTCATGAGCAAACTTTAATGTTGCCCTGATGTTCTTAGAATTTCTTCCTGCGTCACCTCCTATGTAGATGTAATTTGTGTGACCTATATCTCACGGTAGACTCCTGCACTTTCACGGTGACAAGTGCTACCTCTAGATCCGGTGATGAAATTCTGGGCTCCTTAGAGACTCCCTTCAGCATCTTACGCTCTGCTCTTGGGTTGAACTTGATGGTAAGGCCTGGCCTGAAGAGGTTAGCAGTTCTTTTAAATCGTCTCCATTTGTAGGTGATCTTCTGGACAGTGCAATGCTTAATTTCCAGTTGTTTGGAGATCTTCTTTTTTTAAATCCTTTCCCAAGCTCATGGGCACCTATAACCTTTTAGTTTGCTGTGGAAGTGTTATCACCTCAGCATGGTGATAACACTTCAACAACAAACTAAATGTCTGACTTAATAGTTTAAATAAGAGGACTGTTATTATTATTATCTCTCTTTCTGTAATGATAGGTTAGTCATCTTCACCCGATTCTAATTTGATGCTTCTAAAGGAACTGATAAATGAAAGGCTAGACTTTCTCCATGTACAAAATTTATATAGAGATGGATTATTGTACTGTATGAGGATGTTGGGAGTCACAGAAAAGTATTTGAGGGTGGTGGAGGATATGTATGAGGACAGTGTGACTGCAGTGAGGTGTGTGGTTAGAGTGACAGAATGAGAGTGGCATTACATCAGGGATCGGCTCTGAGCCCTTTCTTGTTTGCAAGGGTGATGGATAGGTTGACAAATTAGGTCAGAAAGGAGTCTCCATGGTCTATGATATTCACAGATGACATTGTGATCTGTAGTGACAGTAGACAACAAGTTGAGACAAACCTGGAGAGAAGGAGAATGAAAGTCAGTAGGAGTAAGATGGAGTACATATACATGAATGAGAGGGAAGGTGGTGAAAGAGTGCAACTGCAAGGAGAAGATGTGGTGAAGGTAGGCAAATTTTAAAAACTTGGGTTCAACAGTCCAAAGCAATGGAAAGTGCAGGCAGGGTGGAATAGGTGGAAAAGAGTGGCAGGAGTGATTTGTGATAGGAGTCCCTTCAAGAGTGAAAGGAAAGGTCCATAAAATGGTAGCGAGACCTGCTATGTTGTGTGCTTTGGTGATGGTGGCATTGATAAAAAGACAGGAGGCAGATGTGGAAGTGGAAGAGTTGAAGATGCTATGATTTTCACTCAGATTATTGAGGTCAGACCAGATTAGGAATGAGAATATCAGAGGGACAACACAGGTAAGACAGTTTGGTGACAAAGTGAGAGAGGCGAGATTGAGATGGTTTGGGTACGTACAGAGGAGAGATGAGGGTTACATCAGGGGGGAATGTTGAGAATGGAACTTCCAGGCAAGAGGAAGGCCAAAGAGGAGGTTTATGGATGTGGTGAGGGAGGACATGAAGGCCTGGGGTGTGATAGAAAAAAATGATATAAAAGACGGGGATAGATGGAGACGGATAATCTGCTGTGGCGACCAGTAATTAGGAGCAGCTAAAAGAAGAAGAAATTACACAGTGGGCCACAAAGTTAACATTTAATATTATTATATTACCTTTGTCTAAAAATGTTGTTTGAATGAAGATGAAATCATGATATGCCAACATATGTAAAATAAGAAAAAAAAATTCAGGGGCGCGTACTTACTTTTTCACACCTACACCAGTTAATTTCCACTTGGTCAGCATGTCTTTCACAGGTGTCGTGTGTTTTGACCAGTTTTTACCAAATCTTCACACACTTTTTTTTAATAATGCCTGCCAAGTCTGTGCTGTCTATACTGGTCTCAGTTGTTGACCGATTCGGTCGTTCAGCCATCTCGCTTACAATGAGTGTTTGTTTTTGTGTTTGTAAAATTTAGCTTAAAATAATCACATTTTGATCATGGAAGCATCCCTAACATTTTCATAGGAAGTCTTGACACTTGTCAGACAGGTGGACGGTTGCACTGCTCTAAAGGACGATTATATTATGGTAGGATTGAAAACCACACAAATGCTCTCTTGTTGATTGTGGTTTCTGTGTGGTATGACTGAATAACTACTTCTTACTCTTCCTCCTTTTCTTTCGGCTGCTCCCTTTAGGGGTTGCCACAGCAGATCATCTTGTTCAATAGTATGGCAGAATAACTAAATCTGTCAAAACAGTAAGACTGGGCATATCCCTACTTCTGCAGGCAGATCCCTTAATACAGTGAGTATGCATTCACACAAGTGTGGTGGGGGTGCCTGATTAATGGGGGTACATGGGGTGGGTTCATAATTTTGGTACATAACGCCTTTTATGTTGTACTACTCTGAACATCTCGCATAATGACACCATAAGTGAGCACTGGTCCCTTTGTGTGTTATCATTCATTTTTTGGCATCACTGTGGCTTCTCCGTACCCTCAGAAATCGATGATAGAGCAGGCTATACACACCTTAATGTTAAAATTATCTCGATTGAGTCTGTCTTGTTGTACACTCACACAAGAAAATAGAAGAATGTTTTCTTTGTTTTCTTTTGTTAACCCTTCAACCGCCGCAACCGGCTATAGTTGGCTCCCAATGCAATTTGCCAGCACACCGGTGCCATGTACCTTCGGCGACATACATTCGTTGAATACCGCAGCCGCCTATAGTTGATTCCCAGTGCAATTTCCCAGCACACCGGAGCTGATCAGTCCGTTCCATCCATTCGTTGAGCAGGCAGCTCGTGACCACTGGTTCCCCATAGTGAATGATCAGCCTCACTGTCCCTGGCATTCAGCCGCTGCACTAGACTGGCCTGCCAGCATCAGCCTTGTCATCTGTATGCAGCCAGTTCAAGCGCAGTTGGCTCGGTGATTTACTGAATTTCCTCAATACCGTCAGTTGCCCCTTCTACATATAATCAGAGATTTTTCATATAGTTTTTGCAGTTCATTGGCAGTGTGTAAAATGATCAGTGTTGCAGTAAATTGTGATGCTCTTTTCATGAAAAAAAATGTGTGCCATTAAAATTTCACTTTTTTTTTTGGTGAATTGTGACATTTCCTTACAAAGTGCAGCAAGAAAGTGTTTGGCGTCCGAGTAGGGGTGCATTAACCCCCTAAGTATGTGGCAGTTTAAGGGTTAAACAAGACCGGCAGTGAATGAACATTGTTTAAACGTTTCATTCATTTGAAAGTGAAAAGTTCTTCAGTAAATTACAAAGCTTTTAGCCCCTAAACCCCAGGCCCTCAATTCTGTTCAGTTTATTTCAACATACTCGTAGCAGTCTTCACAGAGTGCAGGTGCAGAGCACTGCAACAAGTTTAGAAAGTCACTGCGCACTGGAGAGATTCCGAAGGACTGGAAAATGGCAAATATCATCCCGTTATATAAAAAGGGTGACAGAGCAGATCCAAGCATCTATAGGCCAGTAAGCTTAACATGCATCACAGGAAGATTAATGGAAGGAATTATTAAGGATAAGATTGAGCAACACATGGCAAGGACAGGAGTTATTCTGACCAGTCAGCATGGGTTCAGAAGAGGGAGGTCATGTTTTACTAACATGTTGGAATTCTATGAGGAGGCAACAAAAGCATACGATCAAAGTGGAGCATATGATATTATTTATCTGGACTTTCAGAAAGCATATGATAAGGTGCCACACGAGAGGTTGGGCATCAAATTAAAAGAAGTGGGAGTTCAGGGTGATGTTTTTAGATGGGTGCACAATTGGCTCAGATACAGGAAGCAGAGGGTGATGGTGCGAGGAACCTCATCAGAACTGGCCGATGTTAAGAGTGGTGTTCCACAGGGGTCTGTGCCAGGGCTGTTGCTATTTTTAATATATAAATGATTTAGATAGGAATATAAGTAACGAGCTGGTTAAGTTTGCAGATGATACCAAGATAAGTGGATTAGAAGATAATTTGGAATCAATTATATCATTACAGAAGGACTTGGACAGCAGACAGTCTTGGGCAGATTTGTGGCAGATTAAATTTAATGTCAGTAAATATAAAGAATTACACATAGGAAGTAAAAATATTAGGTTTGAATACACAATGGGTGGTCGGAAAATCGAGAGTACACCTTATGAGAAGGATTTAGGAGTCATAGTGGACTCTAAGCTATCAACTTCCCGAAAGTGTTCAGAAGCCTTTAAGAAAGCTAACAGAACGTTAGGATATATAGCACGATGTGTGGAGTACAAGTCCACGGAGGTTATGCTCAACCTGTATAATGCACTGGTAAGGCCTCATCTTGAGTCCTGTGTGCAGTTTTGCTCTCCTTGCTACAAAAAGGACACAGCAGCACTAGAAAAGGTCCAGAGAAGAGCGACTAGGCTGATTCCAGGGTTACAGGGATTGAATTATGAGGAAAGATTAAAAGAGCTGAGCCTATACAGTTTAAGCAAAAGAAGATTAAGAGGTGACATGATTGAAGTGTTTAAAATTATGAAGGGAATTAGTACAGTGGATCGAGACTGTGATTTTAAAATGAGTTCATCAAGAACACGGGGACACAGTTGGAAACTTGTTAAGGGTAAATTTCGCACAAACATTAGGAAGGTTTTCTTTACACAAAGAACGATAGACACTTGGAATAAGAGACCAAGTAGTGTGGTAGACAGTAAGACGTTAGGGACTTTCAAAACTTGACTTGATGTTTTCTTGGAAGAAATAAGTGGATAGAACTGGCGAGCTTTGTTGGGCTGAATGGCCTGTTCTCGTCTAGAATGTTCTAATGTTCTAATGTTCATAAGCAGAAGGTGCAGGTTCCTGTTAGCGGTGCAGGCTTGCACTTTTACGGTTGTGAAAGTATACGGTTGTGAAAGTTCCCCGGTAAAATGCACATGTAGATTTTACAAATTACTAAATACAGAGTTAGCACACATAAAGACAAATTTGTTAAACAGACAGACAACCAAATAGAAACTGTTTTAATACCAGTGAAAACCAACAAAATGTGTTCAATAATTAATTGTTGAACTATGGTCAACTGAGGAGAGGTAAGGAAAAACAACAGTATCAACAGAGAATATAAGCCTGTTGGGGGTGGTCTGCAATCACTTTTAGCAGACAAAATTAGACGGTCTTGGCTAACTGACCTTCCAGTCCCCTCCTGGGCATTCTACAGTAGAATCTGTGCTGGGCCATCCAATCTGGTGGCACAATCTTTCCATCCATTGACTCCCAGTATCTGAGATGACTTTTCCATGGGCAGGAGATCTGCTTGGTGTGTAGGACAGCAGAACCAAGTGGTACAGCAAGATAGTTAGAAGAGAAATGGAATAAATTGGGGATTAGTAACGGTTCAGAGATGCAACATGCACAGCTAATCAGCGGGTTTAGTTAGGGTATGCTAGACTAAAGTTGTGTGTCTTCAGTCTGAGACTGAAGGGGCATTTCCTATATAAGCAGAAAGACCCTGCCACTCCCACTAATCTCAGTGTACTTTACAGGGAAAATTATTATTTCCACATAGTTTCCTTGTCAAATTGCCTGGTGATACTCTAATAATAATAATAATAATTTATTGCATTTATATAGCACTCTACATGGCCAAAAGTATATGAACACTCCTCCAAATGATTGAGTTCAGGTGTTTCATTGTTAAACTTGAACACATAGCCATGCAATCTCAATTCCAATAGATTGGGTCATACTGAAGAGCTCAATGACTTTAAATGTGGCACTGTCAGAGGATGCCACCTTTGCCGCAAGTTAGTATGTGACATTTCTGCCCTGATCTACTTTAAATGCTGATGTCTGATGTTGCTTTTACATTGTGCTGGGTTAGAAGCAGGCCTCCCCATGACCATGAATTTGATTACAAATGTCAGAGAGTTCATGAATGTACTCTTAATTTGGGCAAGGTTATGGGGTCCAGTGACTGTGGGGCATCTGTTGGCAAAGAAGGATTCATGGATCTTGACTTTGCTGACGATGCTGTGATAGTCACGGAGTCCATGGAGGCTCTGATCTGGGCTGTCGAGAGACTGAGTGAGGAGTCTTGAGTGTCTGGGCTTGCGAGTGTCCTGAACAAAAGCCATGACACAGGCCTTTAATGATCTCTTGGGCACATCCAGCAGCAGTGTGTCTGTTTGCGGAGAGAGTGTCATCCTTGTCGAGAGGTTTACTTACCTTGGCAGTGACATTCATGTCTCTGGGGACTCATCCTATGAAGTCCTTAGATGGATTGGGAGAGCATGGGGAGTCATGAGGTCACTGATAAAAAGTGTGAGATGCCTTTGCAAAAGGACGAAGGTCCAAGTCTTTGGAGTCCTGGTGCTTCCTGTCTTGCTATATGGTTGCGAGACATGGATTCTATCCAGTGACCTGAGATGAAGACTGGACTCTTTTGGTACTGTGTCTCTTTGGGTACGCTGGTTTGCCTTTGTGTCCAATGACCGGTTGCTCACAGAGTCCCGAATGAGGCACGTTGTCTGCATTGTGAGGGAGCGTCAGTTACACTACTATGTCCATGTGGCATGATTCCCCAAGGGTGATCTGGATCGTAGGATATTCATTGTTGAGGACCCGAGTGGCTGGACCAAGCCTAGGGGACGCCCACATAATACCTGGCTGCGGCAGACATTGTCATTTCCGGAGGGTGGAACTGCACCGTGTTTCTGCCTGGGGGGTTGCCAACCTGCATCCTGAGCTGTTTTGTCGTGTGGTGGGTGCGGCAACGCTCTGTACCAGTGCATGCTCCCTGACTTGACCTGACTCGTATTGAATGGCTTGTTGTTTCCAAACCTCTTTCTGATGTTCCTTTTTTGTGAAGTCTAACTATACTTTTAATATAGATTTTTTTTTTCTTCTATCTCTTAAAGCAGGTTTACAAGAAAGCACCAGCTTCCACCAATCATCATTTTCTCAGACCTCCCCTCTGCGCACATCTGAACAGAAACAATATGGTGAAAATATAAGGATGTCACCATCTGGGTCAGACACATTGATACCAGTTGATTTGCTGTATCATTCTTTCCATGAGAGAAATTCACCAAACTCTGAAGATGCCTGTGCTCATCAGCAGGTGCAAAATACAAATCCATTGGCATCATATATCTGCCAAGACTGTGGTAAGAATTTTAAAAGTAAATTTGATTATAAAGATCATCAGCAAGTCCATATGGAAGAGAAGCTACACTGCTGTTCTGAGTGTAATAAGCAGCTGTCATGCATGAGCAGTCTTCAGAGACACCGTAAAATTCATACAGGAGAGAAGCCATATTGCTGTTTTGAATGTGGTAAACGCTTCTCATGCATAAGCAGCCTCCAGAGACACCGAAAAATTCATACAGGGGAGAAGCCCTATTGCTGTCCTGAATGTAACAAACGGTTCTCACAGATAAACCATCTGAAGAGGCACATGCGGGTTCACACTGGCGAAAAGCCCCATTCCTGTGCTGAATGTGGCAAACGGTTCTCAGAGCTCAGCACTCTTCATACGCACAAGCGAGTTCACACAGGGGAGAAGCCACATAGCTGTCCAGAATGTGGCAAACGATTTTCCCAAGTTAATCATCTTGAGAGGCACACTAGAGTTCATTCTGGAGAGAAGCCACATTGTTGTTCTGAATGTGGCAAGCGATTCTCACAAACGTATACTCTTCATATACACAAAAGAATTCACACTGGTGAGAAGCCACATTGCTGTTGTGAATGTGGCAAGCGATTCTCGTTACTTGGCAATCTTCAAAGACATATGAGAATTCATACTGGAGAAAAGCCACATTGTTGTACTGAATGTGGCAAACGATTCTCAATACTTGGCGATCTTCACACGCACACACGAGTACATACTGGAGAGAAACCGCATTGCTGTTGTGAATGTGGGAAATTATTTTCACTTCTTGGTGACCTTCAAAGACACATGCGAATTCACACTGGAGAGAAGCCCCATAGCTGTCCAGAGTGTGGTAAGCGATTCTCAATTCTCAGCAACCTTCAAAGGCATCGAAGAATTCACACGGGAGAGAAGCCCTATTCTTGTTCTGAATGTGGCAAGCAATTTTCATGCTTAAGCAGTCTTCAGCGACATACAAAAATTCACACGGGTGAGAAGCCATACTGCTGTTCAGAATGTGGCAAGCAATTCTCAACTATCAGTAATCTCACAAGGCACACAAAAACTCACACTGGGGAGAGGCCACATACCTGTGCTGAATGTGGTAAACGATTCTCACAAATAAGTAGTCTGCAGAGGCACACAAAAATTCACAAAGGAGACAAACCACATAGCTGTTCTGCATGTGCAAAACGATTTTTGACTATCAGCAATCTTATAAGGCACACACAAGTCCACACGCGGAAGACTAAAAGAAAGGCTGTGCCAAAAAAAAACAAAAAACACCTTGACTAACAAGTGAGGTCATGCCATTGTACAAGAATGTTATCCTTAGAGCCAAAAAAAAATCTTGTTTGAGATTCAAATAACCCTGAACTGGTTAAGATGGATGAATTGACAGTTGCTGGAAGATACCATTGCAACGTTCATCAGTGCAAAACTAATACACCACAATAAATGGATGATGAAGCATGTAACGAAGGATGAGCAAATTGTTTGATATAAACGGCTGACTGTCAAAGAAAGTTGGGGTCACGTTCCTGTTTTGCTCATTTAGGCAAAACGGGACACACTATGGGTTAAAACAATAAGGTGAGGAAAGATGAGTGGGCTTGTATACAATTGCCATATACAGTTAGGTCCATAAATATTTGGACAGAGACAACTTTTTTCTAATTTTGGTTCTGTACATTACCACAATGAATTTTAAATGAAACAACTCATGTAGTTGAAGTGCAGACTTTCAGCTTTAATTCAGTGGGTTCAACAAAACGATTGCATAAAAATGTGAGGGAACTAAAGTCTTTTTTTAAACACAATCCCTTTATTTCAGGGGCTCAAAAGTAATTGGACAAATTAAATAACTGGAAATAAAATGTTCATTTCTAATACTTGGTTGAAAACCCTTTGCTGGCAATGACAGCCTAAAGTCTTGAACTCATGGATATCACCAGATGCTGGGTTTCCTCCTTTTTAATGCTCTGCCAGGCCTTTACTGCAGCGGCTTTCAGTTGCTGTTTGTTTGTGGGCCTTTCTGTCCGAAGTTTAGTCTTCAACAAGTGAAATGCCTGCTCAATTGGGTTACGATCAGGTGACTAACATGGCCATTTAAGAATTTTCCACTTCTTCGCTTTAATAAACTCCTGGGTTGCTTTGCTTATATGTTTTGGGTCATTGTCCATCTGTATCATGAAACGCTACCCAATCAATTTGACTGCATTTAGCTGGATTTGAGCAGACAGTATGTCTCTGGACACCTCAGAATTCATTCGGCTACTTCTGTCCTGTGTCACATCATCAATAAACACTAGTGTCCCAGTGCCACTGGCAGCCATGCACGCCCAAGCCATCACACTGCCTCCACAGTGTTTTACAGATGATGTGGTATGCTTTGGATAATGAGCTGTTCCTCGCCTTCTCCATACTTCCATACTTTTTTCTTGCCATCATTTTGGTAGAGGTTGATCTTGGTTTCATCTGTCCAAAGAATGTTTTTCCAGAACTGTGCTGGCTTTTTTAGGTGTTCTTTAGCAAAGTCCAATCTAGCCTTTCTATTCTTGAGGCTTATGAGTGGCTTGCACCTTGCAGTGCACCCTCTGTATTTACTTTCATGCAGTCTTCTCTTTATGGTAGACTTGGATATCAATACGCCTACCCCCTGGAGAGTATTGTTCACTTGGCTGTTGTGAAGGGGTTTCTCTTCACCATGGAAATGATTCTGCGATCATCTACCACTGTTGTCTTCCGTGGACGTCCAGGTCTTTTTGCGTTGCTGAGTTCACCAGTGCTTGCTTTCTTTCTCAGGATGTACCAAACTGTAGATTTTGCCACTCGTAATATTGTAGCAATTTCTCAAATGGGTTTTTTCTGTTTTCGCAGCTTAAGGATGGCTTCTTTCACCTGCATGGAGAGCTCCTTTGACCGCATGTTGTCTGTTCACACATGCAAGCACCACACGTCAAATCAACTCCAGGCCTTTTATCTGCTTAATTGATAATGACATAACGACGGACTTGAACACACCTGCCCATGAAATAGCCTTTGAGTCAATTGTCCAATTACTTTTGAGCCCCTGAAATGAAGGGATTGTGTTAAAAAAATGCTTTAGTTGCCTGACATTTTTATGCAATCGTTTTGGTCAACCCACTGAATTAAAGCTGAAAGTCTGCACTTCAACTGCATCTGAGTTGTTTCATTTAAAATTCATTGTGGTAATGTACAGAACCAAAATTAGAAAAAAAGTTGTCTCTGTCCAAATATTTATGGACCTAACTGTACATTTTCATTTATTGAATTAAATGTACAACATAATAAATACAAAACCTGAATTCCAGAAAAGTTGCGACAGCATGTAAAAGCTAATAAAGACAGAAAACCGTGACTTTTAAATCCTCAAATTGAAAACGGTATAATAACATGGGATTTCTTGTTTTCCCATAGCATGTTTAGTGTAAGTAAATTCTTCTTTTTGAAATTGGTGCTTGCAGAACATTCCAGAAATGTTAGGAAGAGCCACCTTGTTTTTGGAATTGAGTTTTGTCAATACTTTTCAGAAATGTTAGGTAGGTTGTGTAAAGTGCTTTACCTTAATGACCCATCATTATAATAGAAAACTCAATGTGTCCATTTAGTTGGAAAAAATTCCATCTAGCATCTAAACCGCGAATGTCGGTGCACAAAACAGAAATATGTGATGGAGAGGCAGCTTGTTGTCAAAATGAAAAAACATCAGCTTGTCATTCTGCACCCAGTCCCTTTGCTGCCCCATTTTATGAAGCACAATAAGCACGTGTGCCATTTTGTGAACTGCATACACTGGAAGAGAGGAGGTGAGAGGGTCTGTGGGCCAGTGCTGCATGATTCTCTCCCTGCTGTATTCCTTTCATTATTCTCTCAAATGTGATGATAATTCAAAACTATAAAGGACAGATGCATATTTGGAGAGTCTAATAAGTGATAACAATAGAGAGAGATACAGTATTTCAACTTCAGAGTAAAGATGATCCTCTGAAGTCCACTTATGGCGTGGATACAAAAGCCTGGTGACAGGCAGGTGGATGCCTCATTGATTCCAGCACAGTAGCAGAGCAGTCACAAAGGCACACAAACCTCCTTGAAGGCCCAACTGTAAAATCAACAGATTTATCTATAATGTAAAGTTAACATGTGAACATAACAGAAAATAATTGCCTACCCATGGAATGTGTTGTGATATCCATCAACTTTTCTAACTTTGTGTTATATATTTTACTAAAGCTTGATGAAAAAGAGTCGTGAGCTGACAAGCTCTTATAGAAAATCCAGCACGTGGTAAGTATATACATTCTGAGCTCTGGAAGGGACATGGACTGGCCAGAAAGTGATTTCACTTTTACAGATGAACAATCATATGATCTAATTATTACTCCAGTATAAAAAAGGGTCCAAAATGTAAAAATATTGCAGCGGGTAAGAGGGCAGCTATGGTTTTCCATAGGCCAACCAATTACTAAACCAACTATATTCAGACAAAGGCTGGGCATGGAAGTGACCAGACCACAGGATCCAAATCTACCACCTGAGAACTTCTAAAGAGTAGAGCATAACAAAATATTCAGACTTCTTCAAATCAAATGTCTCCAAAGTGCAACATTTTAATACATGACAAGGGGTTGGTGTATACAAGAGGTTAAACGAGGAGCACTGGTTACACCAGAATTTCCTATTTTTACTCGAAGAAAATATATATAATGACACGTTTATTTATTTGGCCGATACTTTTATGCAAGGCGACTTACAATGTTTGAGATGTAGTTGCTTGCCTTTCTTTTGTTTTTCCAATTGGAGCACAGGCAGGTGAAGTGACTTGCTCAAGGTCACACCATGTCAGTGGTGGCATTTGAACTCAGAGCCTCATAGTTTGAGGTCCACTGCACCACACTTCCAGTCAAAAGAATTTACACGTCCTTGTTTGGCTAACGTCTTTGTCCAAGATGGCTTACAACATTTGAGATACAACTGATCACAGTCCTTTTTGTTTGCCTAATTGAAGTGCAAGCAGGTGAGGTGACTTGCGCATGGTTCCACTGTATCAGTAGCAGGATATACATATTGTGGCCAGTTGCAGGAATGACAGGACAAGCAAAAAAGAGAAGTTGGGACTCCAAATGTCTCATCCCGTTTAATACATTAGTCCAAACCAAAAAGTCATGCCTTCAGGCAACAAAGTAAGTAGCTTCTCAGGCACAATCACAAAACAACAAGTTCAAAATAAGGGTCTGTCACTGGAGCTCTTAGTGGAAAATGACAAGTAATTCTGAGCTTCATATAGTGCAGGGGTCACCAAGTCCGGTCCTGGAGGACCACCGTGGCTACAGGTTTTCATTCTAACCCTTTTTTTTTAATGAGTGCCCTGTTTGTGCTGCTAATTAACTTCTTGTGAATTCATTTTAATTGAATTTCTTTTTTAAGATTTGCTCCCCTGAATTTCTTCATTTCTTTCCTTAAACAGCATCCAAACAGAAATGAAATGTGAAGCGAGTGAACAGAAGACCAACTAAGTCAGGGTCTCAAACTCCAACCAGCTGCTTATTGAGGCGCCAATTCCTGTTGTTAATTAAACCCATTTTTTAATTTTGTGGTTTGTTGCTGCTCTTGTGGTGCATTAGCAGACATTTCCAAAATTGTTGATTTTCTCTTTCTAAGAGCACCGTTAAAATGTGTTGGGTACCTGAGCAGAACATTCCTGAGACCTTCATCATTCTCTATTTTCAGGTATTGTATGATGGACACCAGTTGTTTCGGCTCATTTTGTATCTCGTTATTGTTTGGCTACTAATTAAGGAAAAAGAAACAATTAAGGGGTCTGAGTCTTTAAGAGCAAATCAATTAAAAGGAATGTAAAAGGAGTTAATTAGCAGCAAAAACAGGTCACTCATTTAGAAAAGGGTTAGAATGAAAACCACCAGCCACTGCGGCCTTCCAGGACTGGAGTTGGCGACCCCTTGATATAGTGTGCAAATCAAAGGGGCAGGGCTAAGTGCTCTAACTGGGCAGTTTCTCGGTGATGCAGGAAGAGAAGGAAAAGAGAATGTTAGCAACAGCACGCCCGTCACCCCGGCAGGTGATCCCATACTTCAGTAGAGTCCGTGAGGAGATCCTCAGGTATGCAAGTGTGAAACTTTATTTATTTTATTTATTTGTAATTCATTTAAAAAGATAATTGCACCTGATTGATTGAAATGACCACAGAATTCATGAATTACCAATTATTGTGAAACAGAAATGAGCTTTTAAAATCCTACTGTTATTTTTTATATGTGTGCGTGAAAAGTCACCTATCCCTGCCACTGCTTTCAAGCATCAAAACAAAGTTTATAGAAGATAGTGAACATTTGAAAATTTAGAGTGAAGTAAAAGCAGCGCTGAACTTCATTGCATTTCTATGTTTGCACTGTAGAAGTTAAAGAAACCCAATAGCCCAAAAAGAGAGCGACTGAATACAGTAAGTGTTTTTCACATTGAGATAGCCTGGAAGAAGAAAACAGCAGTCACAATTAAAGAATAAATGCAGCAAGTCATTTTCACATTCAAACAGTCTAGACAAGATCAGACCATTCAGCCCAAAAAGCATGCAAGTCCTATCCATCTAATTCATCCGAAATAACATCAAGTGTAGCTTTGAAGGTCCTTGAAATCCTACTGTCTTCCACACTCCCTGGCAACAGCATTAAAGTATGAGGGGGTACTCAAAAATAACTGAAATCTGTACCTGGCATGCAATCTCAACTTAGTTGCAAATTTTGCCGCAAAGTGTGGCACACTTACAGTTCTCTGTGGCAGTCAGCCGAGTGGCACTGCTCTGTATTGTTCATACGACATTCTGTGTCGGTTTTTCTTAGTACTTATTAAATGTGTTCTGTAATGTTTGTGATGGGTGATCATGAAGAGCAGCAAGTCTGCATTAAATTTAGTTTTCTCAACAGCGACTTCTATTCTTGCCACTCTGATTGATGAAGTGCTGTTAAGATGGTGGTCCCATCTCAGCAGGGAGCTTCTGAAGCTCAGTTCGAGTGACCCTTGGGTTCTTGGCCACCTCCCTGACCAAGACCCTTCTTCCCTGGTTACTCAATTTGGCGTTCCGCCTCTCCCCAATGTCCAATCAATTCAGTTGGCCACAGGTGGACTCCAGTCAAGTTCTAGACACATCTCAAGGAGAACTAAAGCAATCAGGAAGCACAGTTTGCAGTGCCACAATAATGGTTCTGAATACTTCTATGGAGGACAGACATCAACTTTTTGATTTTTAATAAATGGATGAAGTTTTCTGAAAACATGTTTTCACTTTGTCATTATGGGTTAGCAAGTGCAGATTGATATGCAAACATGGCAAATCCATCAATTTAAAACTAAATTGCAACACAATAAAGTGAAAGTGAAGGTGTCGGAATGCTTTCTGAATCCACTGTGTTTATGCAGTGTGTCACCTTTCTTAATGGTACGCCTTCATTAGAACTTGATTCTTGTTACATTTACCCATATTAGTGTGGAAAGTCGGTTGAGGAGTTTCAGGTCCACTTGTTCACATTCTAAAAACACCCAATGCCATTTCTCCCAAGCAATTTCAGAAAGATACTCTATTGATGTATCACTGCCATCTACTGGATATGCACTGCTATTGATTTAGGACTGTTTGAGCTGATATGTATTACTTTGGAAAAATTAATTTTCAGTCTTTCAAAAAACCCACACACGTACACCAATTGTATCTTTGTATGCATATAAAGGAGAAAATTATTCTTTTTGACACTTATAATTGAGTGTGAACAAGGTGGTAAAGAAAATACAGTGGAAGCTTTAAGTAAAACACACAGGTCTACAAGTGGTTTTCACATTTCAAAATGAGGGGAAATGTCACTTGAAGACCAACCAAGATCTGGCTGACCTTCCACAATTAGGATTGATGAAAATCTTGAAAAAGTTTTCAATGCAATTTATGGAGATCGTTGTCAGACTATTGAGGAGATTTCTGAATTGACTTATGTGTCTCAGAATTCTTGCCACCTTCCCTACTCGCCTGATCTTTGCCCAGTGTGGCTTTTTCTTCTTCCCGCCTATAAAAAAAAGTGCTCAAAGGAAAGCGTTTTTGTACCATGGAGGAAGTCAAAGAAAAATCACTGCAGCCCTTGGATAATGTTCCTCTTCAGTGATTCCAAAAATGTTTTCACCAGTGGCAAAAACCGTTGGTGACACTTGGGAGAGTACTTTGAAGGAGACTAAAGTTTCAGTAAGTAAAAATTATTAAAACATTTTTCTGGTTATTTTTGGGTGCCCCTCATACTCTTGAGAAACACAACATAAATTAATGAAAGACTGAATGAGGAAGATTGTTTTCCCATAAAGGTGGTCTTGAGAGTCCATCTAGGGAATCCAATCCCGGGCTCCCGTTTACCGGGATCCCAGGATTCCCGGACATTTTTCATTCCCGGGAATAAAACTGCTGTAATTCCCGGGAAAACGGGAACGGCCAAGTTCGCATATATAGCGTGTAAAAGTGTAAAAATCGATCAAGAAATAACAGAGTTATAGTTGAAAACTGAAGACTTCATTGACTTCTGTCAGACAACAGCTTTGAACAGCAACTTGAAATTGCAATGCGTCAGTCTGTTGCATCCGCATTATCTGTGCCAAGAAACTTGCCATCACAGAATGATGACAAGAAACTGGATACATCAGTAACAGCTGAAATGGCGGTGTTTCAGAGCAACGGCAAGCGCAGGCGTTGTTTAGAACAAGTGTATCAGTATCTGATGACTGAGCTGCCTACTTCAGTGGAGGCAAAGCGTGCTTTCTCAGCAGCTCGCGCACTCTGCATGAAGTACTCTCTCGCCTGGACGACTGCACGCTGGACACGTTATGCTTTCTACGCTCTTATTACCGCAGCTAACTAGATCAGGGGTGCCCACAGTTTTTCAGCTTGTGAGCTACTTTTAAAATAACCAGATCGAAATGATCTACCTACATTAAAAAGTGTATATACAGTATGTATATATATATATATAATATATATATATATATACACACACACACTTGCATAACTGAATAACCTTTATGGTACAATAACAATTCAATACATTTATGGTCACTACAGTATTTGGATTTAATAATCTTCATGTGAAAAAAGGCTGACTCACATAAATAAGTAGAGCCGAATAATGCAGTCAAGGAGCTTTTGAATTCAGCTGAGTGAAAAATGACGGCTGTCCGATTAACTGCAATTTTAGTTCCCTCTCCTTTCTCTTTCTCAGATTGCTTTTCGGAAGGAAGTCAGTTTCATAGTTTTTATGAACAGTTCGAAAGCGCCTTTCCACATTTTCCTTCTTTGGAATAGAAATGATAGATTGACAGACCAGACAAACGCACTTTGATTGTGACATTGTGAGAGAAAAAAATCCTCTTCTAATTACACATAAAGCCCATACCCTCCCCAAACAATTTTTTTAAAATCCCCTCTTTAGTCGATATAAATTAGAAGGCTAACTAGATCACAGCCGGAGTTTTGCAGTAGCTTGCACGTTTGATCGTGCGTGCGGGATGACCAGTGTCTTAGAAGAAAGGAGATCTCAGACTGGCCGCCCTGTATGTCAATCAAGTGGCAAATGCCATAGGGAGGATATATGATAGATTAACGTTTAAATTTTTTTTTTTTTTTTAATGCAATGCGATCTACCTGCACTACCTTTGCAATCTACCGGTCTATCGCGATCGAAGCATTGGGCACCCCTGAACTAGATACACAGCATGAACTGCTTGTAGATACGGTTAGTCTTTTATTGGTGTCAACATACTGCAGTAGTTTTATTAAAAATAAGTATCGGTCGTTCTAAAACCGTTCACATGTGAGATGCCCGTGCACTGTGTATTCCTGGGAAGCCCGGGATTCCCGGGAATGACATGCAGGATTCCCCAATTCCCGGGAAGGGATTCCCTAAGTCCATCTAATAGTTTTTATCCATGGCCTCTTCTCTAGCAAACTCTTCAACGCCTCAGGAGGAAAAGGTGTGGCCTTGGCCAGACTGTTTTCAGTAGGGATGGGGAGGTTCTGACCTCTTCTGGGGAAATTGTCGAGCAATAGAAGGAACACTTTAAGGAACTGCTCAACTGGGTCCACTTGTGCTCCCACCAGGAGGCAGTGTTGGCAACATCTGGTGGTGGGGAACCCATTACTGTTGTTGAGTTGCTATGGAGGTCCAAGGACTCGGTGGTGGTAAGGTTGTTGGGGTGGGGGATGAAATTTGCTCAGAGATGTTGATAGTGCTGGACTTTGCTCGGATAGTGTGGTTAACATGTCTCTTCAATGTGACTAAAGTACCCTTGAAATGGAAGACTGGTTTGGTGATCCCCATATTAAAGGAAGTTGACCAGAAAGTACAGATGGCTCACACTCACACTCCTTGACCTTCCAGGTAAGGCATATCCAAGGATCCTGGAGGGGAGAATCTATCCAATGGTAGAACCAAAAATACAGGATGAACAATGTGAATTCCATCCTGGCTGTGGAACAGTAGATCAGCTCTTCTCTGTGAGTGCAGTAAGAGCTGTGTCTGAATCCTTGGTGTTAAGTCAGATTCGTTCACGGAGATTGTCAGGCTGTATCAAAGCTGAGTCTTGTCACCACTCCCGTTTGTGGTTTTCACTGACAGGTTATCAAGGTGTTGTCACAGATGTGAGGATGTCCAGTTGGGGAGGCTGGGATTGACTTCATTCCCTTATGCAGATGATGTTGCTATCTTTCCATTATCTGGGACCTTTGGCACGTATATTCAAGCGATTTGCTGCCAGTTGTGATGAGTTAGGGATGAGGATCAGCACATCTGAGTCTGAGGTCATGGTTCTTTCTCAGAAAAGATTGAATTACCCTCTCCAGGTGAAGTGGAATCAACTATCCATAGTGGAAAAGTTGAATTATCTCAGGATCTTGTTCATGGAAAGTACAGATGGCTCACACTCCTTGACCTTCCAGATAAGGCATATCCAAGAATGCTGGAGTGGGGAGAATCCATCCAATGGTAGAACCAAAAATACAGGAAGAACAATGTGAATTCCATCCTGGCTGTGGAACAATAGATCAGCTCTTCTCCTAGGCACAGTTGCTGGTGGGTGCATTGGCACTATGATAGCCCAATCTACATGTGTTTGTAGATGCATATGACTGCTTCCCTCAGCATGTGTTGTGGGAGGTGCTGCAGGAATATGGGGTTAGACGGCCGTTCTAGTCAATCCCTAAGTCAGCATTTCTCAACTTTTAACTATTTGCCGAGTTTTCATAACAGTTTTAATCGCGCCCCCCTAATGTTTTTTTGAAAGGAGCCCACTAATACCAATTTGTTCTTTTTTAAAGATATAGATGCATATTTTATTATACAGTACCTACTTAACTTTTATCGACATTTATCTAACTCTATATTTATTTTTCTAGTATCAGAATGTAGTTTTATTTGTTTTGGTTTCAATAGATGTATTTTTCATATTTTTGATTCTTGTTTTCTTTTTTTCACATCTTTGCGCCCCCCTTTTTGTTACTTTGCGCCCCCCTAGGGGGGCCCTTCCCACAGGTTGAGAACCACTGCCCGAAGTGAATACAGCAAGAGCTGTGTGTGAATCCTTGGTGTTAAGTCAGATTTGGTCACTGAAGTTGTCAGGCTCTACCAAGGCTGAGTCTTGTGACCATTCCTGACCACCTGACAGGTTATCAAGGCGTAGTCACGAATGTGAGGGTTTCCAGTTGGGGTGGCTGGGATTGACTTCATTCCCTTATGCAGATGATGTTGCTATCTTTCCCTCATCTGGGACCTTTGGCACGTATACCCAAATGATTTGCTGCCAGTTGTGATGTGATAAGGGAATGAGGATCAGCACGTCCAAGTCTGAGTCATGGTTCTTTTTCAGAAAAGATTGAATTGCTCTCTCCAGGTGAAGTGGGATTAACTGCCCATAGTGGAGAAGTTGAATTATCTCAGGATCTTGTTCATGAGTAACAGGAAAAGGGAGTGTGGAATTAAGAAGTGGATTGGAGTAGCGGCAGCTGTTCTCCGGGTGTTGTACCCGTTTGTGGGGGTGAATGGGGAGTTGAGTCTAAAAACAAAACTCTTGGGTTACAGGTTGTCTATGTACCTGCCGTCACCTATGGTCATGAGCTGTGGGTATCGACCAAGAGAATGAGAACGCAGGTACAAGCGGCAGAAATGAGCCTTCCTTGAAGGGTGGCTGTGATGGCGAGAAAGGAGAAAATGACTTTTCAAGCTCCGTGATTCCTCCTACTAACAAAAACAAAGCAAAAAAAAAAACACATGGAAAGGCTGTTGAACACTCACATTAACACATAACCAAAATTAATTGAAAAACATTTCAAAACAACAGCTGTATACTACAAAAATCATATTACAGTTACTGTCACAGACAAAGAAAATTGAACTCAAGCAATTTAAAATGATTGAATTAATTGTACCACACAGAGAATAACAGCGTGCTTACCTCCTCTCACAGTAACACAGCGCACACCGGGAGAGGCGCACACTGATGACGTAACATTAACACGATAAACAGAGTAGAGAAATAGAACAGGAAAACATACAACACAATGAATGATATCAGGATTTGGTGAAGCTCCAAACTAAACGTTGTATTTTAAACACCTGTTACATTAACATTTACAGTAAAATCTTGCATATAATATGCACTCATGTATAATGCACAATATTGATATAGCCCAAAATTTTCAGGTAAAAAAAGGAATTCACATTGAATGCGCACCCTTAACTCTTCAAGATTTTAGGGAGGACGCCGACTTTTGCTGACAGGAGGGGCGAGGGCGTTGAAAAAAACTCTCCATTACGATAAAGGTAGACTCTGTTTGCATGGTGGAAAGTTAGACTTATTGACTTGTGACGTCTAATCCCTGCGTGTTCGTGAGTAGTGTGGAAAAACGGTAACAATCTCAATGGCAAAAATGGGGCCGACATCTGGTGAGACAGCGAAGCGAATGTGCGAAGCAAAATACATGGAGGACAACAGTTTGTGCATATTTTATTATTTTGAATTGGACTCTGACATGTCGGACACCGATTTTGGTGCAAGTGATCTGGAGATCAAGATCGAAAACAAAAGTGAGGTCAATACAATACAATACAATTTATTTTTGTATAGCCCAAAATCACACGAGAAGTGCAGCAATGGGCTTTAACAGGCCCTGCATTTTGACAGCCCCCCAGCCTTGACTCTCTAAGAAGACAAGGAACAACTCCCAAACTAAAAAACCCTTATAGGGATAAATGGGAACGCAAAGAGAGACCCCTTTCCAGGTAGGTTGGGCATGCAGTTGGTGTCATAAAGAAGGGGGTCAATTCAATACAATACAATACACAGAACAGAACAAATCCTCAATACAGTATAAAAATAAAAAAGTACAGAGCAGAATTTAACAGTAGGTGATATCACATAATATGATTTGGACTTGTTTAGAGTCCTGGAGACCTTGGCCATCAAATTGGTAGCTAATGTACCTACAGCAACGTCCACCTGGAAGGACCACCACTTACAATGTCAAGAGCTACAAACCAGATTGCATCGCATTGCGACCTCCACCCCCATGCAGCCAGACATGGTGAACACACAGCAAGAGCAGCCACAGAACCAGCAACAGACATTTTATGTTGATTTATGTGTGAAACTATTCCTTTGTGTACTTTTCAGAAAACTGCCCGGCAGCTGCTCATTGCCCCCGGCACTCAACCGCTGCCGCATCAGCCAGAGGCGGCTAACACACGACAACTGCACATTACATGCAGCAATCATCATGTTGATTTATGTGAGTAATGATCGCTTTAAAATTATGTCTTGTACATAATGCGCACCCCCGTTTTTAGCAAACTAAAATGAGTAAAAATTGTGCATATGTGAGATTTGACAGTACTTTAATCGGAGGAATTACTCATTGCCCATTTTACAATGAAGATATAAAATGAATAGTGATCTAGGGAAATTACACTAGTTTTGCTTTTACTCAAAATGTGGAAACTTTTCAAAAGAAACATGGACGTCGGAGGAAAACAGAAATTAGATGCATGAATTGGAAGGTAATTGAAATATTCAAGCAGACACTTGAGGATTCCTTTTTTATCCTGACATGTTGCCACATTTTAAATAGTTTCACAACAAGAAGTAAGTCTTCCCTGTCAAAATATTTGGGTTTTATCTGAATAGGGTGACACATTTTTATGAAATGTTTGCTCTCTTTATATCTGTAATTGCAGTATAGCTGGAAATGTATGCAATTGCTCTGAGCCAGTTTTAAGGAAGAAAACCACACACAAAATGCATTCAATATAGTGAAATTGGAGTAGGTGATTTAGACTGAAGTTTCTAGTGTTGTAGGTTCAAGAACAGTTTGCAATATGGACTATGCTAACAGGCCACCAGAAGTAATCCCGAGTGTAACATAAAAAGAAGCCTACTGCCTTCATTCGGGGAGCCAGATTTGGGAGGAAGGAGAACAAAAATTGCCAGGAGGAGTGGATGAGGTAAAGAGGTGCTGAAGACAGAGAGAAGAAGAGACAAAGAGCTGCTGTGTACTGGCTGCATTGCGTGTGAGCTACAGTGTTTGTACTTGTGGCTGTGGTGGGAAACTCTTACAAAGGAAGTGTTTCCAACAAATAAATAATAATGCTGTTATACTGGTGTCTGAGCCTGTTTGAGTAGGGTTTGGAGAGATGGAGTGCTGCTACAGTCCACAATAAACACACACACACACATACTGCGTTTTCAGAGTATTCAGACCCCTTCACTTTTTCACACTGTTATGTGGCACCCTTGCACTAAAATCATTTAAATTAATTTTTTCTTCATCAAACAACACTAAATATCCAAAAATTATAACGCAAAAAACAGCATTGAATACATTTTTGCCCATTTATTAGTATTATTAATAATAATAATAATATTAATAATAATAACAGATCAGTCGAGCCCCAGGTTAACAATGACCGCCACCAGACCACCACTTGGCCAACAGGGTGCTGGCGGAAATTGGGCTACTGTTGGCCGAAGAAGAGGTGGGAGATGTGTCCGGAAGCAGGAAGAGAGGAGGAAGGTAAGAGAATGGAACTGACTGGTAGGAACTTTGAATGTTGGCAGTATGACTGGTAAGGGGAGAGAGTCAGCAGATATGATGAAGAGAAGGAAAGTTGATATATTGTGTGTGCAAGAGATTAAATGGAAGGGGAGTAAGGACAGGTGGAATGGAGGTGGATTCAAATTGTTCTATCATGGCATGGATGGGAGGAGAAAACGAGTAGGGGTTATTCTGAAGGAACAGCATGTCAAGAGTGTTTTGGAGGTGAAAAGAGTGTCAGACGGAGTAATGATTATGAAGCTGGAAATTGGAGGTGTGATGATGAATGTTGTTAGTACATATGCCCCGCAAGTTGGGTGTGCAGTGGGTGAGAAAGAAGATTTTTGGAGTGAATTGGATGAAGTGATGAATAGCGTACCCAAGGGACAGAAAGTGGTGATTGGAGTGGATTTCAATGGACATGTTGGTGAAGGGAACAGAGGAGATGAGGAGGTGATGGGTAGGTATGGTGTCAAGGAGAAGAATGAAGAAGGTCAGAGGATAGTGAATTTTGCCAAAAGGATGGACCAGGCTGTGGTGAATACGTATTTTAAGAAGAGGGAGGAACATTGGATTACATACTAGAGTGGAGGAAGATGCACACAGGTAGATTACATCCTATGCAGAAGAGTCAATCTGAAGGAGACTGCAATGTGGTGGATTGGGAAAGTGTAGTCAAGCAGCATAGGACGGTGGTCTGTAGGATGACATTTGAGATCAAGAAGAGAAAGACAGGGCAGAGCCAAGGATCAAATGGTGGAAGTTGAAAAAGGAAGATTGCAAGGTTGAGTTTAAGGAGGAGGTGAGACAGGCACTGGGTGGTAGTGAAGATTTACCAGACAGTTGGGAAACTACAGTAGATGTAGTAATGGTGACATCTGGACAGAGGAAGGAAGAAAAAGAAACCTGGTGGTGGAATGGGGAAGTACAGGAGAGTATACAGAGGAAGAGGATGGCAAAGAAGAAGTGGGATAGTCAGAGAGATGCAGAAAGTAGATGAGTACAAGGAGATAAGGTGCAAGGTGAAGAGAGAGGTGGCGAAGGCTAAAGAAAAGGAGTATGATGAGTTGTATGAGAGGTTGGACACTAAGGAGGGAGAAAAGGACCGGTGGACTAGACAGAGGGACCAAACTGAGAAAGATGTGCAGCAGGTTAGGGTGATAAAGGATAAAGATGGAAACGTACTCACAAGCGAGGAGAGTGTGTTAAGCAGATGGAAAGAGTACTTTGAGAGGCTGATGAATGAAGAGAATGAGAGAGAGAAGAGGTTGGATGATGTGGAGATAGTGAATCAGGAAGTGCAACGGATTAGCAAGGAGGAAGTAAGGACAGCTATGAAGAGGATGAAAAAGGAAAGTCAGTTGGTCCAGATGACATACCTGTAGAAGCATGGAGGTGTTTAGGAGGGATGGCAGTGGAGTTTTTAACCAGATTGTTTAATGGAATCTTGGAAAGTGAGAGGATGGCTGAGGAGTGGAGAAGAAGTGTACTGGTGCCGATATTTAAGAATAAGGGGGATGTGCAGGACTGTAGTAACTACAGGGGGATAAAATTGATGAGCCACAGCATGAAGTTATGGGAAAGAGTAGTGGAAGCTCAGTTAAGAAGTGAGGTGATGATTAGTGAGCAGTAGGATGGTTTCATGCCAAGAAAGAGCACCACAGATGTGATGTTTGCTCTGAGGGTGTTGATGGAGAAGTTTAGAGAAGACCAGAAGGAGTTGCATTGCGTCTTTGTGGACCTGGAGAAAACATATGACAGGGTGCCTCGAAAGGAGCTGTGATATTGTATGAGGAAGTCGGGAGTGGCAGAGAAGTATGTAAGAGTTGTACAGGATATGTACGAGGGAAGTGTGACTGTGGTGTGGTCTGCGGTAGGAGTGACGGATGCTTTCAACTTGGAGGTGGGATTACATCAGGGATCGGCTCTGAGCCCTTTCTTATTTGCAATGGTGATGGACAGGTTGACAGACGAGATTAGACAGGAGTCCCCATGGACTGTGATGTTTGCTGATGACATTGTGATCTGTAGCGATAGTAGGGAGCAGGTTGAGGAGAGGTAGAGATATGCTCTAGAGAGGAGAGGAATGAAGGTCAGTAGGAACAAGAGAAAATACATGTGTGTAAATGAGAGGAAGATCAGTGGAATGGTGAGGATGCAAGGAATAGAGTTGGTGAAAGTGGATGAGTTTAAATACTTGAGATCAACAGTACAGAGTAATGGGGATTGTGGAATAGAGGTGAAGAAGAGAGTGCATCCAGGGTGGAGTGGGTGGAGAAGAGTATCAGGAGTGATTTGTGACAGACGAATATCAGCAAGAGTGAAAGGGAAGGTCTACAGGACGGTAGCGAGACCAGCTATGTTATATGGGTTGGAGACGGTGGCACTGACCAGAAAGCAGGAGACAGAGCTGGAGGTGGCAGAGTTAAAGATGCTAATATTTGCATTGGGTGTGACGAGGATGGACATGACTAGAAATGAGTACATTAGAGGGTCAGCTTAGGTTGGACATTTGGGAAACAAAGTCAGAGAGGCGAGATTGCATTGGTTTGGACATTTGCAGAGTAGAGATGCTGAGTATATTGGGAGAAGGATGCTAAGGATAAAGCTGCCAGTGATATGGAAAAGATGAAGGCCTAAGAGACGGTTTATGGATGTGGTGAGAGAGGACATGCAGGTGATAGGGGTGACAGAACAAGATGACGAGGACAGAAAGATATGGAAGAAGATGATCCGCTGTGGCATCCCCTACGGGAGCAGCCAAAAGAATAATAATAATAATAATAAACACAAGTATTCAGAATCTTTACTCAGTACTTAGTTGTGATAGCCTTTCGATCCTGGAGACTTCTTGGGTTTGACACAACAAGCTTCACTCACCTGGATTTGGGGATTTTCTGCCATTCTTTTCTGCAGATCCTCTTACGCTGCGTCAGGCTGGAAGGAGACCATCAGTGGACAGCTGTTTTCAGGTCTCTCCAGAGATGTTTGGTTAGGTTTGAGTTTGTGCTCTTGCTGGGTCACTCAAGGACATTCCAGGAGTTGTCTCTAAACCAGGGGTGAGTAATGTCGGTCCCGGGGGGCTGCAGTGGCTACATCTTTTTGCTCCAACCCAGTTTCTTAATGAGAAGTCAATTATTGCTGATGGAGCACTTATGGCTGAAGTGACATTTTGATGTTTCATTTTAGTGGTCTCACTTGTTAAGGTTCCCCACCCTCGATTACTTATTTCAGTCTTAAACAGCTGCATTCACTGTATTAATGGCTCCTTATTTGCAATAAGATGTAAATGACAAAGCAGCCAGAAGTTCACCTTCTAACTTGTCTCCATTTACATCTGTGTGTGTTCATCATTCACTGTTTGATGTAATAAAAAACTTAATAGAAAAATGTGACAGACTGAAAATTGTACATTTTAGGCTTCAAATCATTTGGAAAGGAAATAATCTACGCTATAAGAACCTTACATTGCAGACTAACAAGCTGCAAGATTAAATAAGATCTGAGATTGGCAAGGATTGGTTTCTAATTAAGTTTGGAATGAAAACCTGTAGCCAGTGCGGCTCTTCAGGACCGACATTACTCACCCCTGTTCTAAGCCATTCCTATGTTTTCCTTTCTTTATGTCTTGTTGGAAGATAAGCCTTTGACTCAATCTATGGTTCCTGAGCACTCGCAGCATATTTTCATTGAGGATAACTCTGAACTTTGTCCTGTACATCTTTCCCTCAACCCTGACTAGTCTCCCAGTCCCTGGTGCTGACACCATCATGCTTCCTCATGAAATAGTGCAGGTGATGAGTGGTGCCAGCGTTCCTGCAGACACGACGCTTAGCATTGAGGCTAAACAGTTCAGTCTTGGCTCCATCAGACCAGAAATTCTGCTTTCTCAAACTTTGAAAGTCCTTTTGGTGCCGTTTTGCAAACTCCAAGAGGGCTTTCATGAGCCATCTGACCTTTCTACCATACAGCCCAGACTAGAGAAGTGTTTCATTGAAGGTTTTCCTTCTGGATGTTTCATTCTTTTCCATAGAGGTTCTCTTGAACCCAGGCAGAGTTTCCATTGTGTTCTTGTTCACCTCTCTGGCTAAGGGCCTTCTCCCCTGATTGCTCAGTTTGGCAAGGTGGCCAGCTCTAGGAAGAGTCATGTTTTTTTCCAAACCTCTCACAATTACTGTGCTCTTAGAAACCTTCAATGCTGTGGACATTTTTGTAGCACTCCCAGATCCGTGCCTCAAAATAATGTAGTCTCTGAGCTCTGCAGGCAATTCCTTGGACCTCATGGCTTGGGTTTTGCTGAACTGTGACACTTTCTATAGAGAGTTGTGTGCCTTTCCTGAGCAGGTGTAACCAACTGAATTGACTACAAGTGGACATCTCAAAAATGATCAGTAGAAAGAGATGCACCTGATCCAAAGATATATGTGCCATAGCAAAAGGTTTGAACACTTACGTAAATGGTGTGATGGATGGCCGGGGATCGTGACCTTTTAGGAAGCCTGGAAGAGCAGGGGACCAAGAAAAGGGCAAGCCATTCCCTGGGACATGAAAGGACAGCCACCCTGGGTTGCATTGGGGCATGGGGCTTTGAAGCTCAAGCCTGTTGGGGTCCGTGGCCACCACCAGTGGGACGCCTGAAGAATTCCGGAGCCGTGGTCTGCAGCACTTCCACCTCACCCAGGAGTGCTGCCAGAAGAGGAGCCGGATTCGAACGTAGCAATTCCGACATACCCAGAAGTGCTGCCAGAACTTGATTGAGGAACACCTAGAGTATTGGTGTGGTTTAAAAGAGGCTGCCTTACTTCACTCGGGGAGCCAGAGTCGGGTGGAAGAGGATGAAGCTTGGAGGAGAGAAGTGGTGGCGATGAGGAAAAGAGAAGAAAAGAAAGACAAAAAGATAAGGAGTGAATTATTGAGATTTGTGTTGGTGTTGTGTGCGCAGAAAAGAAAATAAAACACGTGTGTTTGGGGACATTCTGAGTCCGTCTGTCGTTGTCCGGGGGCATTCTTCCACAATGTGTTGTGTCTTTTTTTAAAATGTATTTATTTATTTAAATGCTTTGTACAGTGGCGTAGCTGGCTTGCTGATGGCCCCTGTGCAGCATTACTGTTAGTCATTTATTGGCAGCCACATCCAAGGGGCCGGCTGGGCAGTGGTGTCCACGACCGCGACACATCAAATCACACACTAGTGACAAACGCACTGGCTCTCTAAATTTAATTTGTGGAAATCTTTATAATTGCTTTATTAGAGCAGCTTTAAGTTGGCAAAAATAAAGTCAATTGTGGGAATGGAATGTGGGAGGTTTGGGTAGTAGTAATACACCCGCCTGCTTTTGTGAAGGAAGATGATTAAAATGTAACGTAAGCTAGGAAGCAGAAACTGTTCTGTGCTATAAAATGAAGCCATTTCAATTTGTAACAAATTTAAATGACAACACCGGCTGACAGGATACGACTACACCATCGACCTGTTTTACACAAGTTCTGAGAAAATGGACATCATTAAGTGAGCTGTCAATGGTTACAAAAAATTGGCCTTGTCGGTATAGGAGATTGCTTGGTCGTATATATCGCTTGTTTGTTTTCAGTAGTCTCTCCATTTTTAAAAGTTTTAGCAGACAGCACCTGATCTGAAGCCATTGCATCGCTACTTCCAGACTTGGTTATTGCCACCATTTCACTCACTGCACTGTCTGCATAACCTGCTTGTGACCGTTGTGACGATTCACCAGCATCAGCATTCTCAGTTCCCAATGGTGGCCCTCGCTCAGGTTTGAGAAGGGTAGAAATTTTGGTAAGCTTGGCGTTTTTTCAATTCCTGTTGCAGGCGAGCCTTACGTTTAGCAGCACCACTCTTAGAATGTATGCCGGATCTGCTGCTACTGACTAACATGACGTCGTAAGGCGAGAGTATAAAAAGCATCAAATGGTTCTAATATTTGCCGTTTACTAACTAACGGGGACCATAACAACAGATTTGCTATGATTTACCATTTATGAGTTCGAATTTCAAAAACTGTTGACATCAAATCCTAAATTGTACCTAGTGTGTGCTTGGTGTGGGTGTGTGTGTGTGTGTGTGTCCTGTAGTGGGTTGGTGCCCTGCCCAGGATTTGTTCCTGCCTTGTGTCCTGTGCTGCCTGGGATTGGCTCCAGCAGACCCCCGTGACCCTGTGTTAGGATTTAGTGGGTTGGATAATGGATGGATAGATGGATGTTTATTACATTATACAGATAAAATGTTAACATTATTTAAATAATCTACAGTGTTAATAATTAAACATGTGAGCACACGGTGCCAGCGCTAGTGAGGAGCTGGCGCCCCTTTCCGGGATTGTTCCTGCCTCGCGCTGTATTCTTGCTGTGGCTGCCGCGACACTGGAAGGATAGCTGGATAAAATAATTAAACACGTACTACGAAGATATTTCAATGTTCCTTAAATGATTTGAAGAATCGGCATTCTAAGCTTACAGATGGCTTAACGTCTATTACTGAGCTGATTGTGTGGCGATTGGAGAAAGAAAAGGAAAGACAGGAATTGGGGGTTAGTATTTGAAAGAGACTTTACTGCTGCAATAAATTATTTCATCAAAGGTCGCGCACGGCAGAGCAAGCATCTTGCGTGAGACATGAACAATCACTGCGCCACCGTGTTCCCATGTTTAATAACATGCTTTAACTCCTATCATCATGAAAATGATATCAAGTATACATCTCAGTATTTTAATTATTCAGAGAGCTGTAATATCACGAATGTAATGGATTCTGCATCCTGTTGGAGAAAGAGAAAGCCCGTTTAAGAAGCAAGTAGTGATTCACACACATAGAGCACATACAAAACAATGCATTTAATGTGCTACTTTAGTTACAATGGGATTTGAGAAACTAGTAAATAAAGTGATTTTAAGATGAAGTTTATGATGTTCTACTTTAATGACAAAATAAACTACGTTATTAAAGTGGAAATTTAGAGATTAAAGTTGACATTTTGTGCTTTTTTCCCACTGTGAACGGAAGCACGTAGTAATTCACACACATAGAGCATATTGAAGATCAAATACAAAACAAAGCATTTAACGTGCTACTTTAGTTACTTTGGGATTTGAGAAACTAGTAAATTAAACGATTTTAAAGATGAAGTTTATGATCTACTTTAATGACAAAATAAACTACGTGATTAAAGTGGAACTTTCCAGATTAAAGTTGACATTTCAAGCTTTTTTCCCACTATGTGTCTATTTTTTTCTCTGTACCCTAATAAGCTTTCATATGACCTTTTCACGGTGACTTTAATATCTGACAACTTCTTTTTTATTTTAAAAATAACGTAACATTTGCTTTCTATTCGTTTGCATAAGCACAGTCCTTCACCAGCAATTATTTAATGTTAGCTCAGACCCTGACCTTAAAAGTTTCTCTCGCACTTTTGCTGAGTTTGTGCCAAACACTATTCTATCCCTGACTATCTCATTTTTGTTTGCATAAGCACAGTCCTTCACCAGCAGTTTTAACTTAATTACAAAGTGATCCAAAGTCTCGTTTATACCTCGTGTCTTCTCATTAAACTTGTATCTCGCGAATATTGTATTCGTCGTAGGCGTGAGAAACGCTAGCGGTAGCGTGTCTATAAACTTATGGTTTACACCGTGCTTTGTTTCTGCAGTAGCTGCACTTATGAATATGCTTGTATGCGTCACTCGCTTCATATTCTTTTGCTGCCTTCTCAATTGTGTAATGTGTTTTTTGTTCAGCGCTCTTTGGAGCTCTTGCTTGTTGCCTGCATACTGCATTCACAGTCAGTTCACGTGAGCCGGGAGTGAGACGGGAGTGCATGTTTTTTTTATTTTGTAAATACATCATATTTTTCCTTTGTTTTTATTTATTTTTGAAGGAGTGTCAGTGCTGAAGGACTGTGCCTCAAAGCCCACCTGACACTGCTGCATTTTTGTCATTTACCCCTCTCGTAAATAGACCTGCACCTTTCACCCTTCAGCTTTTGTCTGTGTCTCTTCTCTCCGCTGATCCTGTTCAACTCATGAACTATCAGATGTCCAGAGTCTAGGCTGGGTCCACTTTCCCACTACACGGGATATCACACTTGTCCCTTGAATACAATACCATTGTTTTTCAGGCTTAAGAAAGGTGTTATAAAATTTCTAATGGAGCCCTTTGTGGTATGCACCAACCCCTAATCCTTCACCGCTCTTCATTTTGCAGTATGCTGTGTACCAGAAGTACCAATTGAGAGTTTTGCCATTTTTTTCTAATTATTCTGGAACATTCAGATCTAAAGCAGTAATAATTAAATTAAATTTATATTCAATTGAATTCAGTAAGGCTTCTATTGTAGAGAAAACTTCTTCAGAAAAAAATCGCACAGTTCCCACATAGGCAGTTGGAATAAGCTTTATTGCACAGGATATGAAATCTTAGCATAGCACATAAAACTTGTCTCAGTTCATGAAGTGAGCCCAGTCTGTTGGGAGCGGTTCAAATTTATTTCAGTTCTAATCACAAACATCTCCGCTTTGTACATTTTTCTCCTCATCCACTTTACATGTTATCTTCATGATACTGACCTTGTTCTGTACCTTTTCCCATAACAATTGCCTAATAATCATAAATCCTTTCATAACAATCACTTCGACTCCAAGGTCGTTCTTGCCGCCTGGCCCAGAGATGACCATCACCTAATCATCTTTTACATTCCTTACATTCTCACATTTCTAATCTTGAGCAAATAATAAATGGTGGCCCCTTAATTAATCAGTCCTCATCAGTAAGTTGGGATCAGGATGACCCAAATATGACATACTGAATGAACCATTCAATCAATGATTACTTGTTACACCAGCATCTCATAAAGCTAAGCTGCTTCAAGCATAAACTTTTAACAGCTAATAACTCTAAAACTAAACTAATGATAAGGCACATTGATCCTTAATCTTAATTCTCAATACTGTCAGGTCCTCCTTAGGCCCAAAGTGAATTTTGGTGTGTGCTTCAAGATGGCGGAGTTTGTAGAACTGTTTGCCACATTCACAGCAGCAATGCTGCTTCTTTTTAATGTGAACTTTCTTGTGTCTCTGAAGGCTGCTCACACATGAGAACTGTTTGCCACACTCTGAACAATAGTGCGGCCTTTCCCCGGTGTGAATTGTCATGTGTCTCTGCAGACTGCTTATTTGTGTGAATTGTTTGGAACATTCCGGACAGCCATGTGGCTTCTCGCCTGTGTGAATCCTCATGTGCGTCTGGAGGCTGCTTATGCGAGAGAACTGTTTGCCACATTCGGTGCAGCAGTGTGGCTTCTCCCCAGTGTGAGTTCGCATGTGCGTCTGAAGATTACTTATTTGTGAGAATTGTTTCCCACATTCAGTGCAGCAATGGGGCTTCTCCCCAGTGTGAATCCTCATATGCGTCTCCAGACTGCTAATACGTGAAAACTGCTTGCCACATTCAGTACATCCATGTGGTTTTTCCCCAGTGTGAATTCTCATGTGTGTCTGAAGATTGCTTATTTGTGAAAACTGTTTGCCACAGTCACTGCACGAATGGGGCTTCTCTCCTGTGTGAATTCTCTTGTGCGTCTGAAGACTGCTGATTTGGGAGAACTGCTTGCCACATTCAGGACAGCAATGTGGCTTCTCTCCTGTGTGAATTCTCATGTGTGTCTGAAGACTGCTGGGGTGTGTGAATCGCTTTCCACATTCAGAACAGCAATGAGGTTTCTCCCCTGTGTGAATTCTCCTGTGAGTTAGAAGGTTGCCAATGTGGAAGAACTGCTTACCACAATCAGAACAGCAATGTGGTTTCTTTCCTGTGTGTATTCTCATGTGTGTCAAAAGACTGCTTGGCTGGGAGAAGAGTTTCCCACATTCAGCGCAACAAGGGAACTTCTCTCCTGTGTGAAGTCTTCTATGTATCTGAAGACTTCTGCTGTGTGAGAACTGTTTCCCACACTCCTGGCAGCAATACGGCTTCTCCCCTTTGTAGGGTCTTTTAGGCGTCCAAGCAAAGGTGACACTTGAATGTCTATTACAGCTCAGCAGAGATCCTGTGGTCTTGTTTTCAGAACAATGAGAATCCTGAGTAACAGATGACTGGGAGAAGCTATTATTGTCCTGTAATCCTGTTCAAAGAAAGAGGTACATTTTGAAAATAAAATATATACCTATATGTTTAAAATAAGACTATATAAACGTATAAGAAATAAAAATGGAGTAATGCAAAACACAAATAAGTAATGTAAAATATAACATATGCAAAACACAAAAAAAACAAATCAGGAGGTACTACTACTACTACTGAGGTATATTTACTTTCCATTTTTCTTACAATAAAATGTACTGATACTTTTCTTGTGGATCTTCATTAGATCCACCATACTGCAGACATTAATCTGCCTTTTGGTAGCTGATCTCACTCTCAGTATCTCTAATCAATGTCACTGAATGAATTACCAGTATCAATGGTGGAAACATCTACCCTTGCCTTAGATCAGGTCATCTCTCGTTAGGCTCTGCTATCTGCTGTACGCACACTTAGAGAACGTTTTGCCTGCCTAGACCACCCACAGTCATAAAGCTTGAACTCTTCTCTTATCTTCAACTTAATACCTCCCATTTTTAATTTAACATGGAGTAACAAATGATTTATACTGAGACCCCAACTAACTGTGAGCCCTCACCAGCACCAAGGGTCCACAAGGAGTCCCACAGGTACCCATAAACAGCATTTCATATGTATGGTTTACTTCCTAACCTGCAAAAACAATGAATTTAAATACAGTGGTCCTCAAGTTCAGGTCTGGGGACCCCTGTGCAGCCACTGGTGTTTGCTCTGAGCACTGTCACAATGAGTGAGTCGCTGTCACTCTCACTGATCTCATTTCATTGACGTCTCTTTTTTTTTCCCTCTTCTATTATTCTGCATTCAGAAAAGCACCACAGTGGGATTTTTACGTGTGTAAGACATTAAGAAAGAGTTGTGATTTTGTTATTGCTTTGAATGCTTCACTCTCCTTAGTTATTTGCCTTGTTTCTAAGTAGTTTTTCCGTTAATTCCACACCCTCATAATGACAATTAACAATGGCACCCAGGACAAGGACGCTGAATGAGGAAAGGCTGACACTGTCTGGGAGGCAGAACCACTGACCTGCTCACTGGAACACCTGGGATTCAATAACCTGAGCAAAATGAAAATCTTAACAAAAAAAATCCTATTCTGTGATATCATCTACTGTTGCTCTGAACTTGTAAAAAGAAGGTGGTTGGCTCGCCACATAAGGCAGTGGGAGTCAAAGGCTTGGGAGGTGGAAGCCCCAGTGTAAGCACCCTGGTCGCTGGGGAACCCAAATCTTGGTTTGGTGAGAGCTGAACAAAGCCAGGGATCGAGAAGCTACCAGAGAAGCAAAGGAAGAAGGTCGGCTGCAGGTAGGGCGACTCCCCGGGTGCACGGTCCGGATGGGGAGAGCAGGGGAGCCGCCAGCAGAAGGCAGCACCGGGTCTTGCAATTAAAAGACTGCTTCCAGCTATTGTTTTAAACTCACTTTTAATGGAACTATTTATTGGATGTTACCTTCACTGTTTCACCCTGGTGTTAATGGATTATTTATTTAATGATGTTTTGGAGCACTGCACTTTATTTGAACACTTTGCTTTGGTTTTGTTGTTTTTAAATAAAATCACCTTGGCACGTCGCACCTTTCCCCTTGGTTTCGTTTAGTGTCCTCATTGTTCAGCTCATCTGGTGACATTACCGACGGTGTGGCGCTCAAGAGGCTCCCTAAAGGGAAGTGGAAGACCATGGAATAGAACCGGCATTGTCACAGTGACAGGCAAAGCAACCCTCAAAGTGAGGACCTTCAGTCACGTGGGGACATTGGGACTAAACTTGATAAACTCTACAATGCAAGTTAAATTATTGGAAAAAAACAGGTAAGAATAATGGAAATGCGTTTACTTTGTGGCAAAGGGTGGCTCTCATGCTGTTTTCTAAAGGCAGTGCCAGAAATATGTCTTGAAAAATGACTCACAACAAGTTTAAAAAGGAAGAAAGGTCACATTTAAGGGCTGTGGTTCTAAAAACCTCAACACTCCACAATCACATTAAGTCAACTGCAGAACAAGACCCGTTTCTTAGTCTTTGACCTGACTCCACAACCCATCAAGAGTCACACATGTAGCACAAGGTGAGGGTCATTTTGGGAACAAAGGGATGTAAAGAATACTGGAATAAGAACAGGAGCAGCACAGGAAAATACACTCCAAAGACAACACATCAGTCTTTTCTGTTTGAAAATTCACAGAAGTTTGGTCAATCAATTCAAGTTGCTTCGGGACTGGGTGCTGCCATGACTTTACCTTCACCCAACGCCAAGAGTCGGGAAGGGGGAATTCTGGGTGGCCTGTCCTGTAATTTCATTGAGTCAGCTACTTGAAAGGGAAAGTGCTACAGTCAGATCAGCCAATTGTTAGGTAGTGCAGCAGTTACACCCTTCATGATACGGGGGGGGCTGTTTGAGAGGCACTGCCCTCGGAGACCCAAGAGGTGGAGGACAGCAGCCGGCTGACCAAAGGCACTAGAACTTGGCCTGTCATAACTAACTGCTGACTGTGGTATAGCGGGTCCACAGCGCTCTCAGCAAGGGCCAGTTTTTAAATAATCACCACGCTCGAGGCTTCGTGAGGGGGCGTAGTAGTCGTAGCAAGCCGCGGGGCGATCTGCGGTGTGGCCATTTCTCACCTAGTGCACAGGTGAGGGACAGCCCACATCCGTGATTGTTCCCGTGGCTAATGTGCTGCAGCTGCTATGGCCCCTCGCAATATAAAAAGCGCAAGTCGGTTGGGGAAAAAAAGGAAAGAATGAGAGAAAAAAGGAAAAGAAAGGACGGAGGTTACAGGGAGCGAGGAAGCAAGGCGGTGCAAGAGAGAGACAGAGACACGCGGAGCGTGTGGGTGAGCGAACGAGCACTCGTGGGCAGCTGCGAGGAAGCTGGGTGTTAGGCCGACACCCAGGCATTGGAGTTGGAAGTCGCTCCCACTGAGCAATCAGTTAGCGGGAGTGACCAGGGAAAGGCGACTGGCCGCAGAAGGCCAGAAAGGCAGCGGGAGTCGGGAGGCTTGGTCGGGGATTACCCAACGTGAGCGTCCTGGCCGTTGGATATGGAACAAGTCTCGGAACTGGAATGAGTGCCAGACCGAAGCCAGGGATCGGGAGGTCTCCAGTCTCGTGTGAATGGATGTAGGAGAAAAGGGCAGCTGCAGAGTGCGTCACGCCTGCTGCTAAGCCCAAGCAGGATAAGCAGGTGAGACGCTAACCGAAAAGAAGCACCGAGCTTGGCATTGTCATTTGTTGAAAAGATTGCTTCCTGTATGAACATTTTAACCTCGTTTTTAAAAGGATTGTTTTTTTTCTATTGTTTTAACCTCCACGTTTTTCTTTATTGGATTATTTAAAAAACAGTTTTGATGCACTGCACTTTATGGACACTTTGTTTTGTTTTAAATAAAAGCACTTTGCACATTTATATCATCCCCTTGCTCAGTTATTGTCTCCACTGTCTAGCTCACCTCGGTTATATCTATTGATGGTGTTGGGTTGAAGGGCTTCCAAATAGCAGATGGGAGCGTGGAGCCAAATCCGCATCGTCACACTGACTCCAAGAAATTGACTTCCTCTGGAATATTGTTAAACAGTTTTTGATTTCTTCCCCTATGCTGTCAACTGGCCATCTCTTTTTATTTTTATTTAGCAGACGCCTGATGTAATAGTAATCTATAATGCACACAGTGTGAGTGATTAGACAATTCATAATCAACACAACATTATATTGGCTTGTTTTTTAATATATAAGCCTTGGTTTGTACAATATGTTTATGTGTAGAAACGTTGTAAGGTTTAGTACATTACAGTTGTTGGCCTTCAATAAGTGGACTCACACTATATTCATACTCAATGTTATTAAGAAATAAAATAAATTCTGTATATAAACTGATACTTTCCCTTCATTTAGAACCTGAATTAAAGACTAAATACGCTGGGACACCTTGAATGAAACATAACACTGTGTTCAAAATCTCTCCTCCCATTTCTCAAATTTAACACCAATGAGAAAAAATGTGAGCTTTTCAGGCCTCAATCCAAAACACAACACGACTCTTAACGTGAGGGCCCTTCATTTTCATAATTCATAACTTACACTTTTCTGCCCGATTGTTGGATGAGAATTCTTTCTCTTCTTCCCTGCTGTATCCTGCCTTCCTTCTGCTGTCGTCACACTCGGGTTCTTCAGGTTTGACGTGGACAGAGCGCCACTGCGGAGAACACGCTCTCATCAGAGGTGACTCACAATCCGCTCCTGCCTCGTGTTTCACGGACGGACTCGTCTCTGAGTCAGACAGATTTCCGGAAGCTTCTTCTTCTTTGAGTCTGTTTACAGTTCTAGGGTTAAAGTTGACCGGCACATGTTCAGAATCCTGTCCTTTAACGCAGACGACTTCTTGATTAAGATGGTTGATTTTAGTATCTGCAGTCCACCATTCACAATCCTCTTGCTTTATGCAGAGGCTCTTTTGGGTACCACAGAAGGACTCCCATTCAGCATCATCTTCTTTGACCTGAACCGTTTTTTGCTCAACACCATCCAATTCATTTGAGGCCATTTGTGTCCCATATTTTCACATTTACTGCTGGGTAACGGAGCTGCCACTAACCTCAGAATGGAAAAACTCTTTACTGGGAAAGGGAGCCCCTCATCTGACCACTGTGAAAGAACAGAAAATAAAATGACATAGTAACATGTAAAGTAATGTGTACAACTTTAAACATGTAATCATATATTTAAAATAAATCTATGCTAGGCATTTCATTTTAAGGTATCCAAAATATTTTACTGGAAAAATATAAACTAGCAATGCCCCAAATGTCCTCATTACAATATAAGCAGGAAATTCAAAGAGGCTCTCTGAAATGTATGACGCAAGCGCACTACATATTAGGCCCAACTCTTTGTGACGATGCGGGTTCTGCTCCATGTTCCCATCCGCTGTTCAGGAGCCCTTGAACCCAACACCGTCAATGGATATAACCGAGGTGAGCTAGACGGTGAGGCAACAATAGCAATGGAACAAGGGGATGGTTCAAAAAGTGCTTTTATTAAAATAGTTAACAAAACAAAACAGTGTTTCAAAGATAGTGCAGTGATTCAACAGTTCAATAAATAAATAATCCAATAAAAGAAAATGTGGAGGTCAAAAACACTACAAAAAAAAAAATCCTTTAAAATGAGGTTAAAACGTTCATCAGGAAGCAGTCTTTTCAAACACTAAAAGCACGGTGTCTTCAGCTACCATGGCGGCTCCCCTGCTACACCCTTCTGGGCTGCTCAACAAGAGAGTCGCCTACCTGCAGGAACAGCTGCCCTTCACTCAGGTCCGGTAGCCCTCTGCTCCTTGGCTAGGTCGGGCTCCCAACCGGACCAAGACTTGGACAATTTTCCCAGCGGCCAAGGTGCTCACGCCGGGGCTACACCAGCCCAAAGGCTCATCGACCCCCGCTCCTATCGACGGCCAAGTCGACTCCTCTACCGGTCACTCCAGCTACTTAATCACTCAGTTGGAGCGACCGCTACCTTTAGCCCCACTGAATGTTGGCCAAATACTCCCCTCGTGGGCTCTCTTCTCAGCTGCCTGCATTCTCCCATGCGAGCCTTCTCTCGCTCGCTCACTCACTCACTCGCTCTTCCGTACCGGCGCTTGTGCTCTCTCTCTCTCTCTCTCTCTCTTCAGCAACCTCTGTCTCTTTCTCTTTCCGTTTTTTTGTACACTGTCCTCCCTAACTGACTCACACTTCTCTATATATGCAGAGAGGACATAGCAGCTGCAGCACATTAGCCACAGGAACAATCACAGGTGTTGGCGGTTCCTCATCTGTGCACTAGGTGAGAAACGCTCACACCGCAAATCGCCCTGTGGCTTGCTATGGCCACCACGCCCCCTCGCTAAGTCACGAGTGCGGTGATTATTTATTTAAATAAAACTGCTGGCCTTTGCTGAGCGAGCTGTGGACCCATAACACCACACTCTTTCCTAGTATATATATCTAAATATGTATTACTACGGTGGGCTGACGCCCTGCCCGGGGTTTGTTTCCTGCCTTGCGCCCTGTGTTGGCTGGGATTGGCTCCAGCAGACCCCCGTGACCCTGTAGTTAGGATATAGTGGGTTGGATAATGGATGGATAAATATGTATTACATTTTCAATATTCAGAGTGGAATGAAATGTTTCCAGTTGATCAACGTACTCTAGATTTAGAATGCCACCTCTGTGTTTTATTTAGCGTTCTTTATATTGCAAAAATTACCCAAAAAAGCAAAACCATCTCTATGCACATTTTATTAACGTCACGTCAACGGCCTGCTTTGTCTCAGACATCCTGCCGGGGCTGCATGGCTCCAATCTCCAGAGCCACTGGGGATATTTTCAGAATGAAACTCAATGAAGGTGTGATCTTAAGTAACCCTGAAGCTTATAGTAGACACATCGTCTCACTGAACAACTTTCTTTTGATCATTTTAATACTTCCCCTCCTTGAACCGTCACCTTATTGTGGTGGAGGGGTTTGCGTGTCTCAATGATCCTAGGAGCTATGTTGTCCGGGGCTTTATGCCCCTGGTAGGGCCACCCAAGGCAAACTGGTCCTAGGTGAGGGATGAGACAAAGAACGGTTCAACAAACCTCCAATGAAGAGTAAAAACTGTGGACGACGTTTTCCCTTGCCCGGACGCGGGTCACCGGGGCCCCCCTCTGGAGCCAGGCCTGGGGGTGGGGCTCGATGGCGAGCGCCTGGTGGCCGGGCCTACACCCATGGGGCTCGGCCGGGCACAGCCCGAAGAGGTAACGTGGGTCCTCCTTCCCATGGGCTCACCACCTATGGGAGGAGCCAAGGAGGTCAGGTGCAATGTGAGTTGGGTAGTGGCCGGCGGCGGGGACCTTGGCGTTCTGATCCTCGGCTACAGAAACTGGCTCTTGGGACGTGGAATGTCACCTCTCTGAAGGGGAAGGAGCCTGAGCTAGTGCGCGAGGTTGAGAGGTTCCGGCTAGATATAGTCGGACTCACCTCGACGCACAGCTTGGACTCTGGAACCAATCTCCTTGAGAGGGGCTGGACTCTCTACCACTCTGGAGTTGCCTCCGGTGAGAGGCGCCGAGCAGGTGTGGGCATACTTACTGCCCCCCGACTTGGAGCCTGTGCGTTGGGGTTTACCCCGGTGGACGAGAGGGTGGCCTCCCTCCGCCTTCGGGTGGGGGGAAGGGTCCTGACTGTTGTTTGTGCGTATGCGCCGAACAGCAGTTTGGAGTATCCACCCTTTTTGGAGTCTCTAGAGGTGGTGCTAGAGGGCATACCTTCTGGGGATTCCCTCGTTTTGCTGGGAGACTTCAATGCCCACGTGGGCAATGACAGTGAGACCTGGAAGGGCGTGATTGGGAGGAATGGCCCCCCCCGATCTGAACCCGAGCGGTGTTCTGTTATTGGACTTCTGTGCTCGCCACGGATTGTCCATAACGAACACCATGTTCAAGCATAAGGGTGTTCATATGTGCACTTGGCACCAGGACACCCTAGGCCTCAGTTCGATGATCGACTTTGTGGTTGTGTCGTCGGACTTGCGGCCATATGTCTTGGACACTCGGGTGAAGAGAGGGGCGGAGCTGTCAACTGATCACCACCTGGTGGTGAGTTGGCTTCGATGGTGGGGGAAGATGCCGGTCAGACCTGGTAGGCCCAAACGTGTTGTGAGGGTCTGCTGGGAACGGCTGGCAGAGTCCCCTGTCAGAAGTAGCTTCAACTCCCACCTTCGGCAGAACTTCGACCACGTCCCGAGGGAGGTGGGGGACATTGAGTCCGAATGGGCCATGTTCCGTGCCTCTATTGTTGAGGCGGCTGACCGGAGCTGTGGCCGTAAGGTGGTCGGTGCCTGTCGCGGCGGCAATCCCCAAACCCGTTGGTGGACACCGGCGGTGAGGGATGCCGTCAAGCTGAAGAAGGAGTCCTATAGGACCTTTTTGTCCTGTGGGTCTCTGGAGGCAGCTGATAGGTACCGACAGGCCAAGCGGAATGCGGCTTCGGTTGTTGCTGAGGCAAAAACTCGAGCGTGGGAGGAGTTTGGAGAGGCCATGGAGAACGACTTTCGGACGGCTTCGAGGAGATTCTGGTCCACCGTCCGGCGTCTCAGGAAGGGGAAGCAGTACAGTGTCAACACCGTATATGGTGGGGATGGTGCGCTGCTGACCTCGACTCAGGACGTTGTGGGTCGGTGGGGGGAGTACTTCGAAGACCTCCTCAATCCGACTAACATGCCTTCCAATGAGGAAGCAGAGCCTGGGGACTCTGAGGTGGGCTCTCCCATCTCTGGGACTGAAGTCACCGAGGTGGTCAAAAAACTCCTTGGTGGCAGGGCCCCGGGGGTGGATGAGATACGCCCGGAGTTCCTTAAGGCTCTGGATGTTGTAGGACTGTCTTGGTTGACACGTCTCTGCAACATCGCATGGACATCGGGGACAGTGCCTCTGGATTGGCAGACTGGGGTGGTGGTCCCCCTCTTTAAAAAGGGGGACCGGAGGGTGTGGTCCAACTATAGAGGGATCACACTCCTCAGCCTCCCTGGAAAAGTCTATTCGGGGGTTCTGGAGAGGAGGGTCCGTCGGATAGTCGAACCTCGGATTCAGGAGGAACAGTGTGGTTTTCGTCCTGGTCGCGGAACAGTGGACCAGCTCTACACCCTTAGCAGGGTCCTGGAGGGTGCATGGGAGTTTGCCCAACCAGTCTACATGTGCTTTGTGGACTTGGAAAAGGCGTTCGACCGTGTCCCTCGGGGAGTCCTGTGGGGGGTGCTCCGGGAGTATGGGGTACTGGACCCCCTGATAAGAGCTGTTCAGTCCCTGTACAACCGGTGTCAGAGCTTGGTCCGCATTGCCGGCAGTAAGTCGAGCCCGTTTCCAGTGAGAGTTGGACTCCGCCAGGGCTGCCCTTTGTCACCGATTCTGTTCATAACTTTTATGGACAGAATTTCTAGACGCAGCCAGGGTGTTGAAGGGGTCCGGTTTGGTGGACTCAGGATTGGGTCACTGCTTTTTGCAGATGATGTTGTCCTGTTTGCTTCATCAGGCCGTGATCTTCAGCTCTCTCTGGAGCGGTTCGCAGCTGAGTGTGAAGCGGCTGGGATGAGAATCAGCACCTCCAAATCCGAGACCATGGTCCTCAGCCGGAAAAGGGTGGAGTGCCCTCTCAGGGTTGGGGGCGAGATCCTGCCCCAAGTGGAGGAGTTTAAGTATCTCGGGGTCTTGTTCACGAGTGAGGGAAGAATGGATCGTGAGATCGACAGGCGGATCGGTGCGGCATCCGCAGTGATGCGGGCTCTGCATCGGTCTGTCGTGGTGAAAAAAGAGCTGAGCCGTAAGGCAAGGCTCTCAATTTACCAGTCGATCTACGTTCCTACCCTCACCTATGGTCATGAGCTATGGGTAGTGACCGAAAGAACGAGATCGCGAATACAAGCGGCTGAAATGAGTTTCCTCCGCAGGGTGTCTGGGCTTTCCCTTAAAGATAGGGTGAGGAGCTCAGTCATCCGGGAGGGGCTCAGAGTAGAGCCGCTGCTCCTCCGCATCGAAAGGAGTCAGATGAGGTGGCTCGGGCATCTGATCAGGATGCCTCCTGGACGCCTCCCTGGTGAGGTGTTCCGGGCACGTCCAACCGGGAGGAGGCCCCGGGGAAGACCCAGGACACGCTGGAGGGACTATGTCTCCCGGCTGGCCTGGGAACGCCTTGGGATTCTCCCGGAAGAGCTGGAAGAAGTGGCCGGGGAGAGGGAAGTCTGGGCTTCTCTCCTTAAGCTGCTACCCCCGCGACCCGACCTCGGATAAGCGGAAGAGGATGGATGGATGGATGGATGGATTTTAATACTTTGACACACCTGCTGAAATTAACTTCCAGGGTTGACGGTCACAGCTCAGAAGGTGAGGATGGACTTAACGGAGATAGACAGCCAGAACACTATCAGGGTCTACACGATTGACACTGTGAGAGCCAAATCCTTTAATGTTAATGGTAAATTTTCCTTAGTGTGCATTCAGGATCCTTTTTTTAACATTTTATTAACTTTATTAAAATCAAATAACATTCCATACAAGCAAGTCAAGTTTAACAAAACTAGGTTTGAAACAATTTGACCCCCACCCATGAGAAAGAGAGCTAGGTCAGCAGAGTAAAACTTTAATAATAGTAAAAATATGTAAAACAATTAAATGAATTCAAATAAAATAAAATAGAGGGGAGAGAATCCACTTCCTCAATTTAAATGCTTATTCGGAAATGTTATTGATCAGATCCTGCCAAGTTTTGAAAAAGTTTTATACAGATCCTCAAAGTGCAAATGTGATTGTTTTCCCCATTTCAAATAGTATATAACATCAGTTACCCACTGACTTAAAAGAGAAGAGTTTCTATGAATTGTATGAACAGAAGTGCGGAGAAAGTATTTGTTGGTAACGACGCTCTCACTGTAGTAACAATTAGATTCATTTGCGAAAACCCTCAGTCGCACTCACTTGATGAAACTGGAATACAACTAACACTGATCACACAGTTGATTATAGAATTATTTAATATGTAGTCAGTGCCATGACCAGCTGTTGTGCATACCGTCACAAAAACAAAAGAAATAAATTACTGTGTCGTAGATTACTGCCACCATTTCTGGACACACAACAATGTGTTGCATTATGAGTTTAATGTTGCTCAGCTATGCAGAATGTCACATTCATGGGCTGTATCACTGTAGGAGTTTCTGAAGGCTCACAAAATGTGTTTTCCCTGCATTTCTGGTCAGACCATGGGTTGGGTCATTTAGAAGTTGCTTCTGTGCCACATTTGGCCCGCGGGCTGCCATTTGAATAGGCTGGCCATATAGACTTCAACAGATTTATGGGAGATGACATATAATGGAATTAAATGAACGGTATTACACTTAAGAAGTAGAAGTGTTAGATTTGAATTTAGAATGGAAGGTCTGAAACTTGAATACAAAGAGGACTGTTTTATTTATGTTAGGTAGAATGCCCAGAGGGGCTGGGCAGTCCCATAGCCTGGAACCCCTGCAGATTTTATTTTTTCTCTCCAGCCGTCTGGAGTTTTTTTTAGTTTTTTCTGTCCTCCCTGGCCATCGGACCTTACTCTTATTCTATGTTAATCAGTGTTGTCTTATTCTAATTCTTACTTTGTCTTTTATTTCTCTTTTCTTCATCGTGTAAAGCACTTTGAGCTACATTATTTGTATGAAAATGTGCTATAGAAATAAATGTTGTTGTTGTTGTTGAGAGTTAGGATTCTTCCAGTTGAGCAATGTAAGTCTACGTGCCAGTAGTGTAGTAAAGGCGATCACAGTTTGTTTGTCCTTCTCCACTTTAAACCCACCTGTGAGCCCCCCAAACACAGCTGTTAGTTGATTGGAGGGATTGTGACCAAAAGGCTGTCTGATAGGCATTTAAAGATTTTGGTCTAAAATGTTGTTAATTTAGTGCAGGCCCAAAACATGTGACCCAGTGAGGCTGGAGCTCGATTGCAACGTTCGCAGGTTGAATCTTGTCCTGGAAACATTTTGGACAATTTTAAACGAGAGAGATGTGCTCGATATAAGATTTTAAGTTGAATGATTGTATGCTTTGCACATATGGAGCTCAAGAGAATTCTCTGCATTGCTACCTTCCACTCCTTTTCTGAGATGTTTAGTGAGAGATCCTTTTCCCACTGAACTCTGGGATCTTTGAAAGAGAGGGACTGTAAAATGGTTTTATATGTTACAGAAATGCTGACTTAGTCCTCGAGACTGAGCAATATTTCTTCCGGCATACGGCATTTGGCTGCATTTGGGATGCTTAGGTGGTTTGTCATATGCTGCTTAGCTTGAACTTGGATATAACATAGCTTGTCATAGATAATGGAAGATTCAGTTTAACCCCCTGTAAGTTATAAAAAATGGAATGTTTATAATCTGAACTCTTTATGAAAGTAAAATAGCCAGTTAAACAGCTGGAAAGAGACCTGAACGGTCAGACAGACAGTCTTTACAGCAGGGGTCTCCAACCTTTTTTCCCCCTAGAGCTACTTTGACAAAATGAAAATGGCCGAGAGCTACTCATGTTTTCTAATGTTTATTCGTAGCTTACACCGGCCGTGTGGAAAAAGGAAGGGGGACCGGGGGTGGCCCTTGTGTGTGAAATAAATCCTCTTTAAATCAAAAAATAAGGAATGAAACCGCCAAAAGGAGAGCTCAGTTCCTAAACTTCCTTATAGCGTAATGGTGAGAACCGCCAAAAAGAAGACGTTATTTTCAAAAGTTCATTACGGGGGCACAACACGAAATGAAACATACTTAACGTTTGTAAGTACAGTGTAAAGGGTGAGCGTGGGAAAATTAGAAGTAGCAGAAATAGTAAGGAGGTGTTTCCCCTATCTATATATACAGTTTAGGGGTACACCCGTTTCCCCCCCTTGGGTGTTGTAATAGGACATGAAACATACCTAACTTTTATAAGTACACTGCAAGGAATGAGCACGCAAAATTTCAGCTTCCCACATACAGTACAGGCCAAAAGTTTGGACACACCTCCTCATTCAATGTGTTTTCTTTATTTTCATGACTGAAGGCATCAAAACTATAAATGAACACATGTGGAGTTATGTACTTAACAAAAAAAGGTGAAATAACTGAAAACATGTTTTATATTCTAGTTTCTTCAAAATAGCCCCCCTTTGCTCTGATTACTGCTTTGCACACTCTTGGCATTCTCTCGATGAGCTTCAACAGGTAGTCACCTGAAATGGTTTTCACTTCACAGGTGTGCCTTATCAGGGTTATTTAGTGGAATTTCTTGCTTTATCAATGGGGTTGGGACCAGCAGTTGTGTTGTGCAGAAGTCAGGTTAGTTGGACGATCATTTATTTTTCAACAGGACAATGACACCAAACACACCTCCAGGCTGTGTAAGGGCTATTTGACCAAGAAGGAGAGAGATGGAGTGCTGTAAATGGTCATGAAAATAAAGAAAACACATTGAATGAGGAGGAGGTGTGTCCAAACTTTTGGCCTGTACTGTATATGTTGTAATATAGGTTAAGTACATGTGAATATATTTGTGCCGTTTATAAATAAGAGATTCTTTCCGTTTCTTTACCTTGCTTTCTTGCATTCTTTCGTTTTCAGCAGCATCTCTATGAAGTTGTGGGTTTGCCTGCGAGTATAATAAAGGAACTGTCGCCGAGCCAGTGAGACTGCTTCTTTACATGTAAATTAAGTAAATGCGTTCACGGCGCACATCAGGATTGGTCGCCGGATTCACTGCAGACTTTCCAGGCCATGTGATTATAAACTTTTAAAAGAAAGTTCAGATAAAGGACTGGGGAACGTGTGGGGATTGTGTGTGTCTGGGTGTCTAATTTATATGTGTATATAGTTGTAATATAGGTTAAGTACATGTGAATGTATTTGTGGCGTTTATAACAACAACAACATTTATTTATATAGCACATTTTCATACAAAAAAATGTAGCTCAAAGTGCTTTACATAATGAAGAATAGAAAAATAATTGACACAGTAAGAAAATAAAATAAGTCAACATTAATTAACATAGAATAAGTGTAAGGTCCAATGGCCAGGGGGGACAGAAAAAACAAAAAAAAAACTCCAGACGGCCGGAGAAAAAAAAAAATAAATAAGAGATTAGTGCTGCTGACGGATGGCCTTATATGGGCAGGCACTCAATTACGTGGGAGGCGTGGGTATGGGGAACGCAACTCCGCCTCACATGGCGACTGAGCTGCAGGCTATGGACGTATATATGTACGTAAGGAGGATTCAGTTATGACCATTACATGTAGAATTTCGAAATGAAACCTGCTTCACTTTTGTAAGTAAGCTGTAAGGAATGAGCCTGCCAAATTTCAGCCTTCTACCTACACGGGAAGTTGGAGAATTAGTGATGAGTCAGTCAGTCAGTCAGTCAGTCAGTCAGTCAGTGAGTCAGTCAGTCAGTGAGTGAGTGAGTGAGTGAGTGAGTGAGTGAGGGCTTTGCCTTTTATTAGTATTAGTATAGATAAGCTGACATGTTAATGGAATGCTCTCAACGTTCTGCCGTATTTCTGGTGTGATCTCAGATTGTCAGACAGGCAGAAACAAACTGCTACAGAGAAAGCTAAAGAGGCATACAGCTTTCTGACTGTGCGTATGGTATGTGTGTACAAATGTCAAACCTACGTCTTAATGTATGTGATAACATAAAGAAACTTTAAGAAATGTAACCAGGGCACTTAAACCTTAAACAAAACATTAAAGACAAGAAGTTTTTATGTGTATGTGTATTATAAGCTTTCTTCTTTTTTGTGTGTAAACTGTTTGCTTTGAATTTCACTAAAATGTTGTCACAAACGTGCGCTTAGGAAGCAGTCAATAAGCTCAACGGTGAGTGAAATATCGCGAGACGAGGGGTTGATATTTGGTAACGGTGCCTCTCTCTCTTTCTCTCCATCAGACAAAAGGAAGAAAAATAAAAATGCGATGATGGATTCCAAAGATGGCCACCGAAAATGTTACGTCCGTCAAACCCAGATGACATCACTTCCGGCTCCTCCTGATTACATCTTTACCAGTTTCACATCACTTCTAGTCCGCCTTTTGATGACGTCACATCCGTCCCACAGCTGCCGACGTCATCTCCTGCCAACTCATTTCCCGTCTCCATTTTCTTTGTCCGTATAAAAACGCCATATTTTCCTATAATGATTGTCAAACAGGATATATGTTTTTGATCACTTTTTTCTTTCTCCTACGGACATTAAACAGGGACGGCCCCCAAACCTTTGTACTTGGGGAAGCCTCTTATTTGGGAAGTAGACTTATCACAATGTTTTTAAAACATTGGAGTTTTATTTTGTACTAATTGCTTCATTCTTCATCGGAGAACCCCTCCTTGAACCGTCACCTTATCGTGGTGGAGGGGTTTGCGTGTCCCAATGATCCTAGGAGCTATGTTGTCCGAGGCTTTATGCCCCTGGTAGGGCCACCCAAGGCAAACTGGTCCTAGGTGAGGGATGAGACAAAGAGCGGTTCAACAAACCTCCGATGAAGAACAAAAGCCTTGGACGACGTTTTCCCTTGCCCAGATGCGGGTCACCGGGGCCCCCCTCTGGAGCCAGGCCTGGAGGTGGGGCTCGATGGCGACCACCTGGTGGTCGGGCCTGCACCCATGGGGCTCGGCCGGGCACAGCCCGAAGAGGTAACGTGGGTCCTCCTTCCCATGGGCTCACCACCTATGGGAAGGGCCAAGGAGGTTGGGTGCAGTGTGAGTTGGATGGTGGCCAAAGGCGGGGACCTTGGCGGTCTGATCTTCGGCTACAGAAACTGGCTCTTGGGACGTGGAATGTCACCTCTCTGAAGGGGAAGGAGCCTGAGCTAGTGCGCGAGGTCGAGAGGTTCCGGCTAGATATAGTCGGACTACCTCGACGCACAGCTTGGACTCTGGAACCAATCTCCTTGAGAGGGGCTGGACTCTCTATCACTCTGGAGTTGCCCCCGGTGAGAGGCGCCGAGCAGGTGTGGGCATACTTATTGCCCCCCGACTTGGAGCCTGTGCATTGGGGTTTACCCCGGTGGATGAGAGGGTGGCCTCCCTCCGCCTTCGGGTGAGGGGAAGGGTCCTGACTGTTGTTTGTGCGTATGCGCCGAACAGCAGTTTGGAGTATCCACCCTTTTTGGAGTCTCTGGAGGGGGTGCTAGAGGGCATACTTTCTGGGGATTCCCTCGTTTTGCTGGGAGACTTCAATGCTCACGTGGGCAATGATAGTGAGACCTGGAAGGGCGTGATTGGGAGGAATGGCCCACCCACGATCTGAACCCGAGCGGTGTTTTGTTATTGGACTTCTGTAGTCGTCACAGATTGTCCATAACGAACACCATGTTCAAGCATAAGGGTGTTCATAGGTGCACTTGGCACCAGGACACCCTAGGCCTCAGTTCAATGATCGACTTTGTGGTCATGTCGTCGGACTTGCGGCCATATGTCTTGGACACTCGGGTGAAGTGAGGGGCAGAGCTGTCAACTGATCACCACCTGGTGGTGAGTTGGCTTCGATGGTGGGGGAAGATGCCGGTCAGACCTGGTAGGCCCAAACGTGTTGTGAGGGTCTGCTGGGAAAGGCTGGCAGAGTCCCCTGTCAGAAGTAGCTTCAACTCCCACCTCCGGCAGAACTTCAACCACGTCCTGAGGGAGGTGGGGGACATTGAATCCGAATGGGCCATGTTCCGTGCCTCTATTGTTGAGGCGGCTGACCGGAGCTGTGGCTGCAAGGTGGTCGGTGCCTGTCGTGGCGGCAATCCCCAAACCCGTTGGTGGACACCGGCGGTGAGGGATGCCGTCAAGCTGAAGAAGGAGTCCTATAGGACCTTTTTGTCCTGTGGGTCTCTGGATGCAGCTGATACGTACCGGCAGGCCAAGCAGAATGCGGCTTCAGTTGTTGCTGAGGCAAAAATTCGGGCATGGGAGGAGTTTGGAGAGACCATGGAGAACGACTTTCGGACGGATTTGAGGAGATTCTGGTCCACCATCCGGCGTCTCAGGAGAGGGAAGTAGTGCAGTGTCAACACTGTATATGGTGGGGATGGTGCGCTGCTGACCTCGACTCAGGACGTTGTGGGTCGGTGGGGGGAGTACTTCGAAGACCTCCTCAATCCCACTAACATGCCTTCCAATGAGGAAGCAGAGCCTGGGGACTCTAAGGTGGGCTCTCCCATCTCTGGGACTGAAGTCACCGAGGTGGTCAAAAAACTCCTTGGTGGCAGGGCCCTGGGCTGGATGAGATACGCCCGGAGTTCCTTAAGGCTCTGGATGTTGTAGGACTGTCTTGGTTGACACGTCTCTGCAACATCGCATGGACATCGGAGACAGTGCCTCTGGATTGGCAGACCGGGGTGGTGGTCCCCCTCTTTAAAAAGGGGGACCGGAGGGTGTGTTCCAACTACAGAGGGATCACACTCCTCAGCCTGCCTGGAAAAGTCTATTCGGGGGTTCTGGAGAGGAGGGTCTGTCGGATAGTTGAACCTCGGATTCAGGAGGAACAGCATGGTTTTCGTTCTGGTCGCGGAACAGTGGACCAGCTCTACACCCTTAGCAGAGTCCTGGAGGGTGCATGGAAGTTTGCCCAACCAGTCTACATGTGTTTTGTGGACTTGGAAAAGGTGTTCAACCGTGTCCCTCGGGGAATCCTGTGGGGGGTACTCCGAGAGTATGGGGTACCGGACCCCCTGATAAGAGCTGTTCGGTCCCTGTACAACCAGTGTCAGAGCTTGGTCTGCATTGCCGGCAGTAAGATGAGCCTGTTTCCAGTGAGAGTTGGACTCCGCCAGGGCTGCCCTTTGTCACCAATTCTGTTCAGAACTTTTATGGACAGAATTTCTAGGCGCAGCCAGGGCGTTGAAGGAGTCCGGTTTGGTGGACTCAGGATTGGGTCACTGCTTTTTGCAGATGATGTTGTCCTGTTTGCTTCATCAGGCTGTGATCTTCAGCTGTCTCTGGAGCGGTTCGCAGCTGAGTGTGAAGCGGCTGGGATGGGAATCAGCACCTCCAAATCCAAGACCATGGTCCTCAGCAGAAAAGGGTGGAGTGACCTCTTAGGGTTGGGGGTGAGATCCTGCCCCAAGTGGAGGAGTTCAAGTAACTCTGGGTCTTGTTCACGAGTGAGGGAAGAATGGAGCGTGAAGTCGACAGGCGGATCGGTGCGGCATTAGCAGTGATGCGGGCTCTGCATCGGTCTATCTTGGTGAAAAAAAAGCTGAGCTGTAAGGCGAAGCTCTCAATTTACCAGTCGATCTACGTTCCTACCCTCACCTATGGTCATGAGCTATGGGTAGTGACCAAAAGAATGAGATTGCGAATACAAGCGGCTGAAATGAGTTTCCTCCTCAGGGTGTCTGGGCTTTCCCTTAAAGATAGGGTGAGAAGCTCAGTCATCCGGGAGGGGCTCAGAGTAGAGCCGCTGCTCCTCCGCATCAAGAGGAGTCAGAGGAGGTGGCTCGGGCACCTGATCAGGGTGCCTCCTGGACGCCTCCCTGGTGAGGTGTTCTGGGCACGTCCAAACGAAAGGAGGACCCGGGGAAGACCCAAGACACGCTGAAGGGACTATGTCTCCCGGCTGGCCTGGGAACGCCTTGGGATTCTTCCGGAAGAGCTGAAAGAAGTGGTCGGGGAGCGGGAAGTCTGGGCCTCTCTGCTCAAGCTGCTGCCCCCGCGACCCGACCTTGGATAAGCGGAAGAGGATGGATGGATGGATGCTTCATTCTTTAAAGTAGCTGCATTTTGAACAATTTTTGGAAACTCTCAACAAGATTTTATTATTTTCCTGTGAAAGCTGCTACCTTAATTGTATCCTTAAAAAAATATTAGGAGGTAATAGCAGAAATCACAACTTATTTGAAAGATTGGCAAGTTATTTTATTTTATTGAATAGTTATAAGCTAACAGAACAAGATGTGGAGGACGGAAAGATATGGAACAAGATGATCTGCTGTGGTGACCCCTAAAGGGAGCAGCCAAAAGAAGAAGTTATAAGCTACTGAGTGTATCAAATAAATAAACTGAATGTTTAAAAATCTTCTTAAATATTTCCACAAATATTGAAATATTTTAAAGCATCTTGTTAAAAAAGAAAACCGCTGGTTTTAGCAATTGTTTTTTAATTAAATGGCAGAAAATCAGTTCTTTCTCATAAATATGACTAATTGTACAGGAACATATAAAACTCTTATTTAATCCAATATTTTAAGGATGAAAATAAAATCGAAGCTCACCTCTTGAAAACAAGTACAGTTCATTTAGAAGAAAATCATTTAATCAGAATAAATTGCAGGTGAATATGAATTAATGACATGGCCCAAAATACAGTTCAGGTCAAGCAAGATGATTCAGAATGGGTTATCCAAAAGGGCCTCTGTGTGTAGAACAAAAGAATTGTGAATGGTGGACCGTGGATATTAAAGTAAACAGTATTGAGTAAGAAACTGTCACAGGGAGGCACAGCCTGTTAGAGCAGCACCGAGCACAAGGTAGGAATTGGCCCAAAGTGTCTTGGGTTATGGGGGCACCAGTCCATTGCAGGATCTGCTCAAGCTCAACTCTTTGAATGTAACAAGGATGTGAGAGGACTAGTGGAGCACAAGACACTCGAAAACCAGGGTTGCTAGATCAGGAGGAATAAATAAGAGGGGGCCATGGACATAAATAAGAGGGAAGGGAAGGACCACAAAACATATGGATAAAGTTCTTACAAAGCCAAAAAGTATACAATATTTGCCTTGGAAGAATGAAGACACTACCAAACTGTATCATCAAACTAGCTAACATAGCTGAAATACCCGGCGTTGACTGGGAGGAAAGTAAAATGTTTTTTAATATTGTTTGAGAAAATTATAATAAAAAACCCCACAACTTTCAAAATTAAAATAAACTAACAAACAATGAAGACTCACTAGTGTGCTTGTTCTGCGGTCTTGTATGTATGTTATCATCCCGTTGTCGCTCAGAACCGGCCAACTCGATTTAATTTAAAAAGCAACAGGGATGCGGTGGCGCTGAAACATAAAGAATGCTCACATCCAGTTCGCCCGCTAGTGGTCGTTCCGAGTGTCAACTGGATGATAACACGCATACAAGACCGTAAGATCACCCACACCCTACCCAGAATGAGGTGGTGTTGATTTCACCCTTAAGACTGACTTCTGATTCCAAAACTTGTTGTAGCGAAAACTGTAACTGAATACTCCCGATATATCTAATGGTCTTCTCACCAAGAAAGTAAAAGAGAACTTCAAAAGTGGAGTGAACCCCAAGGGTTTTTTTGGCATTATTACAAGTGAATTACATACCCACAAATGAATGGCTATCATCCTGCTTTTGTCATAAAGGAGCTTCAAATGGCTAAAGAGTAGCGAGTATAAGAGTCCAATTTATTAAAATAAAATCTTTAAATGATTAAAAACCTTTGTTTCACACCAAAATGCCAAACAGCGAGTAACAGTGTAGGTTCAAGACCGCTGCCATTACTGTGCTCTTTCTAACTACATGTAGAGAGAGGTTCTGGGAACACAAGTTAGGCGTTAAAATGTATTTGTCAGATTTCAAAATTGTAATTGTCAAAATTCTGCACGTTTCATCTGGAGTTGTCTGTAAATGAGGATATGTCGAGAAAAATGATGACGGTTGACAAAGTCAATGATTAATGAGACGAATCACGCCCTTTCATAGAGATTTAGTGACACATTAGCACTATATATACCCTCTCTCGATTGACTCACCCCTCACAAAACTCCGAAACCTGCGGTTTTCATGCCGACATTTCCCCTTCCAAGCTCGTCCGTCATTCCATCCTCTCTCCCCCTTTTCTTACACGTTTCTTTGTTGCCAGTCTTCTCAGTTCGATTGTTTCACTGGTTGTGAGATGGCAGGGGGCAATACTGGTTACATTTTAGTGCCACAGAAAAGAAAGCTCTCCGTAGTGCGTCAAGTGCTGCAAATAGTACGCTGAACGGCTTACCGGTTATCAGTCGATACAGATTTCGCGCTTGGAAAAACTTAGTTGATTTTACCACACAATTAGGTGGCGACCCCTCACATACATCTTCGCAACCTAACCCACGGTTTAAGAAACATTGCTATAAAGAAATCGACTAAGCCTTCACATATTAAAAGGTATGCTTATTTCATCAAAACTTACTTTAAAAAGGATTTCTTTTTATTGGATCGATACATTGTTTATGCTCGGATTTGTTTTGTACAAAAACACATTACAGTGAATCTATCCATCCATCCATTATCCAACCCGCTATATTCTAACTACAGGGTCACGGGGGTCTGCTGGAGCCAATCCCAGCCAACACAGGGCGCAAGGCAGGAAACAAACCCCGGGCAGGGCGCCAGCCCACCACAACAGTGAATCTACACGCTGCATATTTTGCCATTTTCCCTTGAGACTAAATAAGCCGCTATCCTACTCTACAGAGTCACGGACACGCTTGCACACGCACCTCTGTGGTGAGCGCTTCCACTGCAAAGTCAGTTCCTTTCAAACTTCTTCCAATGAGCGTCGGGTGGCACAGATCTTCTTATAACAATGTCAGAACTCGAGTCGAAAGCAGCGTTGAGAACACATTTTTCAGCCGTGTTTTCCTTCACTTTCGGGGACATCAAAATGCACCGCTGTACGCACGCGCGGCATTAATACTCATGCGCATGTGCACAAATGGAAACGCGGAAAGACTTCATTTCCCGAGCACACCCTTTACTACAGCCTTCCGCGAGGTTGTGTTTTTTATAAGAAATGCGCTGCGACTATTTGTCGTTGTTAAAGCGTGCCATACAAAGTACATAATTTGCTTCTAATATACAGTAATTTTGGGGAGCTGCAGGAGGCTCAGGCAGTTCATGCTCTGTCTGAATGGATTCTTCGTGTCCTCCGGTTTTACTATACGTCTCCAGACCCTTCACGCTAAGCTAAATCGCTACAATCTGCATTGACTCGTGATTACCTGTCTGGGTTTAAGAGTGGGGGTTTGCCCTGCAATAAACGTCCATCTTATTTCTTTCTTGCTTCCAATTTTGCCGGTATAGGTTAGGACTCTGTGACCCTGGTAAGGATAAACGGGTACAGAAAATTCATGGATCTGAAGACATTCATATAAACCATTTAAGTTCACGGCTCTGCAGTGGGATAAGGGAAATAGAAAATAGTAAATGTCCGGCAGTATTTGCAGAACATCAGCTTGCTATTTAAATTAAATATTGTTTTTATCAGTATGCTGCTGCAGGAGTATGCGAATTTCCCCTTGGGGATTAATAAAATATCTATCTATATCTAAATATCGAACATCGGCGTGTATTAAAAACGCACTGACAGTGATACTGATTTAACTAGTAGTGATTTAAACGGAGTGGTGCCTCACGGATCCAGCGTCCTGGGGTCTAATTGGATGCAGGATCATAGTCGTTGGAAAATGGTCGTTGTCCCCGTGTCTACGTGAGGTTTTTCGCCTATTAAGAAGAGGTATGGTAGTTCAGTTTTTTTATGAAATACTTGTCTACGGACCACCTGAGGCCCACGAGGTAGCAGTTATTGTATCTGGACGTGGTGATGTTTAAAGCGCTCAGGTCCAGCACATTAGTCCATTACATCGACCCTTCATTTATCATTTATTTACTATCTTACTCTTCTTTATTTATTTATCTGGTTTAGCACAATGCTATGTACTGTATACCCTGCCATTCTTTCTTAAACTCTGTTAAGTGCCTTGAGCATGGGAAAGGTGCTATATAAATAAAATGTATTATTATTATTAACCCCTAGAACTCCGTAATTCTTTACACCTTTTTTGATTTCTATGTAAAGGATTCATGCTGGGCTCTGCTTAAGCCATATTATACGGTCATATGAAAAAGAAAGCACGTTAGTCTTTTTTTGACATACTGTAGGTGGATGTGCCCTCCAGGGGTTGTTTTCTTAGGAGTCCTTCCAGCCATCGGCTCATTCCTCCATGGACTACTCTCAAGCGCTTCAGGGGATCTTTTCTGCCTGTGACCAATGCTTCCTCCCTGACGTCCCACCCTTCACCACAGCCAGAAGTTACAGAATGATAATTCAGACTTAAATATTACTTAACATGTAGGAAACTTATTGCATTATATGTTTTTATTCTATTGTCTTATATTGTACTTTGAGTTGGAATCTGTGTGTTCTACGTTTGTGATACATTATGAATACAAATTTCCCTTTGGGAATTAGTAAAGTCTATCTAATCGAATCAAACACCTCTCAATTGGCCAGTTCCCTCAGGTTTGATGGCTGTCTTCTTCCAACTGCAATTTCAGATCAGGACTTCAGAATATTCCAACGTTTTCTAGGGTTCTAGATGTGCCATATGTTTCATGTCATTACTCCGCTGGAGGAGCCATGACCAGAGACTAAGACTGAGCTTTCTGACACTGGGCTCTACATTTTGCTCCAGAATTCCTTCCCATTCCATTGTATCCTGCACACACTCAAAGCATCTGATGCTAAAGGCAGCATAACAACCCCCAAACATCAATGAGCCTCCTCCATGTTTCATGTCCTTTCCTTGTACACATTGTCTTCTGTGAACATAGACCTGTGACTTACCAAAGAGAACCCAAGGGTCACTCGAACTGAGCTTCAGACATCCTCTGCTGAGATAGGAGAACCTGTCAGAAGGACAACCATTTCGGCAGCATTCCATCAATCAGATGTTTATGGCAGAGTAGCTAGGATAGAAGTCACTCTTGAGGAAAAGACATAAGTTTAACCCCTTATACCCCAAGGGTTTTTTTTGGCATTATTACAAGTGAATTGCATACCCACAAACGAATGGCTATCATCCTGCTTTTGTCATAAAGGAGCTTCAAATGGCTAAAGAGTAGCGAATATAAAAGAGTCCAATTTATTAAAATAAAATCTTTAAATGATTAAAAACCTTTGTTTCACACCAAAATGCCAAACAGCGAGTAACAGTGTAGGTTCAAGAACGCTGCCATTACCGTGCTCTTTCTAACCACATGTAGAGAGAGGTTCTTGGGAACACAAGTTAGGTGTTAAAATGTATTTGTCAGCACTTCCAGAATTAACAACGGTACAGATCAGAAGGATTTCAAAATTGTAATTGTCAAAATTCTGCATGTTTCACCTGGAGTTGTCTGTAAATGAGAACATGTCAAGAAAAATGATGACAAAGTCAATGATTAATAAGACGAATCACGCCCTTTCTTAGAGATTTAGTGACACGTTAGCGCTATTAGCACTGAAACGCAAAGAAAACTTGGTGATTTACCTCCAAAAAACTGGATTTTACATCTATCAGCTAAGATGTTTTATGATGCACGACCCTAGACTCAAGTTTCATTTGTGACCCAGTCTGTCCACTATCATCGTACCAAGGTTAGATGTCGCATCCCATAGCACTGCGAAGCCATGTCCAAGGTTCAATCCCCGTAAGCAAAAGGTGCGTACATTAGGATCTGCTTCTCGCAAATGTAAGGACGTAGCAGGTGTTTGCTGCCTGGCCGACCAAATTGTTACCTGGTAGGTAATCTCCTACTAATGAGAGTGCGATTCAGACTTAAAAAAGAATATGTATATGTGCACACACACAGTGTGCAAAAGTAGGTTTACAGGTGTTTGTATGGAAAACAAATGCAGGTTATGATTATTACAGCACCTTTATTATCTGAAAAGAACAGCACAGTGCACTCAGGTAAAATCTTGTAAGGGTTCAAATTGCCAGCCTCACGTACTCACAATTGTATACCTACTTTTCACCACCCCGTATAATAAATTATATATGGATATACACACGCGCAATATTTATGAAGCAAAAAGTAAACTGTAACTATCTTATATATAAACGTCTACGCGTGGAAGTCTGTGTGTCTGTCCGGCCCGGAAGTGCGAGGCTACAGCATGACATTCAAAGAGCCGGCAAGGCGGCCCCAAGTTAACGGGTCAGAAGAAGAAAGAAGTAGGGCGCTACAGCACGAAGTTGAAAGAAAGCAACTCTGTCGCCAAAGTGAAACGAAAGACAAACTCACTTAGCCGCTAATACACAAGTGACGCGAGCACATCGGTAGAACGACACCTCGGAGGTGAGAGAAACTCGCTTAGCCGCTGATAGACGAGGGGGGCGAGCACATCCGCAAAACGAAACCGCCGACTCTACATTTCAACTTTATTTCTGACGATTTCAGTAGTTTCTAGGCGCCCGGGTTTTTTTTTTATAGCACGGGCTTCCACAGCTAGTAACCCTAACCCTAATTATGAGTATAATTATGTACTCATCCAAACCTTTTTATTTGGAAAATGAATTGTCATGCCAGTCCTTGAAACAATTTTTTTTTCCCCATTAGACACAGTACTAGGGTGTTGTACCGTGTTAGCCATTATGAATGTAGTGAGAAGTCAAGCAAAATGACACCTTTTATTGGCTAACTAAAGCTTTTATAATATGCAAGCTTTTGAGGCAACTCAGGACCCCTATATTTTGTCAGAAGAAGGGGCCTGAGTGGCCTTGAAAGCTTGCATATTGTAATCTTTTTAGTTAGCCAATAAAAGGTGCCATTTTGCTTGACTCCTCACTACGTTAATTTTGGCTAAATGTATTATACACAAATGTAGATTTGTAAAATTTATACCAATCATCATTTTTTATTAACAGTATTCTTTAATTCCTAAAAATAATAATGCTAATCATGCATTTAAATTATCCTGTCCATTTGAACAGTGTGATTTAACTTAAGCCTATTCTTGTAATCTTTTTAGTTAGCCAATAAAAGGTGTCATTTTGCTTGACTTCTCACTCCATTAGACACAGCAAATCTTAACATTTTGTGCAATTTTTTTAAATTAAAATTATTAAAAGCAATCCATACAATAAAGTCAAACTTTACAAAACTAAATTCAATTCAGGTTTTTCCTGTAGTTCATACATATTTCCGGTCTTTTGCTGCTCCACAAAGGTTTAGTGCAGGGGTTCACAAACTCGGTCCTGGGGGACCCCTGTGGCTGCAGGTTTTTGTTCCAACCAGATTCCTAATCAGTGACAACACCTGATAGCACTGATCTCATTTAATTAGCTGGTATTATTGATCTTTTATTAAACATTCAGAAAAGCACAGCAGCATGATTTTTACATTTATAAGAAACTTAGAAATATTTCTGTTTCTGCTATGGATTTAAATGCTTAACTCTCTTTTTATTATATTTCACCCTTTCTTTGTGCAGTTTGCTCCCTTCAATGAATCTTAATAATGACAATTAAAAACAAGCAGAGCAGAAACCCAAGCAAACACTCAATCGTGAAAGGCTGCAACTACTTTAGCGTCAGCCCCACAAAGTAGTAAATAACGGATTAATTAAACAATTAGAACATCTAGAAAAGTAGAATGACAATCAAGATGAAAATACTATTAAAAAGAAAAAAATACATATAACTGCTTAGTACATTTTAATACTTTTTTTTTACCAAATTTAGTTTTCTAATTTGTATATTGTTCCCAAAACAGGGAATCTGGGAAACAACAGTTCACTTAATTATCCCAGGAGTCCAATTAAAAACAGAGGCTGGTTGGAACAAAAACCTGCAGCCACAGGGGTCCCCCAGGACCGAGTTTGAGAACCCCTGGTTTAGTGTGTTTTTATTTATTTCGTTTTTTGCTGTTGCTGCGTTTTTTCTTGAATTTCACTAGGCACATGCAGACATTTTCATTGCATCTTCTTCCCCTGGGTTGCAGCAGTGCCTCAGACTCCCACAGGGCTGCATGGGAGTTGGAGTTTGGGGAAGCCCTATTGGGATCCACTGGCGCCGCCAGTGGGTGCTTTAGGAGGAGCTGCTGAGTCCTTATGGGCAGTTCTTCCACCACACCTGGAAGTGCTGCCGGAAACGAGTAATCTAGCACCTGGAGCAATATAAAAGGAGCCAGAGTCGGGAGGATGAAGACGAAGCTTGACCCAAGGAGTGAAGGAGGAGAAGGAAAAGAGTAAAGGAAGGGATTCATTGTTTGTGCTGTGCTTGTGCCGGGACTGTGTTATACTTGTGGGGAACAGGGAAGGCGTTTCCTACAAGGGAAAAATAAAAATAAAACTTGTGTGCCATGAACCTGTGTCCCACGCATGTCTGTGTCGGGTTCAGCTGGCGGCGCCAGCCTGGTGGGCCACAATCTCACACCGTCATACACCTTTATCATAAGAACATCCCTTATCTACGATGGAGCGTTCGATCAGCAGAAAATATGAAGCTGGCTTGTTGGAATGGGCGACAGAAATTGGTAACTGCACTGCTGCAACAAAATTCAATGTGTCTGAGAAACTGATATGAGACTGGAGGAGGCAAGAAGATGTAAGAAAAAAAAAATTAAGTGTATTTTTGAACGGGCGTATAATTCAGGGTCTGAGTTTATGATCGTTTTTCCGGGTTTCAAAACCTGACTTATACGCGTACAGGTAAATATATATACAGGTAAATATTTCAATGAAGGTGTGCAAAGCTTATCGATACTTGCCAAGAACAGTCAAAGCTGGAATTGCTGCCAAAGGGTCCGAGTACTTACTTCTATGAAGAGGAGAGTTCAGTCTTTGATTTATATTAAATTTGCAAACCTTTCTGAAAACATGCTTTCACTTTGTTATTATGGGCCATTGAGTGTAGATTGATGGGGAGAAATGTCACATTTGTCCCATCAAAATCAAATCTACAACACAATAAAGGGTACACAAAGCAAGGGGGTCCAGTGCTTTCTGAATCCACTGTAAGCAGCTTTCACTCGTAGCTCTTAAGCACAATAGCAGCCAGTGTGCCGCCTTCTTAGCATTAACACACAGGCAGCTGCTCAAATATAAGGAGACTTCACTACAACAAAATGAACCTTAAGTGAATATTGCAACATCAGTACCATCCCAGAACATGGAATCCCCTAATAAGTTGAATTGAAATCTCTTACTTTATATTCTCACACACCTCAAAAAAAAAAAAAAAAAAAAAAAAAAAGGAAAACCTCTAAACACATCAGTGTATCTCCTGCTCCCGGTATTCTCGGACAGTGTCGCTGTTCTCTTATAAATGATAGCAATTTGAGAGCAGACAGGCAGAATGATGCTGAATGAATAAGAAAGTCGGCCTTTAGGACACTTTGTGTATTTATGTTTAGAATATGATGCCATTGTCTATCAGGTTACAGAAAGCATTTTTTCCAGATTTCCACTAGAGCAGCCCAGCCCCTTTGTCATATGTATCAATGTTTTACCACCCCTCATTTGACAATATGTGGTGCACTAGAACTATCATTTAAGAGTTTTGTGATTTTTGATCTATTTTGGCAGTAACACTCCTATCGGTTCTCCTTCTTGCCAATGTGGATTTTCATGTGAGCTTCAAGATGGCGGAGCTGGTGAAACTGTTTACCACATTCAGAGCAGCAAAGCTGCCCCTTTTTAGCGTGAACTTTCTTGTGTCTCTGCAGGCTGCCCAATTGTGTGAATTGCCTGGAACATTCCAGACAGCCATGTGGCTTCTCCCCCGTGTGAATTCTCATGTGCGCCTGGAGACTGCTTATGAAGGAAAACCGTTTGTCACACTCGGCACAGCGGTGTGGTTTCTCCCCAGTGTGAGATCGCATGTGCGCCCGGATGTAACTTTTTTGTGAGAATTGCTTCCCACATTCGGTACAGTAATGTGGCTTTTCCCCTGTGTGAATCCTCATGTGAGTCTCAAGAATGCTGATGCGTGAGAACTGCCTACCACATTCGGTACATCCATGTGGTTTTTCCCCCGTGTGAATTTGTATGTGTTTCTGAAGACTACTTATTTGTGAAAACTGCTTGCCACATTCAGGGCAACAATGAGGTTTCTCTCCTGTGTGAACTCTCATGTGGGTCTGAAGATGACCTACATGTAAGAACTGTTTGCCACATTCAGGACAGCAATGAGGCTTCTCTCCTGTGTGAATTCTCATGTGCGCCTGAAGATTGCTTGGGTGTGAAAATCGCTTTCCACATTCAGAACAGCAGTGTGGCTTTTCACCAGTGTGTATTCTCATATGCATCAAGAGATTACTTGGGCGTGAGAAGAGTTTCCCACATTCAGAGCAACACGGCAGCTTCCCTCCAGTGTGAAACCTCAAATGTACCTGAAGACTCCTTCTGAGTGAGAACTGTTTCCCACACTCCGAGCAGCGATATGGCTTCTCCCCTTTGTAGGTTCTCTTGGACTCCTGTGGAATTGTGTCAACTGAACGTCTAGCGCTGCTTGGCAAAGATGCTGCATTGTCATTTTCAGAGTCCCGAGTAACAGATGACTGAGAGAAGCTGCTATTTTCTTGTAAACCTGTTTAATGAAAGATAGACATAATTAAAATTTAAAAATATATTTGTATATTAAAATGAAAAAAAAAAAAAACACACATGCAAGTTCACGTGATTGCCACTTTTATCCCATTGCAATTTAATCAGAAATAGATCTATGCATGCTTTAAGAGTGAAATAACTGTACTGATCAAATGAGATGTAATCATTTAACTTGTATTATTACGCATTGGTAAGAGTAGATGAAAAGACAGTAAGAATAATCACTTTTCAACAGTCCCCCCACAACCCCAATAAATGAACGAAGGCTTCGCATTCATTTTCTCATTGGGATGACTTCTACAGACGTTCATCAGTCCAAGCACCAACAGTTCAGGTTTGCTCTAGGGTGCGTGCGACTTATAAGTATCCACAGTTACACATGTAGGACCGCGGGAAAACATCACTGCAAGGTTCAAACAAAATGGCTGTTTGGCTTGTCTACACCACAACACTACATTACATGAGTTTCACCATTTGTTAATACCAAAATAAAATTTAGTGTTTCAGTTCTTCAAAAGACAAGGCAAATCTCCCTATTAATATGATGTGTATGTTTAACAGAGGTGTGTAATCGCCGAAACACACAGTTAGTGGGAGAAGCAAAACAGCAAACTTAATTAAATACGAATCTGTAAACATTGAATTTGAATAATTTCTTAGGCTTTTGAAGGTAAATTACGATTCAATTGTATAACCTGAAAGTAAAAGCATACATCACATATATTTCAGCAGTACGCTGAAGGATGTAATGCTGTCTCAGTTAGAAAATTACCCATTTAGACAGCCCAAGTAATTTTCAAATTCTGGATTTATGCACGGGCGTCAGCAATAACAAAGTGTAATCATTCACGTGAGAAACCTTGAAACATTTGGTGAAACTTTGAAAAATGGCAAAACAAAGGCTGTTTAACAGAAGGTGTGAAATAAAAAAAATCAGGTTTGATCAAACCCGGGAAGCTTTAAAGTTGGAACAAATGCAAAGTAAGGAGGGACAGATTTGGAAAATGAAAGCACCAGGATTTTGTGATGTTTGACATTTGAATTCATTTGACTCATCCATTACTTATTAGTCTTTTGCATTATATTTTTAACCAGCTAATGATACAAATATAAAATCTTACAACAGCAAATGTTACAAACCTAAGAGTGGGTTACTGACAAACCAGACATTCAAAGGCATGTTGTTGCAAAAACAGCTTTAAAGAGCCGATTTAAATTGAAATATCATGAGTTATCTTGGAAATCACCAATTCAACAGTTCATATATAATCATGCTTGAATTTGTATATTTAGTATGGGTTTTAAGCAGTAGTTTTCAGTTACTGGACAGAAAATGTCAAAATTAAATTTAGTTTGTGCATGTGCTAAAATTCTTCACAATTCTTCAAACTCTACGCTAAAATCCGTCCCAAGATTATAAACCCCACATTTGTTGTTACACTTGGAGAATCCCCATCTCTGTCACATATTAAAAGTCAAGCCCTGCATTGTCTTCTATATAAACGTCTATGTATGTAAGTATGTGAGTATGTCTGGCCCGGAAGTTAGAGGTGGAGTCGGGGTAAGGGCTCCACTTCCGAGGAAACAGACAATTTGCTTAGCCACTAATAACACAAGAGAGGCGAGCACCTCAGCAACATGAAACCTCAGAAGAAAGACAAAGTCACTTAACATCAGCAAAACTCTATCCCTTTTACTTTTCCTCCTACCGCTAATACACAGACGATGCGAGAACGTCGGCAAAACGAATCCTCCTAAAAGAGAGAGATGCCCAGAGGAGTTCCTTTGAATTATCTGACATCTCAACATTTCAATTTTTTTTCCTGACGATTTCAATAGTTTCTAGGACCCTGGTCTTTTTACAGCACAGGCTTACACAGCTAGTATTTTAATATTCCTAGATGCTAATACTAGTTTACTTAAACAACTATCGAGTAAGTACTTGATGGATATGTTTGTATTTTAAAGATGTCGTTACTGTTGGTCTTTGTATATTTTACTAGGGGGGCAAGCCCCCTGGTGCCATCGGCGCCCAAACCCCACCCCCCCCATCACCTTCGGCGCCTCGACCTTCAGCTAACTAAGTCACCTAAATGCAAACATTGGTGTAATGAAAAGATCTATTTTTTTTAATAGTTTGTTCCTGTGAAAGAAAGTTTACTTGATCAAAAATAAAACCCACAACTTTCTTGATATTTTAGTTTATAATTTAAAAATGGAATAAAAACCTGAAAATCTAACAACATCACATTAAATTTCGCTAAATTCTGAAAAGAATGATACCAAACATATATATGTAGGTTTTAAAATAAGCCCGATTTAAAACGTGACGTAAAATCGTTGCACTTTTAGGCAACGATTTTCACTTTGTATTATTTTTAATAAACAGACGCCTCCATTCAAGGTGCATTACAAAAGTAAGCTATAATGCGTACAGTATGAGTGTTTAAAAAGTTTTCAATCAACACAAGTTTGTATTGACTGCTTTTTGCCATGTTTAAGCCTTGGTATATACAAAATATTTATTACAGGAATGTTGTAAGATGTATTGGCCTTAAGTAAGTAGCCACACACTGGGTTTGTACTTAGGGCTATTAAGCAATAAAATGAAATCTCTTGTCACACACGTGCAAGAAGGAGACAGCTAAAGGGCCTGAGTAATTATAATAATACCACCTCTGACCAAGGGGTGGCGGACTGTACTGACTGTCTTTCTCAGTTACTTGCAGACCATTCCCGGGAAATCCCACCAGGTTCCTGCACCCTCGATGACGTCACTTCTGGTCCCGATGACATCACTTCCGGTTCCAGCCCTAAAGATGATGCCACTTCCTGAACGGGCCTTTAAAGCCGCCATCTTTACTGTCTTTGATCAGTTCTGTTTTGGACTCAGTCTTGTAAACAACGCTCTTTACAAATTTCTACTTTTGCAGCCCGGACACATTATAATTGTTACAATATATATAAACTAATATTTTTTACTGTACTTGGAGTTTGAATTACACAAAATATACTGAAACAACTTGAACCAAACATAACACCACAGTATGGTCAAAATCTCTCCTCTTATTTCTCAGATTATCATCAATGAGAAAAACGTAAGCCTTCCAAATCTCAATCCAAAACACAACTCTAAAGGTGAAGGCCCCCAGAACCATACATTTTAATAATTCATAACTTACACTTTTCCGCCGGACCACTTAATGAGACCTGTTTCTCTTCCTCGCCGCTGTATCTTGCCTTGCCGATGCTGTCGTCACACTCGGGTTCTTCAGTTTTCACATGGACAGAATGCCAGCAAGAAGAATACGTTCTCAGCTGAAGGGACTCCCAATCTGCTTCTGCCTCGTATTTCACGGCTGGACTTGTCTCAAAACCAGAGTGGTTTTCTGAAGCTTCATCTTCTTTGAATCTATTTACAGTATCAAGATTTTTCACGTTAACGCCGACCAATGCATGTTCAGAATCTTGTCCTTTAATGCACCCTGCTACTTGCTCAAAACCGTTGATATGTGTATCTGAAGTCCACCATTCACAATCCTCTTGCTTAATGCGGAGACCCTTTTGGGTAACATGGGAACACTCCCATTCTGATCTATCTTCCTTAACCTGAACTGTCTTTTGCTCCATGGTATCAACTTCATTTAAAACCATTTTCTTTTACTTCAAACTGCCATATTTTTCAAGTAGAGTTGCCACAGACTTCAGAATGGGAAAAAAAACAAACAAAAACTGAGTACTGGGAAAGGCAGCCCCTCATTCTGACCTCTGCAAAAAGAAAAGAAAAAATGTCATAAAAAAGACAACATTTTTGGAACAAAGCAACCTAAATTTCATGTGTCCAGGATAAAACTTTCCAACATATTTTACATTTCTCCTCCTAAGTGAACAGTAAAAGAAAAATCCCATTCTGAAAATGATTACCTTGCCATCTCTTTCAGGTCAGTTTTGACCCACCATAGACTTGAATGGCTTTTCTGCTGCATTTAGAGCAGAGTATTGGGGTCTTTTCCAGATGTGGAATGGCCAATAGGGGGAGGCAGCTTGATGGCTGAGGTCTCCAGGACTCTGAACAAATCCAGACATATTATGGGATATCATCTACTGTTGAACTCTGCTCTGTACTTGTAATATTAGATTGCATTGAGGATTACTTGTGTCCTGTTCTGTGTATTTTATTGTATTGTATTGACCCCCTTCTTTTTGATACCCACTGCACATCCAACCTACCTGAAAAGGGGTCTCTTTTTTGAACTGCCTTTCTTAAGGTTTCTTCCATTTATTTCCCTGCAAGGGTTTTTTGGGAGTTTTTTACTTGTTGTGTCTTAGAGAGTCAAGGATGGGGGACAGTCAAGAGGCAGGGCCTCTTAAAGCCCATTGTGGCACTTCTTGTGTGATTTTGGGCTATATAAAAATAAATTGTATTGTATTGTATATTCATAATGGAATAAAATAGCAGTCCGTGTCACATTACTCTGGAGGAAGAATTTTCAGAATGCCACCTCTACATTTATTTTTAGTGTTCTTCATATTGTAAAAAAATTCCCCCCAAAAAAGCAAAAGCATCTTAAACACGTTTTACTAATCCATGTGGTATGCTTTTTTTTTATTTTATTGATTTTATTAAAATCAAATAACATTCCATAAACATAATTCAAGTTTTACCAAAAAAGAAAGGTTCAAAACAATACCCACCCTTAAGAAAGACAGCTAGGCCAGCAAAGAAACACTTTAAGCTAGCAAAGATAAATGAATAGATAAATTAATAAATGAATAAAGAAAAATGGAGTAAAACAAGGGAGAGAAACTGCTTCAATTTAAAAGCTTATTGTAAAATGTTATTGATCAGATCCTGCCAGGTTTTTAAAAAGTTCTGCACAGATCCTCTAAGTGGGTATTTGATTTCTTCCCATTTCAAGTAATATATAACATCAGTGACTCATTGACTTAGAAGAGGATACTTAGGATTCTTTCAGCTGAACAAGATAAGTCTACGTGTTAATAGTGTAGTAAAGGCAATTCCAGTTTGTTTGTCCTTCTCCACTTTAAGCCCATCTGGAAGTACACCAAACACATCTGTTAGTGGGTTAGGAGGGATTGTGACACCAACGCTGTCTGATAGGCATTTAAAGATTTTGGTCCAGAATGATGTTAATTTGGTGCAGGACCAAAACATGTGACCCAGTGAGGCTGGAGCTCGATTGCAGCGTTCGCAGGTTGGATCTTGCCCTGGAAACATTTTGGACAATTTTAAATGAGACAGATGTGCTCGATATAAGATTTTAAGTTGAATGATTGTATGTTTTGCGCATATGGAGCGAGTGAATTCTCTGTATTGCTGCCTTCTTCTCCTTTTCTGAGATGTTGAGTGAGAGATCCTTTTCCCACTGTCCTCTTGGATCTTTGAAAGGGAGGGACTGTAAAATGCTTTTATATATTACAGAAATGTTGTCCGAGTCCTCAAGACTGATCAATAATTTTTTCGGCATAGAGGTAGGTGGGAGGCGAGGAAAATTGGGCAGGTTTTGTTTAACAAAGTTTCTGATTTGAAGGTAGTGAAAGAAATGTGCAGCTGGAAAGTTAAATTTAGAGTGTAATTGTTTGTAGGATGCAAAGACATTGTCTATGTACAGATCTCGAAGTGATTTAATCCCAAATGTCTTCCAGACACTAAAAACTGTGTAGCATTTGAGAGGGTAGGAAAAGGTGGTTCTCATGCAAAGGTGCCACCGATAAAAGCTTCCCTATCTTAAAATACTTCATGCTTTGATTCCATATTCTGAGTGAGTGAAGCACAATTGGGTTGTTAGTATATTGGCATTGACTTGTACTTATTGGGGTACAAAGCAAGGAATATAAAGAAGTATTGCAGGATTTTATTTCTATTGCGGACCAATGTTCATCTATTTGTGTCTATGTCCAGGTTTTTATACAACCCCAAATCAGAAAAAGTTGGGACAGTGTGGAAAATGTGAATAAAAAAATAAAGCAGTAATTTCCCTTAACTTTTATTTCATTGCAGACAGTATGAAGACAAGATAATTCATGTTTTTTTTGGTCAACATCATTTGATTTGTAAATAAACATCCATTCTTGCCATTCAGGCTTGCAATACATTCCATAAAAAGTTGGGATGGGGGCAGTTCAGGGGTAGTAATGAGGTATAATAACTAAATAGTGATGTGATTTGAAACTGGTGATGTTAACAGGTGATTGCAATCATGATTCGGTACAAAAGCAGCATCGAGGAAAGGCCTACTCCTTTAGGAGCAAAGATGGGCAGAGGATCGCCAGTTTGCCACCAAGTGAGGGCAAAAATCTTTGAAATGATGAAGAAAAACGTTTCTCAAAGACAGATAGGAAGAGATTTGGGCATTTCTCCCTCTACAGTGCATAACATAGTGAAAAGAATCAGGGAATCTGGAGAAATTACCGTGCGCAAAGGCCAAGGGCGCAAGCCTAAACTGAATGGCCGTGCTCTCCGAGCCCTCAGACGGCACTGCATTAAAAAGCGTCATTCATCAATAAATGATATAACTGCATGGGCTCAGGACTACTTCAGGAAGTCACTCTCAAGCACTACAGTACGTAGTTACATTAGGAAATGCCAGCTAAAACTGTACTGTGCCAAAAGGAAGCCCTACATAAATAGTGTCCAGAAGCGCCGTCGACTTCTCTGGGCTCGGAGGCATCTGGGATGGTCCATTGTGCAGTGGAAACGTGTATTGTGGTCAGACAAATCAGTTTTTCACATCTTTTTTGGAAGAAATGGACGCCGTGTGCTGCGGACCAAAGAGGAAAAGGACCATCCAGACTGTTACCAGATACAAGTCCAAAAGCCAGGGTCTGTCATGGTATGGGGTTGTGTCAGTGCCTTCGGCAAAGGCAACTTGCACTTCTGCGATGGCACCATCAATGCTGAGAAGTATATCTCAGTTTTGGAGGAACAAATGCTGCCTTCAAGACGACGTCTTTTCCAGGGATGCCCATGCTTATTTCAGCAAGACAATGCCAAACCACATACTGCGCACATAACAAAGGCATGGCTGCGTAAGAAGAGGGTGCGGATGCTTGACTGGCCTGCCTGCAGTCCTGATTTGTCTCCTATAGAGGATGTTTGGCGCATTTTGAAACGAAAAATGCGTCAACGAAAACCCTGTATTGTTGCGCACCTAAAACGTTGTTTGCAGGAAGAATGGGACAAACTAACACCTGCAACACTTGATTTCGTCAATGCCTAAATGTCTTTTAAATGTTGTTAAAAGACAGGGGAACTGTACAAAGTGGTAAATGCTGTACTGTCCCAACTTTTTTTCAAATGTGTTGCAAGCCTGAATGGCAAGAATGGATATTTATTTACAAATCAAATGATGTTGACAAAAAAAGAAAAAACATTAATTATTTTGTGTTCATACTGTCTGCAATGAAATAAAATTTGAGGAGAATTTATAACTTGCTTTTTTCTTTTTTTGTTCACATTTTCCACACTGTCCCAACTTTTTCTGATTTGGGGTTGTAGTTTGTATGTTTTATGGTATTCTTTATGACAAACAGTTGAAGACGTACATACATAACGTAAACACTGTGCCTTATCAAGCCAAATTACAAATGCTAAGATTTAGTTGACACAAAAGTAAGCATTTATGCTGAGCACAAGAAAAAAAGTACAGCAAATCAAAATAAATAAAAAGGAGTGTGACACTTGGGCATATTAACAAATGTACAAGATATTCACCCTCTATGTGTAAAATGGCTTGGTCAAAATGGAACAATAAAATAAGAAAAAAGTGTGCATATGAGAAAAACAATACTGGCTTCGAATTTGGCCAGGACTCGTTGATGGCCTGCTTTGTTTCAGACAGCCTGCTGAGGCTGCACCATTCCAATCTAAAGACCCACACTCAATGAAGGAGCCATCTTAATTAACCCCGAGGATTTACAGCAGACACATCGTCTCACTGAGCAATTTTCTTTTGATCATTTTAATACTTTGACACACCTGCTGAAATTCTCCCGGGGTTGACAGTCAAAGCCAGGGCTGAGAAGTCTGAGACAATTTTGGGTACCTGGAGTCAGGGTTGGAGTTGGCAAAAATGTACCGACTCTGACTCCTAATAAATTTAAATTGTAATGAAAAAAAAAAAATACAGCAAGTTCAAATGTCCCATTTCACAAACAATAGTTATAATAAACTACTTCTCTGATGTAAGAATAAAGGCCAGTGCATAGTTGTGTTACTACTAGTTTGAAGATCAGCTGAGCTATTATACAACCTGACATTCACATATTGTAATCTGGATTACGGTACATTACAAAAAGTGTTTTCAATTTATTTCAGATATAACGTGTTTAACAAGTTCATTTGAGTATAAACAAGTGTAATGATGTAGGTGGAGGTGTGTGCTGTGGCCTGATGTGTGTTCAGGGGTTCTGTCTGCACTCTAAACATTTGCTCCCACCCAGGGCTGAACTTTAGCGTAACTTTGCACACCGCCTGTTCTACAAGATTTTGAAATTAAAAAGAAACAGATTCTATGTATTGTAAAAGATAATGCTTCTAATATGTTAGGCACAATTGAGAAAATGAATAAAGTAGATTGAGAAAGTGACAAACAGATATTAGATGAAGACAGTTCTGCAAGTATTGGAGAAAGTGAAACTGAAGAGAATAGTGAAATTTTGGATAACACTGCTGAAGAAGCATCTAAGCTCACTACTCTTCAATATATGCATTGTGCTGTTCATACTCTGCAACTTGCAATAAGAGATGGACTAAAAGGTCATCGTCATAAAGCTACTCTAATTGGCAAATTGAGGCAAGTAACTGTTGCAGGCAGAGCCCCTAAAACAGATGCCATTTTGAAAAGACGTGCAGGAAAAGGAGCCATTTTGGATCAAACAACATGCTGGGGAAGCACTTATTTGATGGTAAAGCATTTGCTTGAACTAAAACAGTTTCTTGAAGAACTGGACAATGAAAATGTTTTACTAACTGAAAGCCAGTGGGCACAAGTAAAAGAACTGGAAAGTCTACTTTCTTACCCCTTGTAACAATAAGGCACTATTTGGACCCCAGACCCGGCCCAGATAGACACGGGAGGCACGTCTGCAATAATTAAACTTTTATTTATTCTTTGTCTGTGGGAACACGTCTTCCCCATGTCCCACAGGCAATACACAGTCCCAAGAACAAATGCACAATTAAAGCAACCTTCTTCTGCACCACCACTCCTCCCAGGCAACCTTGTCCTCCTCCACCCAACTCTGGCCTGAGTGGTGGTCGCTGGCTCCTTTGATTGGGCACCCGGAAGTGCTCCAGGTGCTTGATTGAAGACATCCGGCTGCACTCCCAGGTGTGGCAAAACCAGTGCCCAAAAGGGGCCAGCAGTTCCTGCTGCAGCACACCCTGGCGACGCCTGTGGAACCCAACAGGGCTGCACCAAACTCCAACTCCCATGAAGCCCTGTGGGAGTCCAAGGCACCGCTGCAACCCAGGGAGGCTGCCATCTGGTGTCCGGGGGAGATGTTGTGTTTCCCATGCTTGCTCCCCCTGGTACATATGTTACAGGGGCGTCCCGGCCAGGCATGGGATAGGGCCATCCGTCACACCCTTTACTGTCACCAAGAGGTTGCAATATGATTTAACACCCAGTAAATTTTTCTTGGAATGGAAGAGCTTGATATATTGCCTGAACAAAAGTGGAGGATTAATAGCTGATGGCATCATATCTTCAATGAAGAAAAGCGAGAGTCTCTTACTGGATAACCAAATCTCGTTAGATGCTATTTATGTTGATCCAATGAGATGAATTTTGTTAAGCAGTGACCAGATTGCTAATGGAAAAAAGCCCTCTATAATGTAGCAGCTAGCAGAAGAGCCACCGTGCCAGCACTGGAAGAAGCTGGTATGAAAATGAATATATGAACTTAGCATATTCCAGATGTGAAATGTAAGAAAAAAAACGACAGACAGACGTGAAAGGCACTATATAATAGAGTGACAGACAGACAGTGAAATTAGAACACTCTAGACGAGAACAGGCCATTCAGCTCAACAAAGCTCGCCAGTCCTATCCACTTATTTCTTCCAAAAAAAAAAAAAAAAAAAAAAGTCGAATTTTTAAAGTCCCTAATGTTTTACTGTCTACCACACTACTTGATCTCTTATTCCAAGTGTCTATTGTTCTTTGTGTAAAGAAAAACTTCCTAAAGTTTGTGTGAAATTTACCATTAACAAGTTTCCAACTGTATCCCCGTGTTCTTGATGAACTCATTTTAAAATCATCGTCTTGATCCACTATACTAATTCCCTTCATAATTTTAAACACTTCAGTCAGATTTCCTCTTAATCTTCTTTTCCTTAGACTGTAAAGGCTCAGCTCTTTTAATCTTTCCTCATAACTCATCCCCTGTAGACCCTGAATCAGCCTAGTCGCTCTTCTCTGGACCTTTTCTAGTGCTGCTATGTCCATTTTGTAGCCTGGAGAACAAAAATGCACACAGTACTCCAGATGAGGCCTCACCAGTGTGTTATAAAAGTTGAGCAGAACCTCCTTGGCCTTGAACTCCACACACCAAGGCGCTATATAACCTGACATTCTGTTAGCCTTCTTAATGGCTTCTGAACACTGTCGGGAATTGATTGCTTAGAGTCCACTATGACTCCTAAATCCTTCTCATAAGGTGGAATCTCGATTTTCAGACATTTTTACTTCCTATGTGTAATACTTTACATTTACTGACATTAAATTTCATCTGCCACAAATCTACCCAAGCCTGACTGCTGTCCAAGTCCTTCTGTAATGATATAACGGATACCAAATTAACTGCCAATCCACGTATCTTGGTATCATCTGCAAACTTAACCAGCTTGTTACTTCCATTCCTATCTAAATCATTTATATATATTAAAAATAGCAGTGGCCTCAGCACTGCCCCTTCTGGACACCACTCTTAACATTGTCCAATTCTCATTTGGTTCCTCACACCATCAACCTCTGCTTCCTGTGTCTGAGAATATTCTGCACCCATCTGAAAACATCATCCTGAACTCCCACTTCTTTTAATGTGATGCCCACCTTATCAAATGCTTTCTGAAATGTACTATACAATGATAGATAGATAGATAGATAGATAGATAGATAGATAGATAGATAGATAGATAGATAGATAGATAGATAGATAGATAGATAGATAGATCGATAGATCGATCCCTCGCTATATCGCGCTTCGACTTTCGCGGCTTCACTCTATCGCGGATTTTAAATGTAAGCATATCTAAATATAAATCACGGATTTTTCGCTGGCTCGCGGATTTCTGCGGACAATGGGTCTTTTAATTTATGCTACATGCTTCCTCAGTTTGTTTGCCCAGTTGATTTCATACAAGGGAAGCTATTGGCGGATGGCTTAGAAGCTACCCAATCAGAGCATGTATTACATATTAACTAAAACTCCTCAATGATATAAGATATGCTTCCCGCGCGGTGCTTGATTGTTTGCTTTTCTATGTCTCTCTCACTCTCTCTGCCTGACGGAGGGGGTGTGAGCAGAGGGGCTGTTTGCACAGAGGATAGGGACGCTCCTCTTCGGCATACTTAAAAACCCAAAAGTACGTATTGATTTTTTGATTGTTTGCTTTAATCTCGTGCTCTCTCTCTGACGTTCTCTGCGCCTGATGGAGGGGGTGTGAGCAGAGGGGCTGTTTGCACAGAGGCTGTTTGCTTAGAAGATAAAGATACAGACGCTCCTCTAAAAAATGCCGCTTTATCGCGGTACGGCATACTTAAAAGCACAGAAGCACGTATTGATTTATTGATTGTTTGCTTTTCTTAGCGAGCGCTCTCTCTCTGAAATTCTCTGCTCCTGATGCACGCACTCCTTGGAAGAGAAGATATGTTTGCATTCTTTTAATTGTGAGAAAGAACTGTCATCTCTGTCTTGTCATGGAGCACAGTTTAAACTTTTGACTAAAGGGTGTTATTTCTAGAGGGCTCTAATAATGTTAACAGTGTGGGAGAGTTTATAAGGGCTTAAAATATATAAAAATAACCATACAAACATATGGTTTCTACTTCACGGATTTTCATCTATCGCGGGGGGTTCTGGAACGCAACCTCCGCGATCGAGGAGGGATTACTGTAGATAGATAGATAGGCAGATAGATAGAATAAACTAAACCTTTGTAGAGCAACTGCAACAGAAGGCAGGACAAGATTGGTGAATTGTAGCAGAAAAAAAAACAAAATATCAGCTTTCACTGTGTTGAGTGGTAAACAAAACTGTATCAAGGACACTGCATGAAAAACAATTTTAAAGATTTGCATATGTATATAGTCATACTATGCACTATGTATATACTTACAAATTGCTTAATTGTTGCTTCAGAGTAATATATGATATACAGTGTGTATGTATAAATATTTTTTACTCTAAAAAATATAAATATAATTGCAACTGCAATGTGTGTTCTGGGAGATTGTTTAGGTGTAACAGACTAAATGTTTCCAAACCGTGGAGACGTTGTGCCAAACAGTCTAACCTTTGCCATGCTGTGACATTTAAACTTCGCTCACTAACAGCTGAATGACTGGTGCACAAAAAAAACTTGATTCAAGGGTTGTGCATCATAAAATATCTTGGTTATGTACTGTAAAGTCCAGGTTATTTGGACAGAAATTCCTAAAACATGTATTTGCTGTGTTTTATTTACTTGGCATGAATGCAAAACAAGTTTTTATTCATATACAGACATTTACTAAAATATCTGAAGTGCTATACAGTAATCCATACTCTTCAGTCATCTGAATTGCCTTTATCAGAAAAGCAGATTAATAGCTGTTCATTCTCAATAGTGCAAATAATGCAATAATGCTAAAAACATAAGAGAATATTATCATTATTATTATTATTATTATTATTACCACCACCAACATATATAGGCTGTTTTTGAAATTAGATTGTCATTTTGTATTGTGCTTAAACAAACACAGGCAGTGTGATAGTATTAGCTGAAAGTATGCTTTTGTTAATAAATGCTCAAAAGCAAGCACTACAGAAAAATGACAAGAAGGTGAACATCATGGCCTGTGTAATGATGTCTTCATCGTATACTAGGGGACCTTGGAACAATAAAGGTTGAGAACCACTGGTCTAAATGACTTCACAAATTGTTCAGCATATCCCATTGTTCACTTAATAATTCAATACGGATATGGAGTCATACAGGCAAATCAATCATAAAATGTATGCACTGTTATTTACGGTTAAATCTTAATAAAGAATTCGTCTAACAATTCGTTGTGGAATGTTTAATGCTGCCGACATTACTGCTGCGTTAACGCCTAACACCCATATTAACATTTTAATGGATTCTTACAGTTCAATGGTTCATCAAACACGTCATTCACACTATCATTTGATTGAACCACTTTCAAATAGTGTTATGAGAAGGAATTACTCCTCGCCGAGGCAATTACATTTTCTTTGCACTTACAGATTTAGATTCAATGTATGCCATAACGCAATAAACGACAACGCTCACCACTGCTATAAAGAATTCCTCTAAACCTCCCCATATTAAAATGTCAAGTCAAGTTGGGTAGCATGCACTGGTACAGTGCGTTGTTGCAGCCACTACACTACGAAACAACTCGGGATCCCGATTTGCAACCCCCAGGCAGACACGCGGTCCAGTCCCGCCCTCCGGAAATGACCCTCCATCTGCCGCAGCCAGGTGTTACGTGGGAGACCCCTTGGCCTGGTCCAGCCACTTGGGTCCCCAACAATGAGGATCTTACGAGTCGGATCACCCTCGGGGAAACGCGCCACATGGCCGTAGTGCCGTAACTGACGCTCTCTCACAATGCAGGTAATGTGCCTCATTCGGGACTCCATAAGCAACCGCTCATTCAACACAAAGTCAAACCAACGGTACCCAAGGATTTCCCGGAGAGACACAGTACCAAAGGAGTCCAGTCTTCGTCTCAGGTTACTGGATAGCGTCCATGTCTCGCAACCATATAGCATGACAAAAAGCACCAGGACTCTAAAGACTTGGACCTTCGTCTCTTTGCATAGATATCGGGAGCGCCAGACATCCCTTTCCAGCGACCTCATGACCCCCCCCCCCCCCCCGCTCTCCCAATCCGTCTTAAAATATACACTTATTTAATTCAAACTCACATTAAGTATGTCTTGTTTCTAAAGGATCAATACATTGCATATGCTACGATTTGTTTTTGTACAAAAAAATGAAACTGAATCTACATACACACTGCAAAGTTCGCTAGTTTTCCCGATATTGTTACAACTAAATTGCCGCTATCCTGCTCTATTTCTGCCCGACACGCTTGCACACGCACCTTTTGTGGTGAGCAAATACACTGGCAAGCCGTCATCTTTCAGAGTCCTTCCAGTGAGCGTCTGGGTAGCCCATATCTTCTTATAACATAGTCGTTGTCGCTACCTAATTTGAACAACGCGACAGTTAGAACCGGAGCTGAAGTGACAAATACAAAACTTCTCAGTCAAATTCCGTCGCTTTTGATGACATCACTGTGCACGCATATGCGCGCGCTTCTATGTACTTATGCGCATGCGTTAATTTAAACGAGTGAAGGACTTCATTTCCCAGGGGTACCTTTAAAATAAGACTTCTGCAGCACAGTGTTTTCATAGGAAATGACCATTGACAGAAGAGTCTGGTAAAAATGTAAAATATTCTCGTGATTTCAAAGCCATTTGATGCTTTTAAAAACGCAGCGTGAAAGTATATCGTTTCTTCCTAAAGTACAGAAATTGTGCGGACCTTTATTTCACAAGACACTTGCTAATACAGAGTATTTAGCACAGGTAGAATAGGGACAGACAGCCCTGCTAGTAGTCTGAAGCAAAGGGAGAGTCAGTGCAAAGTTATCAGAATTAAACAAGTGGCTTTTATTCAAAAAGAAAAAAAAAATGTATTGTTTAGATTTATTCCCTTTTCAATCATAAATTATTTTCTGCGATATTGAAAATTGATTTGGAAAATTGAAGGATTCTTCTATAATTTGTTATTTTATATGAGCAGTCTTTGGGTTCCAGGTCTTTATCTTCACATTTTTCAGTTAAATATATTTGTCTTATTATCCATGTTGTACTCTTGTATTTGACTACCTTACTTAATTTACCTGTTTTCAGATGTGTTGCCATTTCTACTCATATTTGTGTATTATTATTATTATTATCCATCCATCCATTTTCCAACCCGCTGAATCCAAACACAGGGTCACAAGGGGTCTGCTGGAGCCAATCCTAGCCAACACAGGGCACAAGGCAGGAATCCATTCCCGGGCAGGGTGCCAACCCACCGTAGGACACACCCAAACACCAAGGCCAATTTAGAATCGCCAATCCACCTAACCTGCATGTCTTTGGACTGTGGGAGGAAACCGGAGCGCCCGGAGGAAACCCAAGGGGAGAACATGCAAACTCCACGCAGGGAGGACCCGCGAAGCGAACCCGGGTCTCCTAACTGTGAGGCAGCAGCACTACCATTGCGCCACCGTGCTGCCCCTATTATTATTATTATTATTATTATTATTATTATTATTATTATTATTATTATTATT
>JANRMT010062807.1:1634040-1666278 GCA_026402145.1 Polypterus bichir lapradei
ATATATATATATATATATTGTGACAGGCGCCTGGCGTCCTTGCCCAGTCAGGACGCCCCTGCACACTGTATTCAGGGGGAGCAGCCCTGGACAGTGCAATACCTCCCCCTGGACGCTAGATGGCCGCCCCCCTGGGCTGGTGTAGTGCCTCAGTTTCCCACAGGGCTCCCTGGGAATTGGGAACTCTCTAGTATATATTTAATTTTTTACCAAACTTAGTTTTCTAATTTCTATATTATTCCCAAAAAACAGAACTTAGGTAATAACAGTTCACTTAATTAGCCCAGTGGTCCAATTAAAAACAGAAGCTGGTTGGAGCAAAAACTGCAGCCTTACAGAGTGGGTCCCCAGGACTGAGTTTGGGAAGCACTGCTCTAGAGTGTTCACTTATCTTTGGTGAAGCTTTAAAGGAATAATGAAATGATCTGCTTTCTTCACAGAGACAAAGGAAAAAGCTTCCTGTGAAATGGGCCTTAAAACGGCTTCCATCTGCACATTTTTCTCTTTTGAAGGCGCTGACAACATGGCAGAGCACTGAGTATGGTTTCTCCAAAAGCTGATGTCATGGAGCAAAGGGTGACCCACATTAAAGAAGAGGACTGTGAATGGGGACCTCTTCTGCAAGCGGGTCTTCATGTGAAGCTGGAGGATTCTGATTGTGAAATTCCTGTTTGTAAAGAGGAGGAAGAGGAGGAGGCTTTTTCAATTAAAACGGAGGACACGGAGCACTTTTCCATTAGCCTGGAATTGCAAAACCATGAAACCTTGAACATTTTTAAGGAAGACGCGTCTTTGGATGGAGACTATTCTTTTCAATCCCATTCAGCATCACGAACCGAGATGCCACATTTAGAGACGATTGTGAGGAAACAGCTCCACACTGAGCAGCATTCTGGGCCATTCAAGTTTGAGGAGGAAGAAAAAGAAGAGGTGTATCAGAGGAGGAAAAGAAAATTACAGTCCTCTGCGGGGGAACCTGGAAAAAGTAAGTGACACCATTAAGAAAACAAAGTTAACACTTTAGGTTCTGCAGAAATGCAATTTCTCATTTACTCTCATGTATCAAGACCTTAACATGAACTTGTTTGAGTCTTCAAAACCCTTACTGAGCATCAGTAAATTGTTCATCTCTGAAATGTGACCTGCTAACAAAACATAACTTTTTGAGTGATCTGAGGGGGGGCTTCACTGAAATACATTTCTCTTGATATTCCATATTTAGTGGAAAACCTGTGAATCCTTTATATTAACAAGTCATTTTACCAGCATGTCAATACTCCACACTGCACTGACATGAATAACCGACCTACTGATGATCTATGAGTTATGAAGACCAAGACAAGTCTTTGTTAAGGTCTTGCTACATACGTAAGAGTAAATGAGAAATAGATGCACTTTTGCAGTATCTAAAGTGTCCCCAAAAACTAAATTGAGTCTGGGAATTTCATTAGAAGTGACTTAGATGTATAAAATGTTAGTACTTAAAATGTCACTTGACTAAACTTGCATGTTACTCTGCATGTCCAGTGTTAAGGACAGTTTATACGTATCTGATATTTACTATAATTCAGACATTGAGTAACACCATGACAGGGGGTAAACGTTAACATTATACAAAGTTATTGTCTGTTTTTACCTGCATTTTTATTACTCTTTAATTTAATATTGTTTTTTATCAGTATGCTGCTGCTGAAGTATGTGAATTTCCCCTTGGGATTAATAAAGTGTGTCTATCTATCTATCTATCTATCTATCTATCTATCTATCTATCTATCTGTCTATCTATCTATCTGTCTATCTATCTATCTATCTGTAGAGGCAGTTCAGCATAGCATAACTCATTAGCACTGTGAAGTTCTAGTGAATCCCAAAAGAAACTAAAGTCTATATTGGACACAATTCTTAGATAGGGGTTATGTGAGTATGTGTCAGTTTTGAATTATAAAATAAATCGAACTATCCTAACCATTAGTCCAAATGGATGAAAATATCAGCACCATCAATTTGCACTGCTTATTGCCTAGTTTGACTGGTTACAACAGTGGTTCCCAAACTCGGTCCTGGGGACTCCCTGTGGCTGTAGTTTTTTGTTCCAACCAGATTCACAATAAGTGATAATAATTGAAAATAATGTCATTTAGTTAGCTGCATTTTTGCTCTCTCTCCCTCTCTCTTACTCTGTTTTAAGCAAAGCACAGCAGAAAGATTTTTATATTATGACATTTAGAAATATTTCTATGTTTTGCTTTTGCTTTGAATGCTTAATTCTTTTTTTAGTATCTTCCTATTATTTTTTCCTCTTATTCTGAGTAGTCTACTACCTCCATTGTATCCTAATGGTGATAATTAAAAAGAAGCAAAGCAGCCACCTGGGCGAACAACACTAAATGATGAAAGGCTGCAACTGCTTCAGTGTCAGACCCACTCGTTAGTCAATAATGCAAAGGAAGAAGGGAAATCGGGATAAACATAAATAAAAAGTTTAAAAAATAATACATTATCCATGTGTAACTGCTTATTTTTATTAAATTGTATTAGCACATTTACTTTTGTAATTTCTTCATTGACCCCAAAACACAGAAACTGGGAAATAACAGCTCATTTACTGTAATTAGGCTAGCAGCCCAATTAAAAACAGAAATTGGTTGGAACAAAAACCTACAGCCCCAGGGGGTCCCCAGGGCCGAGCTTGGGGGCCAGTGCGTTACAGTGTAATATGGACTAGTGAAGGCTACAATATAGGCTACAGTAGCCAACATACAATTAATTAAACAACAACAACAACATACCATGTCTGCCTTGGAGGAAGTCTGAGGTAGAAGGAATCAAGCAATCCTTGTCTGAGTCATCTCCTCTTTAGCTGTTTGGACATGAACAGCACCTGCACCATGCTGTTTCAGGTCAGATATCCATTCATTGGCAACAGCAGAATGTGCAGTTTGCTTCTTATTTATTGCCTGACCCATTTATATTCTATCTCTCATTCAGACCTCGACAGCATCTTGGTTTTCATGGGTGAACTTGGATTAGGAGACACCACTGCTTGTAATGTCTTGTAGGGCGGGCGGGCGGGCGGGCGGGGAGTTCCCATGTACAGTGTGATATGAGTTTTTTTTTTTTTTTACTGTCAATGTGAGAGGGCACCATAATGGCAGTGATGACAGTGATGTGCAGTCTCACCCAACATGCACTGCTGGTCGATCTGTAAAGTTAGTTTCCTTGAGTCTCACAAACTGCAGTCTGCCCCAGAGATAGTCCATCATCAGCACACCACAGGCTCATACACCTGCATATCTCTGAGTTGACCCCTTAACAGGGATGGCTGGATGGTATTGAAGGCCCTGGAGAAACCAAAGCCATAACCATGAAGCCAAAATTTTTTAGCTGGGAATTCTGATGTGCATACTTAATGTAGTATGTTGTGTTAAATTTCAATGTAGTACAGGTTGTGTACTAGCTATCTGACAAAGCCAAATTATGACCACCATTGTATATAAACCCAAAAGCCCCCCCAATCAACCTCCCCCTCTTACTACCCCAATTATGAACATCACATATATCAGGTACAGACAGTGAAGTAGACCCCAAAAAAAAAACAAAGCAACAAACCTTTAAATCGGATTTATTTGATCAGATCAGATTAACCAGCTGCAGTGGGCTGGCACCCTGCCTGAGGTTTGTTCCTGCCTTGCACCCTGTACTGGCTGGAATTGGCTCCAGCAGACCCCCATGACCCTGTGTTAGGGTTGGATAATGACTGACTGACTGACAGATTAACCAGTTTATTAATGAGAAGCCTATTCTCGCTGTTAATTAAGCACGTTATTTAATTCTATGGCCTGTTGCTGCTGTCATTCTGCCACAATAGGCATTTGCAAAACTGTTGATTTTCTGTTTTTTTTTTCTGAGAACACCATCAAAATATTTTGGTGAGCTGAGAGATCAGCCTTACTGAGACCACCGTCACCTTTCTTTATTTTCACATATTCTGTGACGGGCACAAGTGAGCTGGTCATGTGGCGGCTTGTTTTGTGTCTCACTGTTATTTGACTGCTAATTAGGGAAAAAGAAACAACAAAGGGGCCTGAGTCAAGTTAATTGAAATTAAGGCAAAAGAATTTAATTAGCAACAAAGACTGGTCACTAATTAAGAAGATGGTTAAAATGAAAACCTGCAGGAACTGCGGCCCTCCAGGACTGGAGTTTGACACCTCTGGTCTGTACTGTCCATAAGGAGTTTTTGTTCATTTTTTCTAACTAAACAACACTTAGTATACCAGAATTACAAAATGAAAATAGGTTTTTAGTAATTTTTGCAAATCTATTAAGAAATGGCAATATCTAAAGCAGTGGTTCTCAAACTGTGGGGCGGGCCCCCCTAGGGGGGCGCGAAGTAACAAAAAGGGGGGTACGAAGATGTGAAAAAAAGAAAACAAGAACAACACTTTCTCCCCAGCGAGAAATTGAACTCGGGTCTCTGAGGCATGGCAAGCCTGCTGCGCTCCGAGACAGCAAATCTTAGCACTACACCATGGAAGCTGTTGTATCGTTCTTGAACCTTTTGTGAAAGTGTTTATTTGATCTTTGGAAATCAGGCTTCACACATTCTATAGTTTATGCCTACATTTTGTAACATTTATTACTAAAATATAAAAAAGTTTCTGTTTTAACAATGTGTTTACACAGATTACTGCATGTGTTCCAAATAACGATCTATTATTTCCACTCTAAAACTCCAGCAGTTCAGTCACTCCCAGATAATCAAACAAGGAATGAGCTGGGAAAACTTAGTGAACATTCTGCAACGGTGGGGGATGGAATAGCTGGCTGCTTGCTGCTTGTCTTAATCGGCACATTTAGAAGACAAAAGACACTGGCGGAGAGGTGCGAACGGTTTTAAGGTGGGCAGGATCTACGAGTTTTTTCGTAGACTCTGGTAATTCTAGTGTTAAACTACATTCTGATACTAGAAAAATAAATATAGAGTTAGATAAATGTTGATAAAAGTTAAGTAGGTATAATAAAATATGCATCTATGACATATCATTAATTAAAAAAGAACAAATTGGTATTAGTGGGTTCCTTTCAAAAAAACCTTAGTGGGGCGTAATTAAAACTGTTATGAAAACTCGGGTTGCAAATACTTAAAGGTTGAGAAACGCTGATCTGAAGTATGAATTTTAATGGTTTTAGCATAAGGCCGCAACATAACAATGTATAAAAAATGAAGAAGTCTGAATACTTTCTCAAGGCACTGTATGTATACATACAATAAATATAAAGATTGAACAGCAGCTAATAATTAAGTTGTGATTTTATTTATAAGTTAGATATTTTCTCAGTAAATAATTTTGTCTGTTTTTAAAGCAGATTTGCAAGAATGTGGCAGTGTCTGTCCATCTTCCTTTGTGCCAAACTCTCTTCAGTGCAAACCTCAGCAAAAGCGATGCAATGAAAATGTGAAGAAATCATCAGCTCCTGCGGCTGCAAAACTAACAAGGAGAGATGCCACCAAGAGTCAACAGCTGCAAAATACTAACTCATTGTCACTGTACGTGTGCCAGAACTGTGGGAAAAACTTTAAAAGCAAAACTGATTGTAAAGATCATCAGAGGATACATACAAGAGACAAGCCACATTGCTGTACAGAATGTGGTAAGCGATTCTCACAGCTCAGTGTCCTTAAAATACACACAAGAATCCACACAGGAGAAAAACCACATTGCTGTAATGAATGTGGCAAACGATTTACACACGTAAGTAACCTGAAGACACATACACGAATTCACACTGGTGAGAAGCCTCACTGCTGCCCTGAATGTGGAAAACGATTCTCACAAACAAGCCATCTTCAGACTCACTTGAGAATTCACAGTGGAGTGAAACCCCATGGTTGTAGTGAATGTGGGAAGCGGTTCTCGCGTATCAGCCATCTTAAAGCACACACAAGAGTTCACACTGGAGAAAAACCTCATAGCTGCCCAGAATGCGGCAAGCGGTTCTCACATAGTGGCAGTCTACAGTTGCACACAAAAATTCACACTGGAGAAAAGCCCCATTCCTGTTCTGAATGTGGTAAACGTTTCTTGTGCTTAAGAGATCTTAAAAGACACACCAGAATTCACACTGGGGAAAAGCCACATGGTTGTTCTGAATGTGGCAAGCAATTCTCACACAGAAGTAGTCTTCACATACACACCAGAATTCACACTGGAGAAAAGCCTCATCACTGTACAGAATGTGACAAACGCTTCTCGTGTATAAGCCACCTTAAGGTACATTTAAGAGTTCACACTAGAAAGAGGAAATAAAACAGTGGAATTGCTAATCCAGCTGCTCCTTGAGGTGACTTTTGACAGAAATGCTGATATCAGTTGTTCAGTTCTATGAAAGATGCTGAACAACTGACCCAGCAGTCCAGCATAGGAAAGAAAGTCTGGTTCTGGGTGGAAGCTGACAAAATGTCAAGATACTGTGGAAATTGCCAATTGTGGAGCAAAGGATGAGCATATGTAAGTACTTTCCAAGTCCAGTCCATCAAATATGCCAAAGAATTATTGTTAAGTAACATGCTTTTTTGTCTACAAGCACCAGGACTGTAGCAAAACGAAAAAGAGAGGAAGAGTCATCATAAAGTCATATGAGAAAAGCCATAAAGTAAGCATAGTAGGAATGAATTGAGAGGGAAGATTCTACCCCATTCACAAGCTGTTGAATAAGGCAATGTTTAAGTTCTCCATCTGTTTTCTGGCCTACGTGAACTGAATATGTTTGTGAATTACACTGCATCTCAGTCATTAATGGCCACATTACAATCTCCTGCAAAAATATTCAGATTTGAAGAAAGTTCACCAGCTGTGAACAATGGTAAAGAGGCCAGGCAAAATGCAGAGACTATCCCTCCTCTATCTTACTCCTTTCACGTGACAAATGACCTCCATAAAGACTTCTACACAACAATAATATTCCTGCATGTTTATCATCAAACTTACAAACAACTGAGTGTCCTTATGTTCTGTGTTTTGGGATCTGAAGGGTGCCTTGGTTGCGACACAAACTGACCGATCCCATAAGCCGATATTTATTAGTGCTGCATGTATACCTGATAAATTTCTTAAATCAAATTAGCCACAAAACATTAAGATAATGAAGCTTGGTGTAGCTCTCTTTGTGAATAAAGACAGGCCAGACACATAGGGCAGGATACACAAATTATAAATCAACTTGGATGTCTATGGAAGTGCAGTAAACTGTTGGGAAGGTAGGTGGTAAACCAGTAACTGGCACAACCAGAGAAGTGACAGAAAGTAGGCCGACCTCTTGCGCCAAGGCCTGGCAACATGGAAGAACTAGAAGAGGCGAACCAAAAGAGCAGAGTAAGAGTTTCTTACAGTGCTAATGAAGAAGAAGAAATGGTAGAAATTCAAAGTTCTGCTACAGGTGAATCATATGAACCCTAGAGATAAACCTTAGAATCACATATAAGAATGAATAACTGAGAATAAAGACGCACTGACCTGGGGGGATGAAATGATTCCTAAATGGTGTATGTGGTGTTAAAGAAGTGATATTCAGCAACTATGGGAAAGTGACTGCTGATGGAGTGAAAATAAAATAAAAAAATAAATGCAAATAAAATTGTCTCACCAACACTTGCGAACCTGTTTGATCCAAGTCAAGGTAGCTGGAGCAGGAGATTAGACCATTAGCAATGTACACAAGGCAGGGAAAAACTCCATGCAGGTCAGCAGTATTTGGATCTCCAAGGTTTTCATCAGAAATACATTCAAGTCCATTACGGAAGTTGGAGACTTTAGTCTTCAAACCCAGAGGTAGTGGAAATACAAAAGAAATATTAGCAATGGTATCTCAAATGGTGTAAGTCACCTGGGACAAAGACATCAGTCAGTAGGTAATTCAATTTTCTTTTCTTATACTGTTACTCTGGAGGTGGCGTACACAGTAAGTCAATGTTTGACGTCGCTGCCTCAAAGCTCCAGGAAATCAGACTAGTCAATGTCTTGTGTGAAGCTGGATGTTCTTCCTTTTCCTGGCTGGATGTTTCTCCGGGTACTCCAGATTTTCTTCTTTCATCCCAAAAAGTGTGCATTAGGGTAATTGATAACTCTAAATTGGCCCCGTATGACTGGGTGTGCCTTGAGATGAGAAGTGGCAGTTAGTCATTAAGACTTTAGTCTTCAAACCCATCAGAGGTTATGGGTTCAGATCCTGTGACTGACACTATATGATCATGAGCAGGTCACTTCACCTGCCTGTGCTCCAACTGTTGTAACCGTACTCACAGAAACCCAAATGTCAAGAAGTATCAACAGTCTTGGTCATCGCCAGTTACAAGTTACACATTCAAATCCTTAAGAGACGTAACAAAGATATTAAAAAGTGGCACTGTACTTAGTTGCATTGCCACCACATGGATCCAGTGCCTGGACATTGAATGGTCACCCTGTGGTTTTTATTCTTGCTTTCTTTGCACATCCCAAAAGATGCACATTTGGTGATTCCAACTTGGCCCCTTGTGCATGTACGTATGTGGGTGGGCTCTGCCCTGTTAAATGGCTTGTTTCTTGCCTGGTGTCTGACTGGACTCCAGCCCTGGGTATCCTGAATTGTCTTTGGTGGCTTTGAGAATGCTAGAATATAGAAGATCCAGGAAAGTACTCACTCCTTGGAAGTTTTCACATTTTGCGTTTTACAACGTAGAATCACAGTATATTTGGCTTTATTAGCATTGATCAACAGGAAAAAACTTTTTATTGTCAAAGTGAAAGCAGATCTCGGCAAAGTGATGTAAATTAATTACAAATATATAACAGGAAATAACTGATGTCATAAGAATTCACCCCCTTCAAGTCAGTGTTTAGTAGATGTCAACCATGGCAGCCGTGAGTCTGTGCTCACACGTCTCTCTCTTTCTCAATCAGCTCTGCTGTTTTCCTCCATTCATCTTTGTCAAACTGCTCAGGATCTGTCAGGTGCCAGATCGTCCAGCCACAGATTCCCCATTGGATTGCCATCTGGACTTAGACTTGACCCCTCCAGGTCAATAACGTTGTTGTTTTGCAGCCATTCCTCTGTAGCTTTGGCTTGTTGTCTTCCTGGTCTTCTCCCAAGGCTCAGGCTTCTTGCAGATGTCACTCAGTGTAGTGTTTTTTTGTTTTTTTTTGCATTCATTTACCCATCATAAGCCTTCGGGGGCTCAATGCATTCCCACTGCCTGATGCTGCCACCACCACACTTCATGGTGGAGCTGGTATGTTTATAATAACATGTTGTTGTCACATGTTGTTTTGTCCCGATGGACACAAAGCGCAATTTCAGTCTCATTGGACCAAAGAACCTTCATTTATCTGACTTTAAAGTCTCTCATGTGTCTTCTGCCAAGATGCCCTCTTGTGTTTTTTCTCTTTGCCACTCTCCCATAAAACTGTGACTGGAGAGGCACCCGGACAGACTTGTCATCAGCTCAGTCTCTCTTGAATCTCATCTACTTTAGTTTGTAACTCCTTCAAAGTTCTCAGACCACTTTCACTCGTCATCTTCAGCTGTTGTGGATGGCCTGCTCTAGTAGATTTACAACTGCTCCATGCTCTTTCCATTTCTTCATGATTGACTTGGATATTCAGTGACTTGGGTGGTTCCTTATCTTCATCCCATGACTTGTGCTTTCCATGGAGTTGTTTGGTGTGTTCTTTTGTCTTTTTTTTGGTTGTGTGGTGTACAAAATCTGCAAGGTTTTGTCTATGTTTTCATAATATTTTATATTTTGAACTTTGAACAAGTTGAACTTAAATACAGGACACTTTCATGGGCAGTTTAACATCAAAGCATTCTGTTTTCCTGAATTGTACCAGTAATCAATCACAGTAACATCTAATTGAATTGAGCAGGAATCCAGGAGATGCCTCAAGCTGTATTGATGATTTTATCACCTGTGAAGAGATGGACACCTAAGACTAAAATTGATTTACAGCATGGGAAAGGAAGACATGCAGATGCTTCAGGCTGTATCTGATTACTTTATAACTTTATAACCTGTGAACAGAAGGAGATGGCATGGGACTGGAAATTGCCTGACCAGTTTACAGCTCGGGGCAGGAAGGTTCTTAAAATGTCAAAAACGTTATTGTTTGGGAAACTGACAAACTCAAGCAGATTGGAGGGTTTGAGCGAATTCATCCATCATATTGACAGAAAGCCTATAAGGTGTGTGTAACAATCAAGTGTTTTAGAAACTCCTGTGGTATTTAAATATGACCGACTAAACAACGAGAAGAAAGCCACGTCAGGAGAGGGCACCAGCAACATGCGACCATTTTCATCTGATCATCAGCTAAAGCATTCCATGAATATTGAAAGCAAAAGCGCAAGCCTGGGACATTCATCACTGACATTGTTCTAGTTTTTCTAAAAGACTACATTTATCCATACTTTACTATCAATCTTATTTTCTATTATTCCTTCTTCTATTTGGTATTATTATTCATGTAATAAGTACCATGCTGCTATTAACATTCCATACTTTGTCTTCATATCTAGAGTGATTGAAGTAATAAGGTCAATTTTTTAAGAACACCTGAAGCAGTCAGAGGTTTGGCATACACTCTGTGCTACAAGGTTTATTAAGGCTGAGGATGAGAGCTCCATCCCATAGTAGGAAGCATGATGTAAAGTAAGGCATTCTTGGTTAATTAATGGCCTGAATGTTAACCCTTAAACTGCCGCAACCAGCTATAGTCGGTTCCCATTGCAATTTGCCAGCACGCCGGAGTTGAGTATCTTCAGCAACATACTGTACATTTGTTGAATGCTGCAGCTGGCTATAGTCAGTTCCAAGTGCAATGTGTCAGCACGCCAGAGCTGATTAGTCTGTGCCGTCCATTCATTGAGCAGTCAGCTCATGGCCTCTGTGTGTTCGCATGCAGCCAGTTCAAGTGCAGTTGGCTCAGTGATTTACTGAATTTCATTAATGGTGTCAGTTGCACCTTGAACATATAATAAGAGATCGTTACAGTAGATTTTTTTTATAGTTTTTACAGTTCATTGCTAGTGTGTAAAATGATCAGTGTTGCAGTAATTGTGATGCTCTTTGCATGAAAAAAATATATGTGCTCCTATGGCAAGCCAAATTAACATTTAGAGATATCTGAAAATGAATTTTAAGATATCTGGAAATGCATTTTAGATATCTTAAATTGAATTGCAGATATCTAAAAATGCATCTATTTTAAGATATCTAAAAACCATTTTATGATATCTCAAATAGATTTCAAGATATCTTGAAATGATATGCTGTACATTTTGAGATATCTGAAATGCATTTCAAGATATCTTAAATGCAATTCGAGATATCTTGAAATATGTTAATGTGCATTTTGAGATATCTCAAATACATTTCAAGATATCTTAAAATACATCTGCAGGCATTTTCAGATATCTGAAATACATTTTCAGATATCTTAAAATAACTTCCTGCGTATTTAAAGATATCTCAAATACATTTTCAGATATCTTAAAATAACTTCCTGCACATTTCGAGATATCTTAAATAACCTTAGAGATATCTCAAAATCACTTCCTGTAAAATTTCTTATACTTTCAATGGAACTTCCTGCCTATTTTAAGATATCTTGAAATGTATTTGAGATATCTTGAAATGTGCAGGAAGTTATTTTAAGATATCTTGAAATGTATTTGAGATATCTTGAAATGTGCAGGAAGTTATTTTAAGATATCTTGAAATGCTACTGAGATATCTTTAAATGTGCAGGAAGTTATTTTAAGATATCTTGAAATGTATTTGAGATATCTTGAAATGCTCAGAAAGTCATTTTAAGATATCTGAAAATGCATTTCAGATATCTCAAAATGAATTTGGGATATCTTAAAATGAGAAGGAAGTTATTTTGAGATATCTCGAAATATAATTTAGATATCTTAAAAAGCATTTAAGATATCTTGAAATTCATTTTTTTTCAGATATCTTAGATATTTAGATATCTAAAATGAATTTCGTGATATCTTAAAATGGGTCTCTGCTCCATTTCAAATATCTAACAATGTATTTCAAGATATCTCAAATTGTATTTCAAGATATCTAAAATGCATTTTAAGATATCTTTAAAAGGACACTCAATTATTTCAAGATATCTCAATAGCATTTTCAGATATCTACAATACAATTTAAGATATCTCAAATACATTTCCAGATATCTCAAAACAGCTTCCTGTCCATTTTCAGATATCTCAAATACATTTTCAGATATCTCAACATCACTTCCTGCTCATTTCAAGATATCTCAAATACATTTTAAGATATCTTATAATAAACAAGAAGTCCCATTGAAATAATAGGCAATTTTACAGGAAATGATTTTGAGATATCTTGAAATGCATTTAAGATATCTTAAAATGCATGAAAGGTCAATTTAAGATATCTGAAAATTCATTTGAGATATCTTGAAATGCAGAAACAATTATTTTGAGATATCTGAAACTGTATTTGAGATATCTTGAAATGCATTTAAGATATCTCAAAATGTATTGCAGATATCTTAAAATGTAAAGGAAATTATTTTAAGATATCTCAAAGCGAGTTTCAGATATCATAAAAAGTAAATTACATTTTAAGATATCCAAAATTCATCTTGAGATATCTCTAAATGTTAATTTGGCTTGCCATATGCTCCATTAAAATTTCACTTTTTCTTGGTGAATTGTGACATTTCCTTAAAAAGTGCTGCAAAAAAGTATTTGGAGTCTAGGGGTGCATTAACCCCCCGAAGTATGTGGCAGTTTAAGGGTTAAGCCTTTGTATGTTTGAATATATTCCTAGACACCAAAGTAATATTAAGGTCTGAGTTATATTTTAAAAATCGCATGTTGTTCGTACCGATAATAAGTAAGTGTCTTGAAGTGCTGAGAGAGCGACCAGTTGTGCATGCGTTATTCATACGGCACTTGTGTGGTTTGAAGTGCTAGGAAATAACGTGCTGTGTGTGTTTCATTCATAGGGCACTGTTTGTTAGGGCTTCTGTGTGTGCGTTAATCTTAAGGTGTGACCGTAGACCAACCCGGTAACGAACGCGAGGCATACACTTGAGGAGAATACCATGATAACACATTTGTAAAGTGAGGCCACGATACGGACTCACCATAAGCTGGACCCTCTAGATGAATATGGACTACAATCACTTGAAAGCCCAGACAGGTGATCTCCATTGAACTCATTCTGGGTCTTCTAAAACCAATGGGCAGCACCAGTGATGATGTAGTGGTGTCATATTTAAAGGGGTGAACACTTACAACATGGATTATTTGGTGCCTTTTATATTTGTAAGTAATTTAGACCACTTTGCAGAGATCTGATGTCTTCACTTTGCCATTAGAGAGACCTTTTCTGTTGCTAGCAAAAAAAACAGATTTAATCCACCGTGATTCAATGTTGTGTAACAATAAAGCATGAAAACGTCCACGGGGGTGAATACATTTTACTGACACTGTATCTGTGCTCAAACCAATAAAAAGAAGAGCAAATATTAGATTGTATCCTGTTCTTAAAGGTTATTTTCAATAAAGACATCACCCAAATGCAACATAATCATCATTTTGCTGTCATTTTTTATTTCTTTTGTAACCTGTCATGTACTTTCTCCCTGTGTTTAAAAGAAAGCTGATTGCTTTTGATTCCATTGCATTTCTAAAAATAATCATTTTTCTTGTGTCCAGTCCTGTGCTAATTCTCAGATGTGATTTTATTTTCAAAGAGATTTGTCCGCCCCAACAACATTTCTTAGTTTCCTCACAGATAAACAGTGTTAATTTGGGGTAAACTGTAATTTAAATAAAATAACTGACCCTCGCCTCGAGAGTGAAGTTGTCTCTACAAGTGCCATATGCCTTGGTTATAGAAAACTCCTGAAAAGAGGAGGAGAAAGGTTGTTGAAAATTGCCAGTTAGGAAAGGAGATACAAAGCCACAACAGTGAAAGTCATTATCTGTAAATGGAGAACATCTCATGCAAAAGGGGAATCTGCCCAGGGAAGGCCAACCTACCATACAACCTCTAGGACACTAATTCGTCTTCTTCTTTTGGCTGCTCCCATTAGGAGTTGCCACAGCAGATCATTGAAAATTGTTGTCAGCATATTGATTTGGCAAAATTTTACACCAGATTGCCCTCCCTGACATAACCCTCCCAGCACGAAGAAACACACTGGATTTCAATCCCTAGGACACTGTGATGACTAATTCAAGAAGTTACTGAAAAGAACATCCAAAGAGCTGTAGGCCTCTAAATCTTCAGGTAAAGTCAGTGTTCATGACAGCCAACGTGAGATTCATGGGAGTGGAGCACAGTGGAAAACCTCTGTTATCTGAGAGTAACCTCAACGCTCAGTTCACATTTGTAAAGAACCTCCCATTGTGATCCTCAAGCCTTTTATTCGATGGACAGAGGAGTGAAAAGTCAGAGTATGTGGATGATACGTTGCCCGCTGTGTCTGGTGTTTGGCAATAAAAGAATGAGAGCTACAATAAAACTTAATTGTTGCTCCCGCTAGCATTAGAACAGTCAGGATGAGAACAGGCCATTCAGCCCAACAAAGTTCGCCAGTCCTATCTACTGAATTCTTCTAAAGAGTACATCAAGTCGAGTTTTAAAAGTCCTTGAAGTCTTACTGTCTACCCCCCTACGTATTCTAAATGTCAGTGGTTCTCTGTGTGAAGAAAAATTTCCAAATGTTTGTAAGAAATTTCCCCTTAACAAGTTTCCAACTGACTCCCTGTGTTGTTGATGAACTCACTTTAAAGTCACCGTCTCGATCCACTGAACTAATTCCCTTCATGATTTTAAACACTTCACTCAGGTCTCCTATTAATCTTCTTTTAAACTGTAAAGGCTCAGTAACTCATAACTCATCTCTGAATCAGCCTAGTCACTCTTCTCTGGACCTTTTCTTGTGCTGCTATTTCCTTTTTGGAGACCAAAACTGCACACAGGACTCCAGATGAGGCCTCACCAGTGTGTTATAAAGGTTGAGCAGAACCTCCAGGGACTTATACTCCACACATCGTGCTATATAACCTGACATTCTGTTTGCCTTCTTAATGGCTTCTGAACTCTGTCTGACAGTTGATAGTGTTGAGTCCATTATGACTCCTAAATCCTTCTCATAAGGTGGACTCTCGATTTTTAGACCTCCCATTGTGTATTCAAACCTCACATTTTTACTTCCTATGTGTAATTCTTTGCATTTACTGACATTAAATTTCATCTTCCCCAAATCTGCCCAAGCCTGTCTGCTGTCCAAGTCCTTCTGTAATGATATAACAGATTCCAAATTATCTGCCAATCCACCTATCTTGGTATCATCTGCAAACTTAACCAGCTTGTTCTTTATATTCCTATCTAAACTATATATATTAAAAATAGCAGTGGCCCCAGCACTGATCCCTGTGAAACATCACTCTTAACATCCGCCAATTCTGATTTGGTTCCTCGCACCATCACCCTCTGCTTCCTATGTTTGAGCCAATTCTGCACCCACCTACCCACCACACCTGAACTGCCACTTCTTTTAGTTTGATGCCCACCCTCTCATCTGGCACCTCATCAAATGCTTTCTGAAAATCAACATAAATTATATCATATGCTTCCTCATCGAATTCCAGCATGTTAGTAAAACACAACCTCACTCGTCTGACCCCATGCTGACTGCTCAGTTAAACTCCTGTTCTTGCCATGTGTTGCTCAATCTTATCTTTAATAATTCCTTCCATTCATTTTCCTATGATACACGTTAAGATTAGTTTCAAGATGGCTTCTATGTCTCTGATTGCTAAGTCAAACTTATGCAATCTGGGGGTTATTTTCGATCAGTCGTCAAGCCTAGATTCACATGTAAGGTCTGTTAGCCGCTCCTGTTTCTCTCATTTAAGAAACCTTTCTAAACTGAGGTCTGTAGTCTCAAGACCAGAACTGAAGATGCTTGTACTTGTTGTTATCTCCTCATATCTCGACTACTGTAATGCCCTGCATGGTGGTCTGAATAAATCCTCCCTTTCTTGGTTACAGTTAGTCCAAAATGCAGCTGCCAGGCTTTTAACTTGTTCGACTCGGAGGGCACATGTCACTCCCACTTTGTAAGCACTGCACTGGCTTCCAGTTTATTACAGAATTTGTTTTCAAATTTTGGTCCTTACCCCTATCGAGCTCTCTGCATACAAACCCCCTGAGTATGCCAGTGGCCTTGTGGACCACCATACAGCCTGTCTGGCCCTGGGTAACAGGGTCATCCCTTGTACCTGGCTTAAGCTACATGTGGATTGTGCATATCAGTCCATTATGCCAAGGCTCTGGAGTGGTCTTCTGTTAGTGCTGTGCACAGCTAAGTCTTTTAGTAAGCAACTTAAGACATTTTTGTTTAAGCAGGCTTTTGAATACAGCTGAGTAGTCTCTGCTTGAACTTTTTATTTATTTTTAGTTTTTTATCGTTATTCTATTTTATATGTCCTTCTTCTTGTTTTGCTATATTTGGATGGCACATCTAAATGTTTTTGTTGTACAGCACTTTGTGATGTCATGTCTGTGAAAGGCGCTTTACAAATACATTTTACTTACTTGCTTACTGAAGGAAACAAGAATTGTGCATTAACCAGGTCAGAAGAATGTCCAGTCACCTCTCCGTGGCCTGAATCTGAAGCATCGTTTGGTTCCACAGCAGGCCGATGACACAAAACACAACAGCAAGTCAACAACTGAATGGCTCCGAAGAGACAAAATGAAAGTTTTGGAGTCAACGCCTTGACTTGAACCCAACGGTGATGTTCAAATAAGCAGTTCTCCCTGGCAATCCCACCAATGTGTCTGAATTTAAGCAGTTTTGCAAATAAAAGTGGGTGGTATGAAAGACTGAGAGCAAAGTGGAGAAAGCATTTAGCCGTCTCCTGCAACCAAGTATTGAAACTGTGGGTGACAAATTTGGCGGGTAACCTGGAATAAAGAAAGTCAGGATTTAAAACTGCATTTTGTTTTCACTGGGGCTCCCTTTCTCTTATATTTCATTTAGCTTAAAATCCTGAGGGCATTCATTGTGTAAAATGGATAAAAAAGGGGATTTGGAAGTGGGTCAATAGTAGTGCAGTGTATTCTGGGAAAAGTGAAAGGTAAACCCAAATTTAGAGTACTTTGCCCACTTAGAAAGTGCAGTTACCTTGGGGAGTTTGATTTTGATGATTGGATACAATTTATCAATTCTATTTTCACGTGACCTTTGGAGGTCAGAGCACAGGACAGGGTCAGCATCCTCTGGAACAATTTTCAGGTTAAGGACTTTACTCAATAGCCCAACAGAGTAGGATCCCTTCTGGCAGTAAGGGGATTTTGAACCGGCAGCCTTGCAGATACCAGCACAGATCCTTAACCTCAGAGCCACTGCTGTGTTTGAGTCAATTACATTTTCTGTGTTTTCAGAAACACAGTAAAAATGGCCGTGAATGTACACATGGCCTGCCTGTTATTAGACTTTTTCTAAAAAGAGTTGTTTTTTATTTTTATCTCTCTCAACTTCTTCTTGAAAACAGGCACTTTTAGCTCAGTGGTTGCTTACTCCAAATTGTTTTCTTTTATCAGTTCATTTACTGTTTTTCTGTCACTTTTGTAAAGAGCTCAGTTCAGTTTCTGTTTGGGGAGAACATACGTACGCGCTTATGGAGCTTTATATCTGCTTAGCTGCTGGACACTTTCCAAGACGTACTGTCTCTGGCAAGAAATCATTCTTTTCATTTTTGATTTTGGATAAATAATCTGTAATTAAGGAAATGGGCCATCTGGGAAATGTCATCTGGCACTGCATGAAGACTTCAATAACCTCTCAGGTTGTATACGTCTTTGTATTGCTTATATTTGGTTCTGTTAGTTTTGAAGCAAATAAATATGATTTTTAAATTAAAACTTAAATAAAAGCTAATCTAATCCAAATCAAGAATCTCTGATTGTTACTAGCAAAATTAAGAATTTAAGATTATCATTCCTTGTCTAGCTGCAGTCACAAAAGTGTACTTAAGGATGCTCTAGTGAAGCAATTTTCACTTTTTTTCACAACTTTTTCACAATTTTCAATTTTGGGTCTGGAGATTAGTCCTGTGTGAGAAATATATGTCTGAGTAGGAGTAGGGTTTCTCACCTGTATGAATTATTTGATGTCTTTTAAGATTATTTATTTTTAGGAATCACTTACCACATTCTGAAAAGCTATGTGGCTTCTCTCCAGGATGAATTCTCAAAATTAAAATTTCGAAAATTTAATACCATCCGGAGTTGCCTTATGTCAGGCAATCAAGCAGGGGCTGGATAGAGCATGGACCAGGGCGCTTCTTCAGAGGGAAATAAACCTGATAGTCGTTCCGCATAAAGATGAAAGGGAATATCGGGTTTCCAGAAAATAGTGCAGAGTGGCAGCAGGTACAAGGAGAACAGAAGAGGTCCCATGATGGAGCCCTGTGGTACCCACCATGGGGGAGGGCAACAGAGGTGGAAGTAAAACGTCCACCTGAGAGATAAAACCTAAACCATTGGAGAGCTGAACCTGTGATGCCCACCCACTGCTCTAGCCTGGAGATGAGGATCTCATGGTCTATACTGTCAAAGGCAGCTGTAAAGTTAAGAATTTTAGATTATCATTCCTTGTCTAGCTGCAGTCACATAAGGGTACATGAGGATGCTCGAGTAAAGCCCCCTCTTCCCCCATTCAGGATAAACTGGGTTGAAGTAAACGACTGAAAGTAAGGACAGTCCCAGTCAGCGAGAAGCCCACCATTAGAGGTCCTGAGGGTTGAATATGAGGGCTACAGTACAGACAGTGAGATAGGTAAGAGGTTACCTAGCCGCATAGCTGGTTTTGACATTTCTTCCTATCCAAACATTAAGAAAGCTATACCGGGGCCCTTCATGTTTAGTTCATCTAATAACACAATAAAGCACCAGCCAAACATTAGTAAAGAATCGTCAACATGTTATACACAATGTAAACTTGCCAAGTGCTTTTGAAGAGTTTGTTCTTTGCTGAAAATGACACAAAAGAATGGCTACTATACATTTTCAATGGCCTTGAAGTTGTCAAGTGAGTATCCAGTGGATGTTAGTTGAGAAGGAGACACACAAGGAAAAGAAAACTTAACACTTGCTAGCCTTAAGAGTAGATTAGGTTACAGCTGAATTCCAAATATTCACCTTTGACAGTTCCAAATGTTTCAAAGTGATACCACCATGAACCAAACTACCATTCCGAAAATTTAGAGCATGCATCAAAAGCATTTAACATTCACTTTTGAGAACTTTGAGTTCAATTCAAAGTTTAAGCTTTCAGCTTTTCAAGTTAAGAATTTCCATCCTGTGGTAGTCAAAGCAGCTCAGCTCACTTGTTACATTTCACACCTTTATTAAATAACCATATGTTTCCTTAGGAGGCATTAGCTCTCTGGAAATGTGTTCTTTTGAAATTGTGGCATGTTAAGTAACTGAAAAATATAGAAATATGACAGAAAAGACAATATCACTCCCATCGTGATTACGGTGGTACAAAACACATGAGAGAAATATACTATAGCTTACTTTACTGACGATTTTACGCCGTTACAGACGGGAAGCCTATGAAAGACTCTATGCAGGTGTGGGAGTGTGGATCTATGCAGTCTGCCATTTTTCGTCACCACACTGATAGGATTTTTCCGGACAGAGATCCGACAGCTTCAAAGGGTTTGGCTGTTGTCCAAGCCTTTTATACTGTTCTTCTTCACTTGCTGGTCTTCTCTGTCTCCAAACAAGGGCAGGAAAGGGCTGAACTCCACCTCCACAAAATACAGAAATAGCATAATGCTTACATGCCGGTTCTCATTCTCCCAACAAGGAAAGAAGATTTTGTACTGACAGAGGACAGAAATACTATTCTGTGTTTAGAATGACTATACAATCCTCCAGTTGTCTTTGGCTATCTAATCCAATGCTTGGTTGCCAATTCTAAATGCTGAGCCCCTGTGTGACAAACTTAGCATGCACATGTGAATGGATCCTTTAACAGTGTTGTCCAGATATAGTGACATAAATATTAAAGAAAAATGTATTATAACACCATAATGTCTACAATATACAGTGGTGTGAAAAACTATTTGCCCCCTTCCTGATTTCTTATTCTTTTGCATGTTTGTCACACAAAATGTTTCTGATCATTAAACACATGTAACCATTAGTCAAATATAACACAAGTAAACACAAAATGCAGTTTTTAAATGATGGTTTTTATTATTTAGGGAGAAAAAAAATCCAAACCTACATGGCCCTGTGTGAAAAAGTAATTGCCCCCTTGTTAAAAAATAACCTAACTGTGGTGTATCACACCTGAGTTCAATTTCCGTAGCCACCCCCAGGCCTGATTACTGCCACACCTGTTTCAATCAAGAAATCACTTAAATAGGAGCTGCCTGACACAGAGAAGTAGACCAAAAGCACCTCAAAAGCTAGACATCATGCCAAGATCCAAAGAAATTCAGGAACAAATGAGAACAGAAGTAATTGAGATCTATCAGTCTGGTAAAGGTTATAAAGTCATTTCTAAAGCTTTGGGACTCCAGCGAACCACAGTGAGAGCCATTATCCACAAATGGCAAAAACATGGAACAGTGGTGAACCTTCCCAGGAGTGGCCGGCCGACCAAAATTACCCCAAGAGCGCAGAGACAACTCATCCGAGAGGTCACAAAAGACCCCAGGACAACGTCTAAAGAACTGCAGGCCTCACTTGCCTCAATTAAGGTCAGTGTTCACGACTCTGCCATAAGAAAGAGACTGGGCAAAAACGGCCTGCATGGCAGATTTCCAAGACGCAAACCACTGTTAAGCAAAAAGAACATTAGGGCTCGTCTCAATTTTGCTAAGAAACATCTCAATGATTGCCAAGACTTTTGGGAAAATACCTTGTGGACTGATGAGACAAAAGTTGAACTTTTTGGAAGGCAAATGTCCCGTTACATCTGGCGTAAAAGGAACACAGCATTTCAGAAAAAGAACATCATACCAACAGTAAAATATGGTGGTGGTAGTGTGATGGTCTGGGGTTGTTTTGCTGCTTCAAGACCTGGAAGGCTTGCTGTGATAGATGGAACCATGAATTCTACTGTCTACCAAAAAATCCTGAAGGAGAATGTCCGGTCATCTGTTTGTCAACTCAAGCTGAAGCGATCTTGCGTGCTGCAACAGGACAATGACCCAAAACACACCAGCAAATCCACCTCTGAACGGCTGAAGAAAAACAAAATGAAGACTTTGGAGTGGCCTAGTCAAAGTCCTGACCTGAATCCAATTGAGATGCTATGGCATGACCTTAAAAAGGCGGTTCATGCTAGAAAACCCTCAAATAAAGCTGAATTACAACAATTCTGCAAAGATGAGTGGGCCAAAATTCCTCCAGAGCGCTGTAAAAGACTCATTGCAAGTTATCGCAAACGCTTGATTGCAGTTATTGCTGCTAAGGGTGGCCCAACCAGTTATTAGGTTCAGGGGGCAATTACTTTTTCACACAGGGCCATGTAGGTTTGGATTTTTTTTTTCTCCCTAAATAATAAAAACCATCATTTAAAAACTGCATTTTGTGTTTACTTGTGTTATATTTGACTAATGGTTACATGTGTTTGATGATCAGAAACATTTTGTGTGACAAACATGCAAAAGAATAAGAAATCAGGAAGGGGGCAAATAGTTTTTCACACCACTGTATGACCAAAAGTGTGTGGAGGCCTGACCATCACATCTACATGAGCTTGTTGGACATCCCATTCCAAAACCCACGGGAATTAATGTGAAGTTGTCCCCCATTAACAGCGTCCAGTCTTCTGTGGCTCCAAAAGAAGTGTATCTGTGGGAAATTCTCCCCATTTCTGAAGTCAGGTACTGATGTTGGATGAGAAGACCTGGTTCACAATCAGTGTTGAAATTCATGCAAAGGTGTTCAGTAGAGCCGAGGCCAGGTATTTGTGCAGGCCACTTGAGTTTCTCCATGTCTTTATGGGTTACAGGGGCACAGTCATGCTGGAACACAAAACTGCCTTTCCAAAACTGTTATAATACACTGTGTGCACAATTATTAAGCAAGTTGTATTTTTGAAGATTCATTTAAATATGGAACAAATACAGTGCTATCATGCAATCCAAATTGTTAATAAACTTGTGACTTTAATGTTTTATAAAGGAAATGTGAGTGTGAACATTCACATGGGAATACATTTGTGTGCACAATTATTAGGCAACTATTAGTGTGCAGAATTATTACACAACTAAAGGAAAAATGAACATTTTCCCATCTCACTTGTTTGTTTTCTTCTGTTAAAGTGAGAATAATAAACAACTCAAAATTTTACAAATAAACATGACATTTCAAAAAAAATATATATATATATCAGTGACCAATATAGCCATCCTTCTTTTCAATAACAGTCATAAGCCTTCCATTCATGGAGTCTGTCAGTTTCTTGATCTGTTGACAACGTTTTGTGCAGCAGCAGCCACAGCCTCTCCCAGACACTGTACAGAGAGGTGTTCTCTTTTCCTTCCCCGTAAATCTGCCGTTTAAGAAGGGCTTTAGGTTAGGTGAGGAAGGGGGCCATGTCATTTTTCTTTTATCTTTAAGGCCTTTACTGGCTAGCCACACAGTGGAGTACTTCGATGTGTGTGATGGAGCATTGTCCTGCATAAAAGTCACGGTCTTCTAGAGAGATGCAGACTTTTTCTTTTACCACTGCTTGAATAAAGTGTCTTTGTCTTCTAAAAACTGGCAGTAGATTTGGGAGTTGATTTTGAGTCCATCTTAAACCTGAAAAGGTCCAACTAGCTCACGGGTGTCGAACTCTGGTCCTGGAGAGCCACAGTGGCTGCAGGTCTTCATTCTAACCATCTTCTTAATTTGTGACCAGATTTTTCTGCTAATTATCTTCTTTTGCCTTAATTTTAATTACTTTGACTCAGGCCCCTTAGTTATTCCTTTTTCTTAATTAGCAGCCAAACAATAATGAGACACAAAATAAGCTGCCACATGACCAGCTCACCTGTGCCCATCACAAAATATGTGAAAATAAAGAAAGGTGGAGGTCTCAGTAAGGCTGATCTCTCAGCTCACTGAAACATTGTGAGGGTGGTCTTAGAAAAAACAGAAAAATCAACAGTTCTGGAAATGTCCGCTGTGGCAGAATGAGAGCACCAACAAGCCATGGAATTAAATAACGAGTTTAATTAACAGCAAGAATCTGCTTCTCATTGTGAAATTCGTTGGAGTCTGAAGCCCCGATTTAGCTGGCCATCCGTTGGCTCGTTTCATGCCTCATTTCTGTTTGGCTGCCATTTAATGAAGAAAGGAATCAATTCAGAGGAATGAATCCTTAAGAACAGGGCTATTACAATGAAGGAAACAGGAGTTAATCAGCAGTCAAAACTGGCCACTGACTAGGAAAAGGGTGAGAATGAAAACCTGCAGCCACTGCGGCCCTCCAGGCCTGGAGTTCGACACCCCGGAACTAGCTCATCTTTAATAATACCAGACCATACCAGTACCCCACCTTCATCTTACTGGTGTCTGAATCGAAGTGGAGCTCTGTGCCCGTTACTGATCCAGCCATGGACCCATCCATCTGCTCCGTCAAGAGTCACTCTCATCTCATCAGTCCATTAAACCTTTAAAAAATCTGTCTTCAGTTATTTCTTGGCCCAGTCTTGACGTTTCAACGTATGTGTCTTCTTCAGTGATGGTTGGGTTTCAGCCTTCCTTACCTTGGCCATGTCTCTGAGCACTGAATACCTTGTACTTCTGGGCACTCCATATAGGTTGCAGTTCTGGAATATGACAGCACTGGAGGATAGTGGGTTCCTGGTAGCTTCATGTTTGATTCTTCTCAAAGCTTTGGCAGTTAATTTGCATTTGATGGTTCTGTGATCACACCCCAATATCTGAGCAATTTCAAGAGTGCTGCATCCCCTTGAAAGACTTTTTACAATTTTTGACTTTTTAGTGTCGGTTAAATCTCTTTTTTGGCCCATTTTGCCTGAGGAAAACAAGCTGCCTAATAATACACCTAGATACAAGGTGTTGATCTCCTTAGGCCACACCCTCCCTCATTACACAAATACACATCACCTGATATGCTTAAATCCAACAACTATTCAAGTTTGTACAGCTTAGAGTCAGAATACATAAATAAAAATAATGATATGGTCAAAATACTCACTTGCTTAATAATTATGCACACAGTGTATTCAAAAGACATAGTCACCTTAAATGTCTTTGTCTGCTGTAACATTAATATGACCCATTACTGGAGCCAAGGTGCCTATCACAAACTCTGCCATTATGCCTCCTCCACCAAACATTACAGTAGACATTATGCAGTCTAGAAGGCGGCGTTCTTCTGGCATCCACCAAACCCAGATTGGTTCATCAGACTGCCAGATAGTGAAATATGATTCATCACAGCAGAAACGGAGTCCAATGGTGGCCTGCTATACACCACTCTATCAGAGGCTTGTTATCGCACATAGTGATCTTAGGCTTGTGTGCCGCTACTCGGCCGGTCCTGTGCTGATGTTACTTCTAGAGACAGTTTGTTGTAGGTGAGGCCACGGAGGGAGGTGGTGTTTAGATGACATGTGCTTCAGCACTTGACAGCCCCACTCTGTGAGTTTGTGTGGTCTACCACATCATGACTGAGCTGTTGTTGCTCCTTCTCTTTCACAATAATAGCACTTACAGTTCACTGGGGTGGATCAGCAGAGCCTTAACTTCACATCCTGATGGGTGGCAATGGTGCCATTCTATGATGGTGCACCTTTTAAATTCACAGAGGTCTTCAGTTTGGCAATGGAGAGATCGCATGGCTAGGTGTCCAGTGTAGTGCACCTGTTAACAATGAATCAGTCATTTTGGGGGGGGGGGGGGTCCACACACTTTTGGCCATAGAGTGTATTTGTTTTTGGCATGTACTTAACATTTTGTTTATAAAACACTTTTCTAATTCAGTTTATGAGCCAAATGTGTCAGCCTCAGGACCACCTCAGCTCTGCCTTCTCCTTTCATTTTTAGTACTGTAGACTAAGCAAGTCTCAAGTAAAGGAGGCAATACATTTTTAAAAGAAACTTTAGGCAACCAGTTATTTATTTTTCGGATCCTGAAATTCACAGCAGAATTCACCATTTCAGGCCTGATCTATTGATTATTCAAACCCACTCCTTCAATCCATTTTCCACATGTGCTTATCCTGAGCAAGAGCACAGGGAAACTGCAGCCTAGCCCAATATTAGGTAAAAGGAAGGACCAATCCCTGGACATGGTGCTAGTCCATCTTAAGGTTAAGACCCGCACATCAGGGACCAATTTAGACTCATCAATCCACCTAATCTACATGTTATTGGACTGCGGGAGGAAACCCATGTAGAGATGAGGAGAACAAGCAAACTGTATGTCCCAAAAGACCCGGGACATTAACCACGGTCTCCTTACTGCAAGGCAGCAGTGCTAGTATCATGTCCCCCTCAAAGCCATCCCTTTAACCCATACCTGCAAGTTATTCCACATCCAGTGACAAAAAGAAAAACTCCTCGCTGCTGTCTTTTTCAAGACGTTGCTGATTTCAGACTGCATTTAATGGAATTCCTTGATATCCGGTTTACAGATAGCTGCATGGATGGGTACGTCTCATGTGATATAAAAATAGATATTTGTTTTGTGTTACTCTTTCTTGGTCATTAATACATAGTACACAACAAGTTATACAACAAGATGTTCAATCATTTCTCAGTACAGTCTTATCTGCACTTCTCTCGAGTATGAATTTTCATGTGGATCTGAAGATTATTCCGGCGTGAGAAATGTTTGTTGCAGTCTGAACAGGAGTAGGGTTTCTCACCTGTATGAATTATTTTATGTCTTTTAAGATTATTTATTTTTGAGAATCGTTTACCACATTCTGAACAGCTATGTGGCTTCTCTCCAGTGTGGATTCTCATGTGTACCTGAAGGTTGCTTATTTCAGAAAACAGTCGACCGCATTCGGAACAGCAATGCGATTTCTCACCCGTGTGGATTCTTCTATGACTCTGAAGATTACTTACGCATGAGAACTGTTTACCACAGTCCAAACAGCAATGTGGCTTCTCTCCAGTGTGAATTCTCCGGTGAGTTTGAAGACTGCTAAGTTGTGAAAATCGCTTCCCACATTCAGAGCAGCTGTGTGGTTTCTCTCCAGTGTGAATTCTCAAATGTGTTTTAAGACTAGTTGAGCGTGAGAATCGTTTACCACATTCTGAACAGCAATGAGGCTTTTCTCCAGTATGGATTCTCTTGTGTGTATGAAGATTGCTCATTTGCGAGAATCGTTTGCCACACTCAGAACAGCAGTATGGCTTCTCTCCAGTCTCAGTTCTCATAAGGCCACAAAGACTGCTTCTGTTGTGGAATCCCATCAATGTGCTCTTGAGCTTTTCAATACTATCAATACTAGAACATATTTTATTATGCTGCCAACTGGCTAAATTTCTTGTTTCTGATGCACACTTTTCTTTACTAATATTTCCAAGACATTGACTGGCCAAAGTCTGTGATGACAGGGAGCAGTTGCTGTTTTCATGCGAGCCTGCATTAAGACAGAGACATACAATAAGTTTTGATACACAGTATATGAAAAACTTTTCAAAAATGAAAACAAAATTTCAACAAGCAAAAGGAAAATTTATAGGCAGCGGTGTTGTCAATTAAAAAAAATTCACACTGACGTAAGCTGCTAATATTTGCCATGAGTATCAACACAGGTATCTTGACTACCATACATACTTGCGTATAAGTCGGGTCTTGAAACCCAAAATATCAGTCATAAAATCAGACCCTGACTTATACGTCCGTTCAAAAATACGACACTTAAAATAAATAAATTACATCTTCTTGCCTCCTCCAGTCTCGCACCAGTTTGTCAGACACAGCGAATTGTGTTGCAGCAGCACAGTTACCAATTTCTTTTGGCACTTCAAAGACTTTTAACTTAAAACCAGCTTCATATTATCTTCTGATTGATGATAACAGATAATCTTCTGATAAAGGTGTATGAGATACAAAGGACACAAAACAGTGCAAACGTCGCTTCAGAATAGTTTGGGTATTACCGTGTGGTCACATAGGCACAATACGTAGAAAAAAGAGCAGTGTGCCCCATGGTTACTCTCTCAGGTCAGCGTTAGCGTAATCTCTTAGATCAATAGTGAGAATTTTTTGCATTTAACTTATACAACCGACATTATAAAATATCAGAAAATATACTGTAAAATCAAGTCCGACTTATCCGCAGGAGAACATAAATGTGAGTATATATGGTAATATATCCAAAAACCTTTTTTTTTTTTTTTTTTTGGTTAAGGAAAAAAAAATTACAGTTTACAGTTTAGTAAATAAATTTGGAAATAAAATTTTGAAACTGAAAGAAATGTAAAACTGATAGGCTATAAAATGCTTTCCATACAAAAACAAATGAATCTAGTAACAAAGTGCTATTGCTTTTCAGCTCAGGGGATTGGGACAGATTCATTGACCAGTCACTGTTTGTATGAAGTTTATGTTATCGGCCAAAAACAATATTTGGATTTTTTATGTTTTAGGTTAGTTATTGTCAGAAAAATGAGTAAGACTGGGTGGACATGTAGCCCTTTCTTACACAGTCACCTTCTTGGCATTTGCTCTAACTAGCATACTCAGCATTGTATAAATGAGTCGTATCTGGTTTAATAAATTTCACATTTCTAATGGATAAAATAAACAGAAATAGCAGAGCCAGCCCCATCCATCCTGGGACCATAAGACCACCCCCACCCCCCATATTTGCAGTTCTCGAATTTTTCATCAGAATCCTCTGTGCTTTGTAGCTGTTAAACCATAAATGAGCACCAAAGGTTGAATTTTGGTTAAAACCATTTTTAGAACTGTCAAAAACACAAATGAAATTAAAAAACGTTAAAAGCTTAGCGCAGTGTTTCCCAAACTCGGACCTGGGGACCCCCTGTGGCTGCAGGTTTTTGTTCCAATCAGCTTCTGCTTTTAATTGGACTCCTGGGCTAATTAAGTGATGTGTTATTTCCCAAGTTCTGTGTTTTGGGAACAATATAGAAATTAGAAAACTTGGTTTGGTAAAAAATATTATAGATGTACCAAGCAGTTATACGAGAATAATGTATTTTTTTTTTTTTAACAATATCTTCATCTTGATTTTTATTCTACTTTTCCAGGTGTTCTAATTGTGTAATTAATCCATTATTTACTAATTAGTAGGCCTGTTGCTAAAGTACTTGCAGCCTTTGATTATTCCGTGTTGTTTGCCAGCGTGTCTGCTCTGCTCATTTTTAATTGTCATTAATAAGATACAATGAAAGGGAAAAACTGCACAGAGAAAGGGCAAAATAGATTGAAATCAACAAAATATAGTTAAGCATTTAAATCTATAGAAAAGCAGAAATATTTCTAAATGTCTTATAAATGTAAAAATCAGGCTGCTGTGCTTTCCTGAATATAAAGGAAAAAAATCCCAGCTAATTAAATGAGATGAGTGCTATCAGGTGTTGTCACTGATTAGGAATGTTGTTGGAACAAAAACCTGCAGCCACAGGGGGTCCCCAGGACCAAGGCTGGGAAACACTGGCCTATAGAACCATACCCAAAAAAACCAAACATATTTTTTTAATATTGACAAGTATATACTATGAATCACAAGTTGATTAAATGACTGAACCCCTGGCTCTGTGCTGGTAATGGCTGATGTCCTCTCCACAGTACTGGGCTGGTACTGCGGCTCCATTAACAAATCTGAGCATTGCTCCTGTGATGGCACACAATAATAACACGGCTTCAGTACAATAATGATCTTAAAGTCTGACTGCAGCTGTTATACAAACACTGGAAGTGGGGAGAAGAAAGTTGGGAGAGTGTGACAGAGAAAGTTTGGGTGTCCCACAGTAAATGGGAACATAAAGATGAAGCATAATGCCGTGCAACCACCCATACATAAAAACACAACACCCAAAGCGCAATTGTTATTGTCTTTTTTTTTTTTTTTACTTAATATAGGGCTGCCCCAAATGTCACATCATGAACTAATTTAGAAAATAAAATCTTTATGAAAATTCTAGCTAAGATACAAAAGTTGTGTGTTGTAGTGTTCAGTCACAATGAGATGGTCGATTCAGGAGTGGTTCCTACCTGTCATGCCCTTTGGTATATTTTTACCAAACTTAGCAGATGAATAAATAATGACAAATTAAGTAATCGTGAAATTATCGTCATTATCGCTACATGTAGGGAGCACGAGCACTGCGAATGGCCTAAACCAGCAGCGTGTCAGAAGTTGCTTCTTGTCCCTGTCATGTCTGTGGTGTTGCTGAGTTGTTGTTGCAGCTCCTCCACATTGAAAGAAGCCAACTGACTTTGTGCAGGATGCCTCCTGGACAACTCCCTGGGAAGGCATTTCAGGCATGGCTAACTGGGATGAGACCTTGTGGCAGATCCTGTACATGGTGGAGAGATTAGATCGCTCGGCTGACCTGGGAGGAGTCTGAGGAGCTAGCAGGAAAAACAATGTCTGGGCATCATTGCTTACACTGCAGCCCTCATAACCCTGACCCAGATATGTGGAAAAAGATGGATGGATGGAAAGAAGATCTCTTCTATTATTTTAATGCAAGGTTTTTTTGTTTTGGTTTTTTTTTTTAAAAGTTGTTTTCTTGTCTTCTCTGAGAGGCGAGGCAGGGAGGCTCTCAATTAAACAGGGGCCTGTTAAAGCCCATTGAGGCATTCTTTGTGTGATTTTGAGCTATACAAAAATTGGAAAAAAAAAATTCAAATGCCTTTCATGTACACTAACTACCCCTAAAACAAAGACTTTCTGAATTGAAGACCCCCCCACCCCCACCAGTTATTGGTTAAACGTCTAATCTTCAATTCAGAGACTCAATCCCATGTGACTTGCATTTCTGTTGATGATGTGCACAGTTTTCCAGAAGTATCTACAATACGTAGCAAAAAATACTTGTGTTTTACAAATTTTTGCACATAGAACTGGATACCTGACATATTAATAATACAACAGTAGTAACACAAGTTTGTTTGTTATTTTTCCTTTTCCTATGGATGTTTCTAACACCGCTTGCCATTGCACAGAACTGGGCACCATGCAACAGGTTGTAAACTCTTTCTCTCATCCTGCATGAAAACATGAGAATATATATTTTTTCCTTCACTGCAAACTACATGAGCATGAATAACAATCTTTTTTCAAGTCCCACCCTCCTCTCAACCATTTCCGGTTAACGGCCCACACCAGTGGTCCTCTCACTTCTCATTTGTGTGAATACTTTTGACAGACACAGTTCCTGTGCTCTCAGCTCTTATACATTTTTATGTTTTCTTCACTTTAAGTTCCCAATAAAAGAAGACGTATTATGCCCAAATCTTATTGAAGAATTTCATCACGAAGAGTTATCAACAGTAAAAATGAGTACACTGGCAATCCTAACACCAAGAAATGATGAAGTAAAATGAATTAACGGCAAAACTGTCGATCGGTTACACTGCAGATTGGTTAAATACGTATCAATATTCTATGCTGAAACAGTTGGTGGTGATGGTGTGGAAGATGAAAACATCAACTTACAATATCAGGGAGAATATCTACAACTGTTAACACCGTCCAGTCTTCCATCACATGAATTACTGTTGACAGAAGGATGTATCGTAATGTTATTGTGTAATTTATGTCTGAGTGATGGGCTATGCAATAGGACAAGATTAGTTGTATTGAAAATTAGAACAATTCTGACATGTAAAATTTTAACAGGCGACAAGAAAGGTAATGTAGCACATCTTCAGGGGATAACATTAGACACCAAAGGAGATCTTGATACGCCATTTGTGCTGCTACAGCAGCCTGTGATAATATTGTAATTAGACTGTTTGGTACATTCCTACCCCCATCCCCTATTTAATTAATACATATTGGTATGCCCCTAGCTCCCTTTTTGCTATTGGCGCTGCTATGATCTTTGCTTACCTTCCACCATATTGTATTTTAGGTTAAGGAAATTATCATCCTTTTACCTTCGAGTTGTCAATGTTTTTCATGTCCTAATACTTGTATGACTTCTTGCCAGAAATCTATATTAAAGTATGTGGATTCTCAGCCATGACTTTCATGGTGAGTAAAACTATCTGTCCATGTTCACTACAACCAGCGGGGCGACGCACACTCTGTACGAACTGGGTCTTGGGAGAGAAGCCTCGCTAATACAGCGTTTGAGGACGGAATATCATTCGTATTGAAACGTTAACAGTTTCCTGATAGAATAGCTTTTGTAATGACAATTAACAAATCACAGGGAGAAACATTCGAAAAAGTCAATTTATTTATTAGAGATAAAAAAACGATATTCACTTATGGACAGTTATACGTTGCATTGTCACAATTTAAGTCCAAACACGGAATCAAAATTCAATGCGATATTGAAGAAAAGTTAATTCTAAATATTGTTTTTACTGAAGTTTTATGGTAAAAGTGTAAGTTTAAAAAGTATTTGTGGGTTAATTTCAAAGCCTAACAGAACGAAAATGTATAATGCAACGAATACCTCTAACGCATCATGAAACATAATTTACTTTCAATTTATTACATTTTACTATTTTTTACTATGGTTAATTATTCACTGTAATTTAAAATAGTTAGGTCTATTATGCATATGTAACAATTCCCATGAAAATAATCTGTTTAAATTGTACATCCGCTTCCCCATACACGAGCAGCAGAGCCACGAAGTGGCTAGCGTGTACTGCCCGCCTGGGGGTTGGCGAGCAAAGCGATCAGGGAGCAGAGCCCCCTAGTATTAAAAAAATATCATTTTTGAGTGGTGTGTTCTATTAATGTGTTTTTTTTTGCCTTTGGTTTAAAGTGACAACAATCTGTTTATAATGCAGCACCTTAACTTCTGTGCATTATTTTATTCATTACTATCAGAATACCCGCGCTTCGCAGCGGAGAAGTAGTGTGTTAAAGAAGTTATGAAAAAGAAAAGGAAATATTTTAAAAATAACGTAACATGATTGTTAATCTAATTGTTTTGTCATTGATATGAGTGTTGTTGTCATCTCTCTCTCTCTCTCT
>JANRMT010062807.1:1676278-1719843 GCA_026402145.1 Polypterus bichir lapradei
CATTATATAAGTGTCCCTGGCTGTCCACCTCAATATGCATACATTTTTTTCTTCTCTGTGGCCCTAATACACTTGCATATGACACTCAGACACTCACCTTTTCATGTCGACGTTGACATCTGACCATTTCTCTTTTATTCCTGCACTGTGTGACTTTCTGAACTTGAACTTCTGAGTTCCACTCCATCAATTTAACTTTTGTTGCTCAGTCATACTACTGCCTTAACCACCAAATAGTACATTTTTCCTTGCTTCCACTTCACTGAGTAGGATCTCCACTTCGCATTCTGTGAAATTCTTCTTTATTCCATGCGCTTTGCCATTGTTTTTTAACAAAACACTGAAAGGAAGGGGCTGTTTATGTTGATTTGCATATTCATATTGTGGGAGGGGTCGGGGTGGGGCTGTAGGCATGTACATGTGTGTTAAATTTTATGTTCATTGGGATTCATAAAGGGAAAGTGTATGAAACTTTGCTTATGCACACTTTTATGCATTTTTTTGTGCATATGCACACTTCTGTTTTTGTCTGTACTGTATGCCATGTTTTAGTGTGAATTCTATGCACAGCATTATACATGAGGCCCCAGAGGTAACCTACAAAACTGAATCTTAAGTTGGTTTACTGGCGGTAGACAACAATTGCAAATAAGAGGAGAATGGTGTGAAGTCATCAGTGGGATCTTTCAGGGGTCTGTCCCTGGCTCTGTTACTTTTGCTGATTTACATTAATGCCATTGATTCTGGTATAGTTAGTAAATGAGGTAAATTCACAGATGATGCTAAAGTTGAAGGAATGGGAGACACTGAGAAGGCAGAAAAAGCAATTTATGAAGACATGGAAAAGAAACTTTAATGTAGCACTTAAGTAAGTACCACCTACACATGGACAAAAGAAATGTCTCTCTATTATAAAAAAAAATCCTGGAAAGGAAAAGCAGGGTGACAAGACGTGACCTTCTCGGAAGACACAAAAGACCCGCGAGATGCAAACAATATCAAATAAGAGAGCACATCCAGCAAAACACTCAGTCGTGTAAAGATTATAAATAGTCAATTATAAATACAAGACCGGAGACACTGCCCTAAAAAAAGCAACCACTGAAAATGACTTACTTGTATATTGACAGAATGTTTTCATCATCTAAGCAATGCGGAGAAATGAATAAAAAGGCAAATAAAATGTTAGGCTTTAGTATAAAAACTGTTGAATATAAACCAAAGGATGTTATCCTCAGACCACATAATGGACTAGTGAGGCCAAATCTGGAGTATCGTGTGTAGTTCTGGTCACCACACTACACAAAAGACATAGCAGCACTTGAAGCTGTGCAGAAGAGAGCAACTAAGTGCATCCCAGGATTTAAGGACATGCGCTAATCTGACAGGCTCTGAGGATTAAACTTTATTAAATTAGTCTTGAGCGGAGAAGTTCACATGAGGACCTAATCTGGGGTTTGAGGCCCAGCTCTTCCCAGCATGGAGTTTGCACATTCATCTTCCCCGTGTCCACATGGGTTTCCTCCAGGTGCTCCGGTTTTCTTCTACAGTGTGATAACATGCAAGTTAGGTGAGTTGGTGCTGCAACATCAGCCCATGTGTGGATGTGGGTGTATCCACCCTGTAATGGACTGGCACCCAGTCCAGGGATTGTTCCTGCCTTGTGCCTGATGCTCTCTGGGACAGACTTCAACTTCCATGCCCTGGATGAGTGGGTTGGGAAATGGATGGATGGATTAAAATGATAAGTTGTGTAAGGTCCTGTAGTAAGCATGTTGAACCATCTGGATTGGTGCCACTTGTTAAATGCAGAATAGCTATGATATTTAACAAGAAGAGAAGCCCAAATACAGTGGGCATACAAAAATGCCAAAGAAATCCTGGATTACTAAAGTGCAAATGGAGGGGTGACTGTAATGAGAAGCAGCCATTCACACTAACAATGGCGCCGTGAGAGGGCCTGATACTGCTACTGCTGCCTCACAATTGGGATTTAGTTCCAGTCTGTCATTATCCTTGGAGATTTAACCGTGATTTAAATTATTTTTTCCACATTGGAATAATTTCTTATTAATACCTTGGTTAATGCAGGTATGATTATCATTTTTGCTTTGTGGAATACACAATTGTAGTTTAAGATTTTTATTCATTTTTTAATCTTTTATGATTTCATGCTTATCGCAACACCATACATCACCACCATTTTGTACCACAGTTGCCTAGACGTGACGACTGCCCACTAGGGGGCAGTTACCTGGGAGTCACACTGATTTTGTCATTTCCATCACCCAGTCGTGTCAGACATTTTGCTGCCTCTCCTCTATGGCAGTCCACCGTCTGTGTGGATTGTACACATTTCTTTGTGTTTTCATGGCTTCTTCTCCAGATCCTCCAGTTTAACGTTCACATGTGAGTGGCTAACCGGTTAACTGCAGACTGGCCTGCTATTCATGTGAGTGTGCTTTATTATGGGCTGTTTACACTTACTGTAGGTTGTTGATTGTTTCTTTGCATTGACTCTGGGCCTTTTCTGATAATTTACTGGGTTAAGTGAATTAATAACTTTTTAAAGAGCCCCCAATTGGGACTTTGGGCCATGTTAGCTGTTAGGTAACTAAACAGTATGATGAACTGCATAGTCTCTCTTTTGTCAAGCATGCTCATGTTTTTATGTGTCATATCTGTAATTAATCATTCAGCAGAGATCTGTTTCCACTTTGGCATTATTTTTCCCTTGATCAATGTAATGAAATCCAAATTAAATCCACTGTGACTAAATATTGTATAACTATAAAATGTGAAAACTTCCAAGGGGGTGAATACTTTTTGTATGCATGGTACATGACTGCAATGCCATTTTGAGTTTGTTTTTCTTGTGGTCAGTGCCATTCTCCGATTCCGATTCATTTCTCATGGTCTCGGCCATATTTTCAAGAGTAATAATGTCTTCAGTGACCCGTATCAGCATGATTTCACCACACACTGATTTGATATAAGATGCTGGCCCTCTATACTCTGTGTCCAACCATCAGATGAAAACCCTCAAAAATAAACACTTTTAATGTTTTGTATTTCTATTTGACTACAACCTTTATATTTTCTTCCACACATCACAACTCAAACAGTAAAGGAATAATAAATCAATTGAAATGTGAATTATTTGATGAGTTTCAAATTCCAATGAAATTCAAAGTGCAGTACAAATATCGAACAGTTCAGAACAATGCCTTCTGATAATCAGCCCTTTCACATTCTAAAGTCTTACCATTCACAGCTTTCAGCTCTTTTGTCAAACCGCAAAGTAAAGCAAAGTGCTCTGTTGTTAAGAGTGTCTGTTGAACTGACATACTTTCACTCAGTAAACTGGAACAAACTGGTCTCTGGGCAGCCACTTGTTCAATTGGATTTGATGAGGGCGTTCATGCAGTGAAACTCATTCAGAAGAAGCAATTCACACAAGTCATTCCACTTATGCCTCAACTTTAACCAGGCTCTGCTTGACTTATTATATGTGTGTTTCCCTTTATTTCTTCATGGTGTGCGAGGTGAGACACAAAAATAACCGGACTGGGCTTAGGGATTTCCTGGAAAACCATCTGGAGGTTGTCCGGACATGAATCATAGTATATCCCCTCCTGCACGCCCTGTCAAACCACTGACCGGCTAGGTATATCCTGTGAGGAGCTCAGTCAGTATTTGCACAATCGCTACATGATTTGGAGTGATAATGTCAGGTGAAAAAAAGTGAACAATGAGACAAGACAACGCTCCTGCACACAATGCTTTTTTGGTAAAGCAGTTTTGGACTGACAAAAGCATTCCTGTCCTTGATCATCCCCCCTATTCGCCCGATTTAGCTCCCAGTGATTTTTCATTTGTTCCTGAAAATCAAAAGTGACCCGAAGGGAAGACAGAAATGGCAAGCCTGATGAAGAGGCTCAAGCAAGAAGACTTCCAGCTCTGTTTCAATCAATGGAAGATACGTATGGAGTGGTGTAGAGATCGGGAGGGAGGGGGAGTATAGAGAAGGTTTAGACAATGTTTAGAATTAGTAATTCATCAATAAATATTTTATTTTTTACCAATCCGGTTATTTTTGTTTCTCACCTCGTACTTTTCCAGGTCCTCTCTCATATATAATAATGCTGCAAAATATGTGGATTCGCTGCATCTACACAATTAAGGCCGTCATTATTTTGCTTAAAACAATCAAGTTTGTGACAGTTACCAGCTCTGTCTGACAATAACTGTAGTGGACCACACTATGTTGTCAAGCTTTGGTTCACTTTTATCAGGTCATTTATGTGTCATCTGGCTGTCACTCCGATGTGGGGTTCCATTCAGAGTGAAATCTGGTGTGTTGCTGAAGACTACTTCTGTAGAATTGTTTGCCACATTCAGAACAACAAAATGACTTCCATCCTGAGTGAGATTTTGTGTGTCCATGATGTCTGTGTACAGGGTGGTCCAGATCTAATTATGCAGATCCAGATCATCTGAATGACTTTGATTTATGCGGGGATGATTCCAGTTCGGCATGAAGACGATTCTTCATGTTGTCAGTTCACACACTTCTTGATGGTCCGGGATTTTTCGGGTGATTTTTCTAAGTAATAAACTTAATAAGTTATAGCGTAATGAAAATTGCATAATTAGATCTGGACCACCCTATATATCCGAGAATTGTTTGCAAGATTCTGAGCAGGATGAAGCTTTTCTCTGGCATGAATTTTTGTGTGCCTTCGAAGATTTCCTATTATTGAGAATTGTTTACCACATTCAGAACAGCTATATGGCTTCTCTCCGGTGTGTATCTTTATGTGCCTTGTAACATAACTGATAGTTGAAAACTGTTTGCCACATTCAAAACAGCCATATGGTTTTTCCCCAGTATGAATTTTCATATGTCTCTGAACATCACTTGCATGTAAGAATCGCTTACCACAGTTAGAACAGCAGTGTGTTTTTTCTCCTGTGTGAATTCTTGAGTGTACTTTAAGATTGCTTGCCTTTAAGAATCGTTTCCCACATTCAGCACAACAATGTGGTTTCACACCTGTATGTATCCTCTTGTGCTTTTTTAGTTCACCAAGCAGGGAAAATCGTTTGCTGCAGTCTGAACAGCAAAATGGCTTCTCCCCAGTATGAACTGTTGCATGTGATTTAAGATTACTAATATGTGCAAATTTTCTCCCACATTCAGAACCAGGATACGGCTTTTCTCTAGTATGAATTCTTGTGTGTATTTGAAGATCACTAGACTTTGAAAACGGTTTGCCACAATCAGTACAACAATATGGCTTCTCTCCAGTATGCATTTTTCTGTGTCTCTGATAGTTGTTACTGTAGGAAAATTGTTTACCACATTCAGCACAGCAATACGGCTTCTCACCGGTATGAATTCTTAAGTGGGTCTTAAGATTTCGAGTTTGTGAGAATCGCTTACCACATTCAGAACAGCTGAAAGGCTTTCCTGCTACATGAACACTCCTGTGATCTTTACAATCAGATTTGGAAGTTGAACTTTTCTCATTTTCTTGGCAGACATCCAAATCAAGGGGTTCACTATTTTGCATTTGTTCTCGAGCACTGGTGGCACCTAACCCTTTTGACTTCCCAACATGAAAAGAAGATGGCCTCAGACACTCTGTCAGCTTCTTCCCATCTTCAATTTGCTGCTTCTCCCGATGTCTACATTGAAGTGAGTACCAGCTGCCATCCTCTTTCAAACCTGTTTCAAAAGAAAAAAAGTATTATTGATTTAAAATTCTAAATGGAAATTGATAGACATATCTATGCATATCTTACCTGGCAGCTCTATCCTTAGCACCCTTCTCCCAATATACCCATCATCTCTCCTCTGCACATGTCCAAAACAACACAATCTCACCTCTCTGGCTTTGTCTTCAAACTGAGCTGACCCTCTAATGTCCTCATTTAAAATCCTGTCCATCCTCGTCACACCCAATGCAAATCTTAACATCTTTAACTCTGCCACCTCCAGCTCTGTCTCCTGTTATCTGGTCAGTGCCACCGTCTACAACCCATACAACATAACTGGTCTCACTACTGTACTGCAGACCTCCCCGTTCTCTTTTGCCGATATCCATCTGTCACAGATCACTCCTGAAACTCTTCTCTGACCATTCCACCCTGTCTGCAGTCTCTTTTTCGCCTCTCTTCCACAATCCCCATTACTCTGTACTGTTCATCTCAAGTATTTAATCTCCTCCACCTTCGCCAACACTACTCCCTGCATCCTCACCATTCCACTGACCTCCCTCTCATTTACACACATGCATTCTGTTTTGTTCCTGCTGACCTTCATTCCTCTCGTCTCTAAAGCATATCTCCACCTCTCCAGGGTCTCCTCAACTTGCTCCCTACTCTCATTAAAGATCACAATGTCATCAGCAAACATCATAGTCCACGGGTACTCCTGTCTAATCTCATCTGTCAACCTGTCCATCACCATTGCAAATAAGGGCTCAGAGTCGATCACTGATGTAATCCTACCTCCACCTCGAATGCATCTGTCACTCCTACCGCAGAATTCACCATTGTCACACTTCTCTCGTACATATCCTGTACAACTCTTACGTACTTCTCTGCCACTCCCGACTTCCTCATACAATACCACAGCTCCTCTCGAGGCACCGTGTCATATGTTTTCTCCAGGTCCACAAAGACACAATGCAACTCCTTCTGGCCTTCTCTCTACTTCTCCATCAACACCCTCAGAGCAAACACCACATCTGTGGTGCTCTTTCTTGGCATGAAACCATAGTTCTGCTCACTAATCATCACCTCCCATCTTAACCGAGCTTCCACTACTCTTTCCCTTAACTTCATGCTATAGCTCTTAAATTTGGAAATTCTAATAAAAACACAAATGTGTGATGTATAAATTCTATTCACCCTGTACAGTTTATAAAACGCTACAACATATTATTTATTTCTTATAAATTTATTATTAATAATTAAGAGAAGAAATGGGATGGGACAAAAACATGCAGCCATAGTGGATACCACTGATTTACAATATGGAACCTACAGGTGAGTAAAGACTAAAGAACATGGTTTAATTCACAGAGTATTCAGAGCTCTTCACTTTCTGCACACGTGTGTGTGTAGATTTTATTTTAAATGGATACATTTGCTATTTTTGCCCATCAATCTACAGTCAAAACCCATAATGATAAAGAGAAAGCATATGTAGTGTAAAGTGTACACAAAGTGAAGGGGCCTGGATACTTTCTTAACTCTTTGAGGGCTGAATATTTTTTCCAAAAAATGCAGTTTTCTGAAAAGCACACAAAGCAATGGTTCCACACATGAATCAACCTAAAACATCTGTTGCTGGGTGCCATGGCTGCAAGTACGCAGTCTCTTATGACTCGAGATGCTCATGAGCGGCATAACGGCTGGCAGAAATGCGTGGCAGGCTGGCTGCCCAGCTGTTTTCTTGTCACGCAATGCAATCTGGTTTGTACTTCTTGTCATTGTAAGCGGTGGTCCTCCCAGGCAAACATTGCTGTAGGCACGTCAGCTACATAAATGTTCTCAGCACCACGATTAGCTAGGGAACTATCAGCTAATGCCGGTACTTCACTTTCGTTTGCGATATCGTTCTCCAGATCACTTGCATCAGAATCAGAGTCCGACAAGTCAGACTCCAATTCAGCAATAATATGCAAAACATTGTCCATGGAGTATTTTGCTTTGTGCAATCGCTTCAATCTCTTGCCGGATGTCGATGCCATTTTTGTCGTTGTTTGCTCTTCATTACTTACAAGTACAGGGAATCTCGGTCAAATCAATGAAGCTAACTTTCCTTCTAAAAAGGAGAAGGACAGAGTCGAACCAAAACGTAACAGCAAGTTTTGTCACCATGCACAGTTGATTACCGCTCTCAACCCCTCCTGCTGACAAAAGTTGCACCCTGAAAGAGTTAAGCAACTGTACACTTTACAAAGTTACTTTAACAGCATGAGTTAATGAGATGCTGGTGATGTTGCTCTGCATCTAGTAGTTGTGCACATTATTCCAGTTGATCCAGTAGAGCAGATAAAATTCTGCCTGGGGTGTGGATTTTTTGGGGAAAAAAAAAGTTTTATCAGTTTAGGATAAAAAATTGCTGGAAATCTTGTGAACACAAAACATGCACATTTATGCACGCAAAAAGAAACAGCACATGGGATGTGGGTGTATTTGTGTCTTTAAAGTAATGTCTTGCATTTGGACTTGTATGTGACCTGTGTATAATACGTGAGCCTATACTATTACCCAGAGTGCTGTGCGGCTCTGCTATCTGCTTTGACAAGCATTTCACTGTATAGGAGGCATGCCATGTTTCGGTTAGAAAAGTACATAAATATACCGCATACCAGTAGCTACCAAAACCATCAGAAGATTTAATTTCTTTATGATATGTAGCACATAAAGCTGCAATTGACCAAAGCCATGCTAACTTATCTGAACTTATCATTTCTTACAAACCTGAGTGTGCACTGAGATCTCTAGATGCCGGCCTACTTAAGATTTCAAGAATAAATAAAATAACAGTGGAAGGGTCAAACTTTTGGTTACAGGGTCCCGAAGTGGAGGAATGTTCTACCTGCTAATTTAAGAGAAGGCCCCTCATTGTCAATTCCTTCCTGAGGACTCACAACTTTAGTCTGGCATACCCTGCCTAGAGCTGCTGATTAGCTGTCCATAATGCACCTCTGTTTGTTAGTTATTTGTACAGAAATATAAGTAATACAATATTTATAAACTGTTACTAACCCTCCCCTATTCAGTTTTTTTTTCTTGGTATCCTGAGGTAGCACTTGGTGCCACAGGTGTACTGCCAGGCTGCTCTCCTGCACATGGAAAACTCATCTTAGATGAAAGAGCATTGGAATCACTGGACGGAAAAGTTCTGTCATCAGATTGGATGGCCAGCACAGACTCCACAAAAGAAAACCCAGGTAGGGAGTAGGTGGCCAGTTGTCGGAGGTCTTCAGGACTGTGATTGTGTCTGGCTTTGTGTTAGACTCACCTTCTTACAACTTAATATCCTTCATTGTCAACTGGACATAGTTCATCAATTAATTAATGGACAGTGTGACAGACGACCAAGGATCTTGCCTCACCGGGACACCTGGAAAAGCAATGGTCTGGGAGAGGGGCAATTCCTTCCCCGGTATGTAAGAGGGCAGCCCTCCTAGATTGCATGGGGGCTACGGAGATTGGAAGCTCAACCCTATGGGGGTCCATGGCCACAACCAAGGGGCGTCTGGATAGTTCCGGAGCCATGGACTGTAGCATTTCTGCCACACCAGGAAGTACTGCCAGAACAAGAACCAGGTACACCCGGAGTGCTTCTGGGTACCCATGTGGCATTTCCGCCACACCTGGAAGTGCTGCAGGACGGTCATCAGGGAGCACCTGAAGCACATCTGGGGTATTATATAAGGACCACCTCCCTCCATTCAGAGAACCGGAGTCAGGAGGCAGAGGACCAAGCTTTCAGGAGAGAAATGGAGGCAGCAGAGGAGGAGATAAAAAGAAAAGAATAAAGAAGAAAAAAGGACTGTGAGCTGTTTATGGTGCATTGAGCTGTGTTAACTGTAAAATAAAAGTGTGTGCTTTGATCGATGTGCCTCTGGCGTCTGTCTGTGTCAGGTTGTGCGCTGGTATAGCTCCATCTATTGTCACAACAGATATTGTTGGTTTCCATTTACGTTAATTAGTTTCTATTTTGTGCCTTGTAATGAACTGTCACGCTCTCTGGGGTTTGTTCCTGCCTTGTGACCTATGCTAACTGGGACAGGCTCCGGCACCCACCGCAATCCTGTTCAGGAACAAGCGGGTTAGAAAATGACTGAGTTTCTATTTTGTTTAATCTATACTTGCATTTTACCTGAGAATTTGTTTACAGCACTCTTTGTGCCTGTACTCAGTGAAGAGAGCCATACATAAATAAGTTGTATTGTATTTAGTGTAAATGGATTTAGGGCCACAACTCCTGGATGGAAATTCCACATACAACCAATTTAATAACTTTAAAGAAATTGGAAAATTAAAATGAAATTAAGAAAAACAAGTAATAAACTGTCAAGTGATATTTGGGCTACGTTAAACAACAGGACACAGGGGGGACACGCAAACTCCATAAGACCCAAACAATGATGATGCATAGAATTTGAACTGAAGAGCTAAAGAGGTACATTCAAAGAAACACTTATTGAAAGCTTTACATTAGGAACTTTCAAATGCTATTGAAAAAATGTTGTTTGTGGAGTGATAGGTGCAGTGTTTAAACGTAAAACTTCAAAGCATGTAGTTAGAATGTTTCAAAGAAATGAAATAACTTCAGGGCAGCTTTACAATTTGATGTAAAAATGCAGATAAGGAAGCAATCTGTTAGGGTGTGACACTGTTTAAAAATGTTAAACTATGTCTTTCTGTTATATAAATACTCTTTTCATGAGAAGGGAGTTTGAATTTGGCTGAAAAGTGTCAGAGGGTGGCACAGTGGCTCAGTGGGTAGCGCTGCTGCCTTGCAGTAAGGAGGCCTGGGTTTGCTCCCCGGGTCCTCCCTGCATGGAGTTTGCATGTTATCCCCATGTCTGCGTGGGTTTCCTCCCACAGTCCAAAGACATGCAGGTTAGGTGCATTGGCGATCCGAAATTGTCCCTAGTGTATGCTTGGTGTGTGTGTGTGTCCTGCGGTGGGCTGGTGCCCTGCCCGGGGTTTGTTTCCTGCCTTGAGCCCTGTGTTGGCTGGGATTGGCTCCAGCAGACCCCCGTGACCCTGTGTTCGGATTCACCGGGTTGGAAAATGGATGGATGGATGGATGAATGGATGAAGAGTGTCAGCTCCCAGAGGGCTTTGTTTAAATAAAGTTGTGGTGCAAGTACTTGTGTCCTTAAACCCTTCCTTTATATAACATTGAAATCTGAATCTTCGCAGTTTCTACACACATAACTAGAAAGTGGTGCATTATGCCAAGTTGAATGGGATGCACAACATGAAATTTACGTCTCTGTTAAAGTGCTGCTACTTGTAAGATGTGATTTAAAAAAATGAAATGTCAGTGCAATGTGTCAAGAGCAAGAAAAAGAAACCTTGATAGAAAAATTCATTTTTTTCTTTTTTGTAAATCACTTACATAATCCATGTGGTGGTGCACTCGATTCTTGTTTCATTTTCCTGTCTCTATCTTTGTCTTCAAGTTTCAGTTTAAGGGAATGTTTCCTTCTCTCCTTGCACCCCAAATTAGACATTCCTGTTTTGTAAACTGAATCCGATGGTGGTTCCAAGTCATTTTCTGGAGACGCAGCTTCCTTGAAAACATTTAAAGTTGCATGGTGTTGTACGTCAGGGGTAATAGTGCTCTGCTCACAATCCTCTGCTTTAATGCTCACAGCCTCCTCCTCCTCCTGCTTAAAAACACAGATTCGCTCATCAGAGTCCTCATTCCCACTGAAACCTTCATGTGCATATTGGGCAGAGCTCCACTCACAATCCTCTTCTTTAATGGAGGCCATTTTGTCTTCCATAACATTCACTCTGTTCATTGAAGTGACTTCTTATTTTAATCATCAAGGCCTCGTGATGCATTTCAGCACAGGACGGCTCATCCTCTCTGCCTCTCTGTGAATAGACCACATTACAATTTCTCTATAAATGTACCATAAATAAACTCATTTACATTGTTTACCTTTAGCTCCTTCTCTATTAAAAATAAGCTAACAAAGAAAAACAGCTGATTACTCTTAAAATGTATGCAGGTCAGGAATGGTAAGAGAATCATCCTGGAGATGTTTAATGACACCTTCTAGAAAGTAACCAACTTTTACCAAATAATCTAAATGATCAGTCTGGCTAAGCCGAGTATAACTTAAGTTAATAGCTACTTCTAAATTTACCCAGTGTGTGTGTGTGCGAGCATGAGTTCCCTGGTCTTATGTCCAATGAGGTAGGAAATGATCTGAGGCCAGCAAATGAAATGAAATGAAAAGAGAAAGGGGACAGAAAAGCAGAGAAGCAACCAAATCCAACCATCATGATGAGAACATAAAACCAGAAACAGGCAGAAACTCCTAACACTGAGTGTTTTTGGATGTGTAATTAGCTTCTTTCTGCATTCATTAAGAAAAGAACAAGATTGAGGCACCAAGAAAGTAACTTAGGTCAACAATAGGACAGGATGAGCTGCAGTCTTAAGTGACATTATAACGTCACATGACTGGCAACAGCTACCACAATGGTATATAAGATGGCTGCACTTATGAACAAAACAGAAACCCAAAATGGTGACTTGGTGATAAAAATAAAAGCAACCTACGTGAAAAAAACAAAAGCAACAAACAACCCAAACAATTCTTAAAGATGAAAAACACAAATTAATGAGGGGAAAAATGAAAAACTCTGAATAATGGCAGAGTGCAGCCAGGATGGGGTTTGGCGTCTGAAGACCCTAAAATCAGATCAATTGGAGTTAGACAGTAGAAGGATGAACAGTTACAACTCTTAAAACTAAGAATCATTCAATAAATAGTAAATAATAAATAAATAATAAATTGGTAAATTGACTGTTTATTTCACTTGTATAATGTATGGGGGTTGGGTGGGTATAAAGTTAGGGTCTCACGTCAATGTTGTGTTGTGAAAAAAAGGCAAAGCGGGCAGCAACTGCATATCCACACATGAGTTGGTATAGCGCAATGTCTGTCAATGACATGACTCTTCCAGTGAGTTACAGTGTCCTGCTTCTAAAGCCTTTGGCCGCCATTTCCTCACACCACACATCAGGCTCATAACATCCCTTCTAACCCCATTCACCCTCTGCTCACTCTCGCTCTATCTCTCCTTCTGTCTGAACAGGACTACCAGATCTCACAACATGACTTTAGCCACAAGCTGTGGGATGCATGAACTTAACATCTTACCTTTAAGGGTCTTCTACGCTGACTCAGTGAATAGGTCAAAGTGGGTTTGTGCCAAACTGGTTTAAGGTCTGTAGGCGAATGACCACCACAGTGGCACTTACTGTATGCTACATGTTTTATTTCTCTGAGCTTCACCAAGTCAAATTCTATGCAACTGACACATGAAACACAAAGGTCTGAATTACAATAACAGTAAAAAAACAAGAAAAAAATACAGTATACAAAAAACACAAATTGATTAAAAAAATGACATTAACAATCCATCCATTGTGGTATGTGGCACTACAAGAAGAAAAAAAGTGCAAAGACTTCTTTAAAAAATAAAAAGATTAAAAAATGCATTATTTTAACTTTTATCATAAACAGTTGATCCACTCATTTCCCTTTTTACTACAGAAATTGAGAATAACGGAGCATAAACAACAAACTGATCTTTTGACCACAATGTTAAATAAATTTACATCCATCCCACGTACCGATGTGGCTTAGTTCAGTTTAACGTTTACGAGAGGCTGAAGCCTACAAGCACCCAAACTCTTTCAAGATGGGAAGTTTAGCACCTTAATTCAAAATATTTTGAAGAAGTAAGACGTGGGAGAAGCGTCCTCACACATAGTGTGACCAGACTGTCGTCCGTGCCCAATATCCTGGAGCAATTCTAACCACTGTGATGACCCATCATAAACTCAGGCAAAAGATTTTAAAAAAGGGACAGCGCACAAAGCCTTAATATAAAGTAACAATCCCCGATCCACCAAATCCAACTATGAGCCTATCCTGTAACTTCTGGGCATAAGGAAGGAAACAGTCAACTACAGGGCCCACTCCTGCACACAACCACACACAAAACTTGGACTCACCAATTAATGTAGCACAACACGCACATCTTTGGGGATGTAGGAGGAAAACTAAAGTAACTGGGAGAAAATATGCGTAAAAGACGGGAAAGATATGCAGACTCCGCACGACTAGAATAATGGCCAGTCACGGGATCTGAACACTGGATCCGTGAGGCACCACCGCTGCCCACCAAAGCACCATGTCACCCAGATGAAGAACTAAAGAGGTGATTTCTAGACAACGCTAGTTGAATCAGAACAACAGTCAGTCCCGGCCGTAACCACCGTGGACCGCCGTCCAGTCTCTCGCACATCGTGAGGTGCGCGCTTCTGTTACTCGTTACAGATGTCTGCTCTCAACAGTCATTCCTCGAACCATGTCCAAACGGCGACGCAATTTCTCCACTTAAGTTTCTTCTTCTAGTTTAGGACTGATTTATCTCCCCACCTCAACACACTTACCAACAGGCCACGGCACTGAGAAGAATGCACAACAGTGAGTGGACTTCAGTTCCCAGCAAGTCTCCCTTTCAACATTAGAACTCAAGACTGACGGGAAATGAGTCACTTTAACAGTTTTCTACAGCAATAGGAAAAAAGAAAATCATTAATCTGCACTGATTGATCGAAAGTACAGGGAATCACCACTTTAAGAAGCAGGCACTAGGTCCGTGAGCGCAACAAACGTGTCTTCGTAACTTGACTACATTTCCCTACAGCATTTGAATACTCACTTGTGTACTGTATTGGAGAGAAAAACGAAAAGCTTTAGACTTCATTTCCCATCAGCGGCTGTGGCGAGCGTGGCCGCCGGGAACAAGGATACGTCCCCGCCACACTTACTCGGTTGAGGAGCCAATCATATTGTAGACGTCCTTAGTGCGTGTTGCGGAACGTCATTCCCTAGAACTATGATATCAAAATAAAAGTTTTCCTTATCTCGAGCTTAAACTATGTCATAACAGTAATAAATTGCACTGTTCAATTACATACATTTTTCTGACATACTCATACGTAAGTATTGGTTTTAACAGATTTACTGTTTGACCTGTTTAAAAAAATATTTTCCATGTGAGTTTTCAGTTGCATTTTTGAATGTGATATTTTGCAAGTAAAACGAGCAGATATGTTTAGGAATTGTAAATAATGTGCTACTTTTTTAAATAATAGACAATAGATAAGGCAATAATTAATAACAGACAATAGACAATAATAAGATTTTTTACTTCTACTTCGTGGTTGAAGTGCATAAGAAATTTCTTTCGTTTTAGACGTTTCTGTTCATTAGCTTAAGTATTATTTGTGTTACTTCATGGTCTATCAATCTATCTATCTATCGATTAGGAGATCTCCTACAACTTCCTTGGCCACGCCTCTAGTGATACGTCGCTGTGTTTTAGCAACACCTTACAATTGAAAATGACATGGCGCAGCTGTAAATTTACAAAACAAAAAGATATTAAAATTTACAACATTTAAACAAAAATACATTTGAATTCCGTAAGTTACAAAACCATAATTAAAATATCAGGCCTTACAAAAAAGTTTCAAATGTTTGGGGAAAAAAATATGTAATGTCTAGGAATCAAATGAGATCAGTGCTCAGAAATTCATTGATTCATAATAAAGCACATTTTACATCCTAGCGTTACATGCATTTAAAAGTATAGGGACCTGCTCTTCTAGATGGTACTGAAATAAAACACACTATTTCATCTAAAATAAAGGAAACAAACAAACAAAAAATCCTGCTGACAGGTGCCCTGCAACTTAGACCAAACTCATAAAAGAAAAAATAAGACAAGGGTCAGCTTTAGGGCAAGACTGTATTTAGTGGTAAGACAATATAAGGCAGAGTTGGCTCAGTGGTAGCGCTGTTGCCTTACAGTAAGGAGACCTCGGTTCACATCCCAGTTCTTCCCCTTCATGGAGTTTGCATACTTCACCGTATCTGTGTGGGTTTCTTGCAGGTGGTCTGGTTTCCTTCTACAGTGCAAAGGCATGCCGATTAACTGGACTGGTGATCCTCAATTGGCCTGTGAGTGTCTTTAAAGTATGATGGACTGGCCTACTCCTTTGTATTTGAAATTTATTACAAAGGCTGTGGGATCACCTCAGGTGTTTGAGACGAGCACTTATAATACTCATGAGTTTCCACTTTGGTCATCTGTTTGTTATGGTGGAGTCTGTGAAGAAGCGCTTCGCTAGTCAAAACTTTTAAAGTGTTTCTCTTTACACAGTGACAAGTCTAAGATGGACAAAAGCAGAAAACAATCTGTTTTGAACCTATCAGGATGATTTTTAATTTTTTCCCTGGGTTTGCTTGAGAAGGTGCTGGCGTCTGCTGCAGTCAATCTGGCATCAGTCATTCGAGGATATGATGACAGTTCAGGCGACTTTCTGACTGGGGTTGACATCAGAAACATTTGCAAACTTATACCAGTTTGCACCAGATCTTTTACCAGATCTTGCACTTTTACCAGATCAAACGGCTGTCCTATGTTATGTGTGCTACACTATGGCGGATAACCTGCAGCTCCACGATTAAGCCGAGGAGGGTGTGTAGCGCAATGGTTAGCAGTTCTGCTGTTACTGCGTGCAGTGCGCGTCGGAGTGAAAGTGACTTTGTTGCGGGTGCAGTGGCCTTGGTATAATACTGTCACGAGACACGCCAGTGTAAATGGGATACTGTGAGAGGTCAAAGGGGATAAGAGTGGGCAGTGTATGTCTGGAGGAGGGCTGGATACTTAATCAAAAGTGGCTGAATCTCCTAAATTAATAACACCATAAGGCTGTTTGAGCCTTTTGAGGGCTAAGGAAAGTGTATAAACCATGTGACAAACTGCTAATTTTTAAAATGTCTTTTGGACTTTTTGATTAATCATAGTACAATAAAATCTTTTTTGGCATTTTTTGGGCATTTTTGGACCCTGATAAGGATTCTCTGGTACTTGGTTCAAACTGCTAGACTTACAACAACAACAACAACAACAACAACATTTATTTATATAGCACATATTCATACAAACAGTAGCTCAAAGTGCTTTACATAATAAAGAATAGAAAAATAAAAAACACAATATGAAAACAAAATAAATCAGCATTAATTAACATCGAATAAGAGTAAGGTCCAATGGCCAGGGGGGACAGAAAAAACAAAATAAAAACTCCAGACGGCTGGAGAAAAAAAAATAAAATCTGTAGGGATTCCAGACCATGAGACCGCCAACTTAGAAGTGAAAGGAGACGAGTCATCATAAAGCCATGAATTTCCATAAACTCTGTCCTTGCAGTTCATTGGATGTTCTTCTGGGAGCCCCTGTGACTTTTTGACTGTGTCCTTGCAGTCATTATGGCAGGTCAACCTTTCCTGTGAAGATTCCTTCCAGTTCTAAATGTTCTCTATTTACAGATGTACTTGCGTCCCAGTGTTTTAGAAAAGACTTTGTAACCCCCTTCTTGAGTGTTAAGTTTAAACAAGTGTTTTTTCATCATATTATCTAGAATTTTCTTTGAGGTTTGCTTTTTTTTGTGGTGGAAGATTCACTGTTGTGATAAGGGTTAGTACTGTATATGGTGAGCTTCAGATTCAACAAGCCTGGTTGTTTTCTGTCAGCCGAGTCTTAATCGTCTGTTAGAGTAAATAAAGGGGAACTTACAAATTGTATAACTTTAATACATCCATTATCCAACCCGCTATATCCTAACTACAGGGTCACGGGGATCTGCTGGAGCCAATCCCAGCCATCACAGGAAATAAATAAACCCTGGGCAGGTCGCCAGCCCACCGCAGGGCGCACACACACCCACACACACTAGGGACACACACTAGGGACAATTTAGAATCACCAAAGTGCCAAACCTGCATGTCTTTGGACTGTGGGAGGAAACCAGAGTACCCAGGGAGAACATGCACACTCCACACAGGGAGGAGCCGGGAAGTGAACTCTGGTCTCCTAACTGCGCCACCGTGCCGCCCCAAATAAGATTATCTAATATTAAATTTAGTCTAAAATTGTGAAACCATTAAATATGACAAATATAAAAAGAAAGATATAAGGAGGGGCCAAAGACTTTTTCACAACACTGTCTTTGGGCCTGAATTTTAAGGAGCAACAACAAAAAAGAATGGATATGGTTTTCCTTATACATCCCAGAGAAGTTCTGGGTATTTGGACTCGCGATTCCAAAGTGGCACCTTTCGAGTGGTTACCAGGGTGGGCTCTCAGACGTTCATTTTCCTGTTTTGTGTCCCGTGCTCTTCAGAATAAGCCACGAATTGGATTTAAAGGTGTTATGTATGCACTGTGAAATTTGACCAGAGAATCACAGTGAACTATTACCGCAATCGTACGGTAGATGGCAGCAATGCACGTCTGAAATGAGGCATGTCTGGCTTTTATTTTGGCACAACGAGGCGCATTTCGGAGCGGATCTGACAATTTTCTGTTGCTATTTTCACGGTGCGACGCGTCTGCCTTGAAAGTGCATCAACAAGAACGAGCCGTCCACTTTCAGCATGCTGCAAGCCTCTATTCTGATAACGACATCGTGCCTTGGGGCTTCGCAGAAAACCAGCTGACATCGCGAGAGGTACGTGTTTGAGTGTGCGATGACCCTCAAAAGCCTAGGGCAATTAACTGGGTTGGAGAGCGGATTGAGGGGGTTTGGGGGTGATGATGTGCACACCGGGGTGCGGGCGTGGGAAAAAAAAGTATCACGAAGTGACAGGAGGAAGTCCCTAAGAGGGAGAGAGGGTGGCAGAATGAGAACAGCACGGCAGCTGGGATAACGACTGAGGCAGAAGGGGATAACGGGTGGGTGTTTGTAAGTTCTGATGAGAAAGAGAGAAAGAGAAAAAATTGTATAGATTTATTCATAGGAGAAACAGCAATACTTTTTCACATATAATTATTTATTAGCATCAACTAGACAAGAATATAGTACAGACACACTGATAGGCCGTGTTCTAATTATCAATATAATTATTAATACAGTATAATTACGCTGCGAAAACCAGAGCCAGTGTAGTGTACAAGTGATAGGTGGGGATGTTTTCTGCGCAGAGCAAGAACGCATTCGGATTGATAACGAAATGAAATTATAAATTGTAAATTATATTATTTATCTTCCTAGAAATTATTATCGGTGTAATGTTTATGGTTTTTTTTGTTATTGCCACATAAACTTCAAGTGCTGTGTCTGATGCCGTCACAGAAGGACAGTCTGATAATATTTGAAGCATTTGTGGATAAAAATCAGAGAATTTTACTTTTTTCATGCATGATTTCCGAACCCTGCTGCTTACACACGAATTGCACTGAGCCTTTCAGCCAATAATGCGGCCCCCTCCGCCTGCCCCTCTACGCCACAGGTTAGACAGATAGATAGACAGATGTGAAAGGCACTATATAATAGACAGACAGACAGGCAGGCAATGTGTGATTGCTAAATTGGTCCTAGTGTGTGTGTGTTCACCCTGTGATGAACTTGTGCCTTGTCCAGAGATGTCTACTATGTCACAAATCAGTGGAAACATAATATTTTCATCAAGACCCAACTGTTAAATAATTAAGTAGGTTTGATGAAGGAAAAACGGAATTATTCCATACGGAAACAGTCAAATTTGCTGAAGAAGGTCTGATCAAAACTAAATTAGAAAATAGATTAAAAAAAACACTCTTTAATAATCTGTCATTTTCCAGTGGATCAGTGAACTTATTGCAGTGCCTTACTGATAGAATTTATTTATCTTAGTTATTTAAACTCCTCTGTTTGGAGTTCCCTGTTCCTGGCTGTTTTATTTTATTTTATTTATTTAAACAATCCTAGTCACCAGCACACCATGCTTTCAGATACATCACACACAGAAACAATCACAAACTCAAACTGTTGTGCTTCCACGACAACGAAGCACACATCCTTCTATATAAAAGCGGTCGGGATTGTCCTTCCGTCCCGTGAGTGCTACGCATTTTGCAATGCACGATGGGATTTGTAGTTTCGTTTTTCCAGGTAAAAGATGATTTTCTACTCCAGACTGTGCAATATCTTCTTCTTCTTCTTTCTTACTATATAAAAGTGGTCGGGACTGTCCTTCCGTCCCGTGAGTGGAAAGCGTAGTGGTATTCCGCTTATCACAGACTTACTACTTGCAGCTTTCGGTACGAAGCGACATGATGTGAGCAGAGTTCTGGTGCTCCCATTGTTCCCTTGCTTTTGTGCGCAATGCGCTGGAAAAATAGACAAAATTATGTCTCTGGACATAATTAATGTTGATGGAGTACAAATACCTCACCGCGTAGTAAATATCAGGGGGGTTCAAAAGGGCGACCTCAATATAGAAAAAAAGTTTAAATTTCATCACAAAAATAACAGAAACTACGAGTATTAAAGTAATACCGCTCAAATGCAATATAACCAAATTAATGAGTTTATATAAAATATCGAATTGATCTACATATTGAATTGCCTTAAGAAGTGGTCAACTTAAAAGTCGGTCGCCTTAAAAGGCGGGTCAGCCTAGTATACTGTAAAAGTGGGACAGGTAACGTCAGACTTGTGACCGTTGTTAATGGTCCCCTGGCCACTAGAGGGCACTGAGTGTTAGATTGTGAGGAATAGTCAAGATATCAGACTATCTGGCCCTCTTCAGACAGGTTTTGGGTGCTGGCCAGGTAAATGAGAAGTGCTTGTAAAGGCTTACCTGGAACAGTACTCCAGCTCCAGGTTTAAAAAGCCCCTGAATTTGAAATATGGGTGTCTTGGAATTGGGTGGAAGTGGCTGTTCAAATAAAATAAGGCTAGAGGTGAACTCCTATGTGAAGGCTAAACCCTTATGTGTTTACTGGACGTTTGTTCACCTGATTTGTTAATAAAACCCTTTTCTTTTTGTTACTTTTGTTCTTCTGGTTGTTGTTTGTGGTCCGGGATGACACACAGTCCACAATACACGAGTATACAGTACAAACAGTAAATATATGACCCATAGATTCCCATACTGTATGCTCTTCAAGACCCATCTGCACCTTCATCTCCTATGCTGGAGGGTCTTTCATGTCTCAGTGACCCACAGAGCCATGTTGTCTGAGCTTAGGGCTGCCTTTGGTAAACTGATTTAAAAAGGAGCAGTCTGATCAATAAAGAACCAAAACTATGATTGTCCTCATGATTCTACAGTCACCTGAACAAACCAGGCTGAGAACAGGCATACTGGGACCCACTCCAGGAAGCAGACCTGGTGGGTTGTTTGCTGGCTTGTATCTTGTGTCTTATTACCCTCAAGACCAGGGGTGATCAGGTTTAGTCCTGGTGGGCTGCAGGTTTTTGTTCCAGCACAATTTCCTAATTAGAATTAAATTATTGCTATTGAAGCCCATTATGGCTCAATCAACATACTTGTGCTTCATTTTCCTTAACTTCCTCATGAAAATTCCCAACATTTATGTGATTCCATTATTCTTGGACAGCTCTGCCCACTACTTTTAATTGCTTCTCGATTTTCTAATGAGCTTCCAATTCAGAGTGAGATAGAACTGGCAAAGAAACTGGCAGCTCACCATCTAACTTGATCCCATGTAGACTCATGTGTCTTCATCATGAAGGATTCTTTTTCTGAATAAAACTTTTGGAAAGACACGGAAACAAAATATAATTTGGGTGATATCCTCAATGAGATAAAAAAACAACAGTTTGTTGTTTGAATAACCTGAGATGGCAGAATAAAAACCATACAATTAAATAACAGGATCTACTATTGGAAATGATGGGGTTCAGTTAAGAAAGTGGGCTGCAGCAAAGACCTGTAGTCACTGCAGTCCCCCAGGTCTAAACATGCTGACCAAGGCAGCATAGTGCTGGTTGGGTGATAGGAAAGTTATATAAAACTGTGTACAGAATCTTTAGAATTTCACAGGGCAGAAGGTAGTTAATGGAAATGGTCCATTATTTAAGTTTTTTAAGATTTTGTTTTGTTTGTTTGCTTGATTTGATTGTCCATATGTCTCGCTTTTTCAGATAATGCACTACTTAAACATAACTAAGAATTTTTGATTTTATATTTTATGTATTTTTATTTAGTGATCCAAGAATTATAACTGAAGCTCCATCAGAGCTCCAAGTGTGAAGAAAAGGTGAAGTCACACAGGGAAGAAGGACTTAGAGAGACCATGGAGCAAAGAATGGCCCTGATTAAACAAGAGGAGTGTGAAGAGGATCCTCTCCATGCTGCGCAACAGGGTCTCTGCATAAAGCAGGAGGAGACAGAATTGGTGAATACTAACACTGAAGAGAAACAGTTTGAGAACAAACTCCTGTTTGTTAAAGTAGAGGATATTGAGAAAATGTCTACTGGCGTTGAAATACTCGATCATGGAATTGTAGACACTCTCCGAAAGGACCTGTCCAATGAGAATCGCTTCATGATAGTGCAATGTCCTTCAGTAAAACAAGAGGTGGCTGACTTTGTGTCCCTTCAGAGGACTGAGAGATCTCTTCTGATGCAGTCTGTCCACGTTAAACCTGAAACCTTCAAGTCTGATGACAAAATGATGATGGAAATGTGGTGCAGAAGAGAAGAACAAGAACAGCCATCATCTGTAAGGCAGACAGGAACAAGTAAGTGCTCATATCGAAAATCATTAAGAATATTATTTCTGATATTGTCACAAAGGTTGGTAGGGTGACCTAACCCTTTATGTTTCCTTTGGACAGGAGTGCTAGTTGTAAACGGGCATATGGTCACCGCACTAATAGACACTGGCAGCAATATTTCCATTGCAGCTCGCTGTTATGTGTTACCACGTCAGTGGCTTAAAGGGAGGACCAGTTTAACCTGTACTCACAGGGAGACATGGTGGTATCGTTCTGCCACCTGTATTATCAGTTTTGACAACTCCATAAGGGCTTTACAGGTGGCAGAACGATACCACTGTGTCTCCCTGTGAGTACAGGTTAAACTGGTCCTCCCTTTAAGCCATTGACATGGATTCAAAATCCACCCTTTCCCGTGATCCTGGGTAGAGACTGGTCGGAGAGTTAAAGCAGTATCATACAAATCACTTCTATCAAATTGTTGGGCCTGGCAATGGACGGAGATAATCTGTCCTACACTGTCTCCATGCCATGTACACAATTGGAAACACAGAGTCACGTGGCTACCTAGTGTGACGCAGCAGAAGTCGCAATGACACCCAGGACGTCAACGTCACGGATGGACACTCCACCCACTGAAGTCAGTCCTGATCCTCTTGATACATTGCAGTTTCAATTCCTTTAAACAGGAACAGTGGAATGATAATTCCCTTGAGTTTGCTGAAAATGCAGTAGTCTCAGTAAATGGTCAACACACCTTACATCCATCAGGACCCCACTTTGTTATAGAAAATGATTTATTAAATTGGGTAGCTGAGCATGAGGGGGAGGTGAGGTCATTGTTACTAGTACCGTGAACCAATCCCTAAAAAGGTCCATGAACTTGTGCATACCCACCTCCTAGGCACCCATCTAGAAGCCAACAAAATGCTAGAGAGAACCAGACTCTGATTTTATTGGCCGGGAGTCCATGAGGAGTTCTGATGGAACCAAAACCCGGTTCCCTTCGCTACATGTCTCAGGATATAACTGCCAGTGAATTAACAGGTGTGGCATTATATACAGGACTGAGACATTATGAGAAGTGCTGAGAAAGAAAAAGTGACTGCACTCCAAAAAGTAAAAGTGTATCTTAGTGAAGACTGACTGACTTCAAACACTGGTGGCACAGACAGAAAAACTCCCAGTACTCCAAATATTAAAATGTTAAAGTTCCAGTATGGAGTACTGGTGATTACTGGCCCGTATCAAGCCCTGGCATACATGACAATGCCCTCTAAGTTTCTACTTGAATCTGCTTAAATAGAATTTCTAGATTTTAGACACAATGCTATTGTTTGCTCCTACCTTGCACCCTGTGTTGGCTGGGATTGGCTCCAGCAGACCCCCGTGACCCTGTGTTAGCATATAGTGGGTTGGATAATGGATGGATGGATGGCATGATTTGGATGGTCTGTTGTACAAGATGTATTCCATCTTTAACCCAAACTTCTTTCTGGGATTGCCCCCAGCTTCCAAACGACCCTGCTGTGGATAAGCGTGTTTGGAAGATGGATGGATGATTTATGTTCAAAGTGTCCCTCCTGCCTGGATGAAGGTCCCAACCCAGGGAGTAGCCATATGGATGGTTCACTTTTCAGCAACAGAAAGAGACTGAATCGCTGAGCTGACAGTGGGAAACTGTTACTACAAATAAGCAACTATCCATGACACAGAAAACTTTGGAAAGAGTGTTAAGTTCACTAAGTTCCTCTCTCAGTAACATTCAGAGTTGGTCATCCATGACTGGTGTACTGTTCTATGAAAAACAATTGGATGGTAGTGCCAAGGTAAAAAAAAAATCTCCAGATGTAAGTGAAGAGATGTAGCAAAACTAACAGGAAAAGAAACCATCACTTAGAGCGATTTACAAATAAACACTGAGTCGCTTGCACACAGGGCAGATTTTACCAGGTTTGAAATATAAAGGCAACTTTGAAATCTTTATGTATTACATGGCCTTAAAAATATGAAGCATTGTTGAAAAGTATAATCTTACATAGTTATGAAACATTTTAATATCTCAATTACTCTGATACTGGAAAATGTGTTTTCAGAAAATCTTGGGTGATTTTGCATGATGTGTTCTGTCGTTGTTACTGTCATTTCAACGTACAGATACTGTATGTGCACTTGTTTTGAACTTGACCCCCTGTAGAGAGTCTAGTAAACAAATATTCTTCTAAGAGTGGAACGTCTGCTAATGTTCCATCAAGTAAGAGTCTTCTATGGTCTGTTGTACTGTATCTGCTTTGTGACAAAGGGCTGAATGGTGTTCTTATGTTACACCACGATAGCAAAGCACACAACATCCATAATACAGTATCTACTCAATGGCTCCTGTGACGCAGTCCTGCTGGTCTGAGAAAGAGTACTTTAACCTTAAAACACAGAATGAGACATTACAATGTAAAGTGTTGAGTTCTCCTAGAGAAACCTCTTTTAAAGAAAAAATGCTTAGCATGTCTGTGTGAAAATCTTGGACTACAATGTGCACAGAAGACAATAAAACCCGCTCATAGCTCATGATTGTGAATGGAGATGTGCAGATCATTTTAAGTTTTTTTTTTTTAGGCAAAACAAGTCTCGTTGGACATATTCAAATTCCTAGTGTCAGGTGGCATGTTGCTGCAGTGATATTGCTTCTGCATCACGACAAGGAGGCTGGGGTTCATGTCTAGGGTCCTCCATGTGTGGAATTTGCATGTTCTTCCCGGGTCTGCATGGATTTTCTCCCTCAGTCCACAGACATGCAGGTTAGGTGGATTGGTGATGCTAAACTGGTCTGTTTGTGTGTTCACCCAGCAATTGACTGGACTCTTATCCAGACATTGTTCTTGGCTTGTGCCCAGTGCTTGCTGGGATCGGCTTCAGCTTCCCTGTGATTCACCTAGGGATAAGCAATTATGAAAATGGATGGATGGATATTTGAGTACTGGTTTATTAAAAGCTGTTGGAAACCTTAAAAATGCATTCAGTTTTGGATTAATTACCTTACATCCTGAGGGAGGTACCAGCTTAGGTTTTTTCTTCAGCACCTCATCTTTTACTTAGCGAAACTACAGAATCAGGGTGATGAAAGGATTTTTGTTTTGACAAGGCGTGGAAAATGAGGGTCTGACAGCTGGGCTGTTGTCCATTAAGGCCACCAATAGTTAGCTAGTTGTATCATTTACAACTGTATTGTATCATTTACTTGGATTTTAGTTTAACTGAGCATTTTGGGTGATAAAAGCAACCATTTCCCTACAGCTCCAAGATGTTTAGAATGTCAGTTTGTCCCTGTGTATGTGGCGTTTGCACCTTCTGCTGTTCTTCTTTACATTTTATTAATTGGTAAGTTGCTGATTAATAAATGGAGGCTGCAGCATCTTGCATGATCATCTGTTCCTTAACATTAACTTGTGCCTTATTGATTTTTACAGTGTGCCTGATAATGCTTGGATATTCAACTGTGACTCGCAATTAATAGTGAAGGATTCTGAAAAGCTGCTTGTGCCTTTTGTGGCGGGCGGCTGGGGGTGGTACCCAGCCGGGACGCCCAGGAAGACCGGTGGAGGGCTTGTGCCTCCTCCAGACCACAAGGGGGCGACCGCCCTGGTTGTGTTGGGTGCCACAGGTAGAGGGCTTGGAAGCCCAACCCTGTAGGGGCCCGTGGCCACCACCAGGGGGTGCCCCGGTGCCTGAAGAACCCTGGACCTCAGCACTTCCGCCACACCAGGAAGTGCTGGGGGGAAGAAGACTGGGGACACCCGGAGGGCTTCTGGGTGTGCAGCCAGCACTTCCGCCACATGGGGGTGTGTCCGCGGAGGATTGCCAGGGAGCAGCTGGAGCCCATCCGGGCTCGTATATAAGGGGCCGCCTCCCTTCATTCGGGAGCAAGAGTCGGGTGGAAGAGCACGGAGCTGAGAGAGAGTGGAGTGGGGGCGGCCAGGACAAAGGCACTAGAGACAGTGAGGCCTGGACTTTGGGGGATTGGTGCTGGAGGCACTGGGTTGTGCACTGAACAAAACTGTAAATATTATTGTAAATAAACGTGTGTGTTGGGTGCTAAACGATGTCCGTCTGTCTGTGTCCGGGTCCCGTTCCACACTTTGTTTAGGGAGTAGCTGTGGTCAAGGTTTTATAGGCTGTTCTGCCCAACATTTGCATATGTAATGAACTCTTTTCAGACCCTTATTAATGTTTGCAGTTTCATTTTTAAGTGAGATATTGGCTTAATTTTTTATGTTGTGTTGTGCATATTAAAACTAATTGTGTCTTTCTGTCTTGAAACAGGTTTACAGGAAAATGAGAGCTTCTCCATATCTCCCTTTACTATGGGTGCTCAACATTTGAGAAATATGAGAGAAATAATATTCATGGAAGAACCTAAGAATTCAATATCCTCACAATGCAATAAAAGATTTCCAGAGATGCATAGTCTTCTAAAGGACAAGGAAATGCATACAGAATTCTCAGATATGGCCAGTGCTCAGGAACACACTCAAGTTAACACAAGAGAGAAGCCACATCACTGTCCTGAGTGTGGCAAAGGATTTTTGTACTCTAGGGATCTTCAGAGACATTCAAAAATTCACAGTGGTGACAAACCCTATTACTGTCTTGAATGCAGAAAGCGATTCTCATGCAAAAGTGGTCTTCAAGCTCACAAGAAAATTCACACAGGGCCAGAGATCCACTGTTGTTCAGAATGTGGTAAGCAATTCTCACGTCGAAATTGCCTTCAAAAACATAAAACAATTCACACAGGAGATGGTGTGTATTCCTGTTCAGAATGTGGTAAACAATTTGCGTACAGAATGAGTCTTCAGAATCACATTCGACTTCACACTGGAGAAAAGCCATATAGCTGTGAAGCATGTGGCAAGCGATTCACTGAAAAAGGTAGCCTCCATAGACATATGTGGATTCACACAGGAGAGAAGCCGTATTGCTGTTCTGAATGTGGAAAGCAATTCTCACGAAGGAACAGTCTTCAGGCACACAAGAAAGTTCATGTAGGAAAGGAAATACATTGCTGTTCTCAATGTGGTAAACAATTTCCACATAGAAAGAACCTTCATAGACATGTAAGAATTCATACTGGAGAGAAGCCACATTGCTGTACTGAATGTGGCAAACGATTCTCAGAGATAAGCAGCCTCCAGAAACACACATGGATTCACACTGGAGAGAAGCCACATTGCTGTTCTGAATGTGGCAAACGGTTTTCTTCCTTTGGGGACCTTCAGAGGCACACCAGAATTCACACTGGAGAAAAACCATACTGCTGTGCTAATTGTGGTAAATGCTTTTCACAAATTGGCAATCTTACAATGCACATGAAAATTCACACAGGAGAAAAGCCGCATTGCTGCTCAGAATGTGGCAGTCGATTCTCAGAAGTAAGTAATCTGAAGAGGCACATGAGAATTCATACAGGAGAGAAACCACATTGCTGTTCTATCTGCAGTAAGCAATTCTCACAAATATGCAACCTTCAGGTGCACATGAGGATTCACACAGGAGAGAAGCCACATCGCTGTTCAGAATGTGGCAAAGTCTTTTCCCATATAAGCAGCCTTAAGAATCATAGAAGACTTCACACAGGAGAGAAACCGCATTCATGCTCTGAATGTGGGAAACAATTCTCACGCACAAGCAATCTTCAGGCCCACATGAAAGTTCACACTGCACCAAACAAAAATGTTCAGGCCCTTCTAGAAGTGACACCAGCATAACAGAACAATGCAAGAGCAATACTGTGCACCTGAAGTATACCTGAAAAGGGATGGCATGATTCTGTGGTGGGTTGGCGCCCTGCCCGGGGTTTGTTTCCTGCCTTGCGCCCTGTGTTGGCTGGGATTAGCTCCAGCAGACACCCGTGACCCTGTAGTTAGGATATAGTGGGTTGGATAATGGATGGATGGATGGCATGATTTGGATGGTCTGTTGTACAAGATGTATTCCATCTTTAACCCAAACTTCTTTCTGGGATTGCCCCAGCTTCCCAGCGACCCTGCTGTGGATAAGCATGTTTGGAAGATGGATGGATGATTTATGTTCAAAGTGTCCCTCCTGCTTGGATGAAGGTCCCAACCCAGGGAGTAGCCATATGGATGGTTCACTTTTCAGCAGCAGAAACAGACTGAATCGCTGAGCTGACAGTGGGAAACTGTTACTACAAATAAGCAACTATCCATGACACAGAAAACTTTGGAAAGAGTGTTAAGTTCACTAAGTTCCTCCCTCAGTAACATTCAGTGTTGGTCATCCATGGCTGGTGTACTGTTCTATGAAAAAGAATTGGATGGTAGTGCCAAGGTAAAAAAAAAAATCTCCAAATGTAAGTGAAGAGATGTAGCAAAACTAACAGGAAAAGAAACCATCACTTAGAGCGATTTACAAATAAACACTGAGTCGCTTGCACACAGGGCAGATTTTACCAGGTTTGAAATATAAAGGCAACTTTGAAATCTTTATGTATTACATGGCCTTAAAAATATGAAGCATTGTTGAAAAGTATAATCTTACATAGTTATGAGACATTTTAATATCTCAATTACTCTGATACTGGAAAATGTGTGTTCAGAAAATCTTGGGTGATTTTGCATGATGTGTTCTGTCGTTGTTACTGTCATTTCAACGTACAGATACTATATGTGCACTTGTTTTGAACTTGACCCCCTGTAGAGAGTCTAGTAAACAAATATTCTTCTAAGAGTGGAACGTCTGCTAATGTTCCATCAAGTAAGAGTCTTCTATGGTCTGTTGTACTGTATCTGCTTTGTGACAAAGGGCTGAATGGTGTTCTTATGTTACACCACGATAGCAAAGCACACAACATCCATAATACAGTATCTACTCAATGGCTCCTGTGACGCAGTCCTGCTGGTCTGAGAAAGAGTACATTAACCTTAAAACACAGAATGAGACATTACAATGTAAAGTGTTGAGTTCTCCTAGAGAAACCTGTTTTAAAGAAAAAATGCTTAAGGAAATCGATTAAAAACAAAAAGGCATCAAGTAAGTCAATTCAAGAGTATTCTTATTCTTCAATTTATTGCCAAAGCAGGCTAATTTACATCTGACAGTTGCAGGTCTAAAAATGAATGCCCAGTCAGCTCTGTTCTTTTATAAATTAAATCAGAATAAGTGGGAATTCTGGGATAATCTGGAAATGAGATCACTGGTCTACTGCAGGCTTCTCCGCCACACTGGTCTAACAAAAGGAAGGAATGCACTCTTATGATGGGAATGCGTAATAAATCTTGTAATAAATAAAGGGTTCCAGGAAACTCAAGAAAGAGTTGGGGAATAGCCCCATATAATGTGTGTCGGACACAATGAAAGAAATCAGCAAAATAGGATCAAAAACAAGAGCATTTGACAGTATATGGTTGGTTACATGGCATTTTTATAGAGAAAATGGTGGCAGGAAATGACATCACAAACAAAGTGACGTCATTGTGGAAGGCCGGAAGTTGTGTCATCATCAATAGGAGTCAGAAGTGACATCATCTGGGAAAATAGCCGGAAGCAACTTCGTCAATGGAATGTGAAGAGGGGATTGTTGGGTGGAAGCCCTCTCCCACTTGAACAGAGGCAGTGGTGCTGTAAGAATTATGTTTCTGAACACTCTAGTACTTTCAACACCATCCAACCTCTGCTCCTTAGGGACAAGCTGACAGAGATGGGAGTAGATTCATACCTGGTGGCATGGATCGTGGACTATCATACAGACAGACCTCAGTATGTGCATCTTGGGAACTGCAGGTCTGATATTGTGGTCAGCAACACAGGAGCGGCACAGGGGACTGTACTTTCTCCGGTCCTGTTCGGCCTATATACATCGGACTTCCAATACAACTCAGAGTCCTGCCACGTGCAAAAGTTCACTGACGACACTGCTATCGTGGGCTGCATCAGGAGTGGGCAGGAGGAGGAGTATAGGAAACTAATCAAGTACTTTGTTAAATGGTGCGACTCAAACCACACACCTGAACACCAGCAAAACCAAGGAACTGGTGGTGGATTTTAGGAGACCCAGGCCCCTCCTGGACCCTGTGATTATCAGAGGTGACTGTGTGCAGAGGGTGCAGACCTATAAATACCTGGGAGTGCAGCTGGATGATAAACTGGACTGGACTGCCAATATTGATGCTCTGTGCAAGAGAGGACAGAGCCGACTATACTTCCTTAGAAGGCTGGCATACTTCAACATCTGCAATAAGATGCTGCAGATGTTCTATCAGACGGTTGTGGTGAGCGCCCTCTTCTATGCGGTGGTGTGCTGGGGAGGCAGCATAAAGAAGAGGGGTGCCTCACGCCTGGACAAACTGGTGAGGAAGGCAGGCTCTGTTGTAGACATGAAGCTGGACAGTTAACATCTGTGGCAGAGCGACGGGCGCTGAGCAGGCTCCTGTCAATGATGGAGAATCCACTGCAGCCACTGAACATGATCATCTCCAGACAGAGGAGCAGCTTCAGCGACAGACTGCTGTCATCGTCCTGCTCCACTAACAGACTGAGGAGATCGTTCCTTCCCCACACAATGCGACTCTTCAATTCCACCCGGGTTAAATGTTAACATTATACAAAGTTATTGTCTGTTATACCTGCATTTTTATTACTCTTTAATTTAATATTGTTTTTTATCTGTATGCTGCTGCTGGATTATGTGAATTTCCCCTTTGGATTAATAAAGTATCTATCTATCTATCTATCTATAAGAGGAAGGGAAGAAGGTAGTAGCCAGAATATGGTCAAGGTAAAGACCATCTCCAAAGAGCTTCATATTCTTGTGACCAACAAGAAGTAGAGAAAGAATACAGGAAAGCATTAATTTATCTATCTATTTTGACTTACATAAAAAAGTTTGCATAGGATAAGACATGCATTATTGTTTGGAATTTGGTAAGCACTTCTCACATCTAATTCACCTACAGAGACATAAAACAATCACACAAGAGGGGATTTGTACTCTTATTCACAGTGCTGTAAACAGTTTGCTCTCAGAACAACTGTTCAGAGTCATATTAATGTTCATACTGGAGGAAAGCCACAAAGCTGTGAAGAATGTGGCAAGCGATTCAATGAAAAATACAGTCTTCAAAACCACATGTGGGTTAATGATAAAGAGAAAATGATTTGCTGTCCTGAATGTCATAAACAAATCTCAGGAAGAAACAGTCTTCAGACACACATCAAAATTCACATAAAAAAGGAAATGCATTGCTGTTCCAAATGTGAAAAAAGTGCTATAAATGTAAAGAATTATTATTATTAATGTGGTAAACAGTTTCCACACAGAAGGAGCATTGAATAACATATGATCACTTATTATAGAGAGAAGCTATTTTGCTGTACAGAATGTGGGAAATGATTCTCAGCAGTAAGTATTCTTCAGTGACATACATGGATTCACACAGGAGAAAACTTAGACAAGGAGGGTCTGCTTTAATTAAAGGAGAAGGTGAGGAAATCTGGACTGAATAATGCAGGTATTCATTCAATTTCTGCCAAAGATGTACCTCTATTTCCTTCCACTCCAAATTCAGCAGGACACCATATACACTATATGGCCAAAGGTTTGTGGACACCCGACCATCACACATATATGAGGTTTATGGACATCCCATTCCAAAGCCATGGGCATTAATGTGGGCTTGACTCCTTGCCCCTTTCTGATTATAAAAGCCTCCACTCTCCTGGTAAGGTTTTATACAAGATTTTGAAGTATGTCTGTGGGTTGTTTGTGCCCAAAAGCCAAAAGAGCATTTGTGATTTCAGGTACTGATGTTGGAATATAAGACCTGGCTCATAATTCATCTCCAAAGGTGTTCAATAGGGTTGAGGTCAGGGTTCTGTGCAGGCTACTCAAGTTCCTCCATGTGTTTATGCACAGGGCAGCAGACATGCTGGAACAGAAAATGGCGGCTTTCACAATCTGTTAGCACAAAGCTGGATGTACACAATTGTCTAAAATGTCTTTGTATGCTGTAGCATTGCCAGTACTCTACACAGAAACCACGGGGCCTTACCTAAACCCTAAAACCAGCACTGGACAATTATCCTTCCTCCACAAGACTTTATAGTCCAACAGGTGGCATTCTTCTGGCATCTGCCAAATTAAGATTGTTAAACTGGATTGCCAGATAGTGAAGCCTGATTCATCACTCCAGAGAAATAATTTCTACTGCTCCAGAGTCCAGTGTGACAGCACTACAGCTGACGTTTGGCATTGCACATAGTATATTAAGGCCTTTGTGCTGCTACTTGGAAATGGACGCCCATTTCATGAAGCTCCCAATGCACAGTCCTTATGCTGATGATGCTTCCAGAGGCAGTTTGGAACTCCGTTGTGAGTGATGCCACCAAGAACAGATGACTTTTACAGCACTCAGCGGTCTCGCTCCGTGAGCTGTGCTCTACCTCTTCATGGTAAAGCTGCTGTTGCTCCGCAGTGCTTCCACTTCATAGTTATTCCACTCCCAGTTGGCAGATCTAGCAGAGGAGAAATTTCATATACTGACTTGTGGCAGGAATGACATCCCCTGACAGTGCCACATTTAAAGTCACTGAGCTCTTAAATACAACCTGCCAACGTTTGTCAATGGAGATTGCATGACTGTGTGATGAACCTGTGAAACACCTGAACTTTGTCGTTTGGAGGGGAAGGTCCACATACTTTTGGCCATATAGTATACGTTGTATGTTCTTCCTTTCCATGCTTCCTCTTCTCTCAGGTTATTACTCCACTTTCTTTAACATAAATGCCAATATTCCAATCTGCGCTCTCTTCTAAAGTCTGCCTGGCTCCTCGCTGTTTAAAGGAAGTTCCGGCAGCAAAATGGCACCTGCGCTTCCTCTGTAATACTTGTGTATAAGAGGAATTCTGACTAAAAAAAAAATAACAAAACTTAGGAAAGAACGTCCTGAAAAAACTGGGGTTTGAAATTAGCCAATTTAACAATTGGCTTCATATTGGATGCAGTTTTTGCAAGAGAGGAAAGACAAACAGGGTGAAATTGACTAAAGACCTCATCAGAAGTCTGGTAGAGCAAAGGAACGGAGATGGATGGTGAAATAAAAAATTTAACCTAATCAATTCTACCAATTAAAAAAATGAAAAAAACTCCCCAGAACTTTAAAGAGTCTAATCAGACCACAACTTATGAGGAATTGACACACAAATGGGTGGAGTGGTGGCTCTGAGGCTAAGAATCTGTGCAGGTATGTTGTTAGACTTAAGTGCAGCATTTGACACCATTGACCATTCTATTTTACTGCACAGTCTAGAAAACGATGTTGGGCTTACAGGCCCCGTGCTCGCTTGGTTTAGTTCTTATTTATCAAATCGATTCCAATATGTACAGAAATGTGCTGACAGTACTCCATCATTATACACAGAAGTTCAATATGGTGTCCCGCAGGGCACAGTACTGGGACCTTTACTGTTTTCACTTTACATGCTTCCACTGGGATCTCTCATTAGGAAACATAATGTTAATTTTCACTCGTATGCAGATGACACCCAGTTATACCTTTCATTTAAATCAAATGAAGTTTCTCCGATGTTGTCTTTAATTAGTTGTGTTAGTGAATTAAAGGAGTGGATGAATGAGAACTACTTGTCTTTAAATACAGATAAAACAGAGATGTTAATTGTTGGAGGGAATGACGCTGATCACAGCAATATTTTGTCATCATTTAACTCAGTTGGAATCACCATTAATTTTACTGAATCAGTCCGCAATCTAGGAGTTATCTTTGATTCTAGCATGTCATTTAAAGCACATATTACAAAGTTGTCCAAAACATGTTTCTTCCATCTTAAAAATGTTAGGAAATTAAGGCGCTTTCTAAATAAACAGGATTCTGAAAAATTAATTCATGCATTTATCTTTAGTAGGATTGACTACTGCAATCCGGTGTTCACTGGATGTTCAAACTGTTCTTTATACAGCCTCCAGTTAATCCAAAATGCGGCTGCAAGAATTATTACAAGAACAAGAAAATACGAACACTTAACTCCAGTTCTTAAATCCTTACACTGGCGGTTAAGTTTAGGGCAGATTTCAAAATCCTTCGTTTAACATATAAAGCATTAAATGGCCAAGGTCCGGCTTACTTGTCTGAACTTATCATGACTTACAAACCGGAGCGCACATTAAGATCTCAAGATGCCGGTCTGCTTATGATTCCAAGGATTAATAAAATAACAGTGGAAGGTCGAGCTTTTAGTTACAGGGCCCCTAAACTGTGGAATGGTCTTCCTGCTTCTATAAGAGATGCCCCTTCGGTCCCAGCCTTTAAATCTCGGCTGAAGATTCACTACTTCAGTTTAGCATATTCTAAATAGAGCTGCTGATTAACTGTACATACTGCATCTCTGTTGTTAGTCATTAGCACTAAAACATAAGTAACATGATTGTTATAATTTGTTTCTAACACTCACCAATTCTATTTCTGTTCTCGGTATTCAAATGTGGCAATTGGTGCCACGGCCCACCTGCCAAGTTGTTTGCCTGCTTGTGGTAAAGTCATCCCTGATGGAGGATCACAGGAATCATGGGAAAAAGGGGTCCTTTCATCGGATTGGCTGGCCGAGCAACATTTCAGCAGTGGAATGGCCAAATGGGGAGGCAGCTTGATGGATGAGGTGTCCAGGACTCTAAAAATATCCAAATCTTATTATGTGATATCATCTACTGTTAAATTCTGCTCCATACTTTTTTTATTATTTTTATTAAGGATTTGTTCTGTTCTGTGTATTGTATTGTATTGACCCCCTTCTTTTGACACCCACTGCACGCCCAACCTACCTGGAAAGGGGTCTCTCTTTGAACTGCCTTTCCCAAGGTTTCTTCCATTTTTCCCTACAAGTTTTTTTTGGGAGTTTTTCCTTGTCTTCTCAGAGAGTCAAGGCTGGGGGGCTGTCAAGAGGCAGGGCCTGTTAAAGCCCATTGCGGCACTTCCTGTGTGATTTTGGGCTATACAAAAATAAACTGTATTGTATTGTATTGTATCCAGAAGGTTACCGGTTTGAATCCCCACCACTGCCAAAAGAGATCCTACTCTGCTGGGCCCTTGAGCAAGACCCTTAACCTGTAATTGTGCCAGGGGCACTGTACAATGGCTAACCTTGCGCTCTGACCCCAGGGGGTATGCGAAAACTAACAAATTCCTAATACAAGAAATTATATAAGGCAAAATAAAGAACAAAACAAAATGCTTATACTGTACTGTATATACATTTATTTGTTTGGCTGATGCCTATTTTCCAGAGCAACTTACAACTTTTTGAGATACAGTTGGTTACGTTTCTTTTGTGTTTGTAATTGGAGCACAGGCAGGTGAAGTGACTTGACCCAGAGTCACACAGTGGTGGGATTTGAAACCACAACCTCAGAGTTTGAGGTCCAAATCCAACCTATCTATCTATATCTATCTAACCACTGCAACACAATGCCTGTTTATTTTACACAAAATCAAGAAACATTATTTTCAGTAAGAAAACTTGGGCTAATCCCGCACATGATGGTTAGTTGAAGATTCGGAGAAAAAATAGAGTTTGGGATTTACTTACTTATTGGACAATCGTGGCGCATTCTGAATGAGGATGAGGAGAACAAGCGGCTAAGCGAGACCCGGTGTTTTCCAGTTTACACACATTAACGAGCCTTTGTCGCGACGGTATGTTTTTGGAGGTGGAGAGTTTTGTTTCAAGATGAGCGAAGGGCTAAAACATGTAAAAAAAAAAATTAATAAAGAATCGTTTTCAAATATAGCTGTTTTAGAGTGATCTAGGAAAAGTAATGAGACACCACCTCTCTGTAGGCGAACATGCTTGCCGCACTAACTCCTGGGAAATGAAGTTTTTACTTTTCCTTAAATAATTTGGGAGGGTTAGTGTCAGGAAAGATATACGACCGTAAAAATCACGCCAAAACGTTCAAAACATCGACCCCACATAGAAGTAGGAAAAGAAGAAGTGGAAGAAAAAGACAAATGCAGGAACGTTGGGTGCAAAGGCCGTAGGGAAATGTAGTCAAGTAATTGTTCTACGCGCAGGCGCGCTCTTTGAGCGTGTCGTACTGTTGCTGGGATTCGTCAGAAGACGCGTGTACCTTAAATTAGCTCGTGGTGCCCGGTGCCTATGTCAAGCCTATGATAATTAACCGTTTCATTGTTTTGATCACCTGCTCTTCAAAATTCGGAAAGTGAAAAGTTCCTGGGAGCCTGTAGTCGAGATTTCTAATTGAAAAAGGAAGCGCTGCTGTGAAGGGAAGTCCGCCCTCCTGCATTTCTCACACCGCGGTGGCCTGTTAGCGACTGAGGAGCTAGATCGACCATAAACCTGAAGAAGAATCAGGAAAAGGAGAAGTCGGATGTTTTGTATTAACTTGCATGGCGGTTCAGGTATGGCATCTTCTCCATCTCCGAGGAATGACTGTCTGGGTGTGGCTGTGAGAGCGGACATCTGTGACGAGTGTCAGGGAAGTGAATCTCCTGACGAAGAAGGGCTTGATTAGGGAGACTGGTAGGTGTTGCTCAGGTTGTTCTCTGCAAGGTAGAGAGCAACCCTAAACAGGATGCCAGTCCATTGCTTGGCTCACACAAACATACTCGCTCAAGAACTGCTTTAGAATATACAGGCAACCTAACCAAGCATGTCTTTGGGGTTGTGGTAATGATAACTGGAGTTCTCTAAATAAAATCCACACAGGCAAAGGGGAGTACCTGTAAACTCCACACAGGGCATGTCAAATTCTGACCATGGAGGGTCGTAATGGCTTCAGGCTTTTGTTTCAGCCACTTTTTAAATTAGTAACCAGTTACTGCTGCTAATAGTGCAGGCAGGCAGGCTACAGTTAGGACCATAAGTATTTGGACAGTGTTACAATTTTCATAATTTTTTTGGATTTATGTCTGTGTGTGTTAATACATTATAATACAAATTAAGGAACAATATGTTGGTAATTATGTAGAATATTTTAAAAAATTTCTCCTATTGTAATCGTCCAAATATTTGACCACAGGATTTTAAAGAATCTCAATGTTTTAGACCTCGTTGAGTCCGATTTACTTTCTCATAAGGAAAATATTCTAATCATCCAAATTTTCCATTTCGAGATTATGATGCATCTCAACGTTTTAGACCTCCCTGAGTCCGAAAATACCATTTTTGGAATTCTGTGTGTGTGTGTGTTTGTATGTAAATACGATAACTTGAGTACACTTTCACTTAGGTCAACCAAATTGTGCATACAAGTATTAAGTACAAAACGTAGATTTCTATCAGCTTTTGGGCTATTTCCGCTAAACAGAAGTGGTGCTTTACCTGAACACATACTCGATTTTTGTTTTTTTTTTAATTCATGCAGCTAGATTCCAATTTATTCCTGTTTACTTTTATGATAATTGTTCAATATTATTAATTTGATTTGATTTGTTGTTGACGCTTCATTAATGTACATAATATAAAAACATAATCCATTGTCTTGCGGTTTACATTTCTTAAAATATCCATCCCATATCTGAGTATGTGAGAAAGTCGAAGGGAGAGCATGCCCGATTTTTGCTTCTGTTATTCTCTTTAAACAACATTGATACACTGTTTTTCAATATGTGTGTGATCCCAAGATGCATGTCTACACTTCATAACATTTTTGGCTTGAAAAATGAGTGTATTTGGTACGTTTTTAAAAGTTTTTGTTTCACCTGGAGACCTGTGTCTCCATTAGCATGTATTTAGGCAAAGTATTTTTTAAAATGTATTAGAAAAAATGCTTCACTTCAAACACAATTTTATATGGAAAATGAAGAAAAAATGTTTTGACTTGGAAAAACGTCAAACTTGTCCTTTAACAATTAAACAATTTCTGTGTGGTAAAAACAAAGTTATTTTAAAGATATGACCCAGACTTAAACGAGAATCCCCTAAATACATCAAAGTTAGTATCCCTCTGTTAAAAGCATTTGCTTACCCACAATGCATTTACTGTCATGCTAATGTCCACACTCTAGGGGGGTCCCCCTCAGCCTACCAAACCCTGCTTGAAAGATAGTGGCAATCTCCTCACGCTAGGTGCCCTGTATTTAATCACTTTAGAAACAACAAACAAACTAGAAAATTAAAAGCAAACTAGTATTAATTAAAATAGCAATAGAATATTGTAATATGTGAGTCACTGTCTTGCACCCGAGAGAAGACGCCGAGTCCAAAGGCTTCAAGAAAACCAGCTTTATTCCAATTAAAACAGGGACAGTTAGGGTCTTTATTCAGATGGGAGCCACCACTTCAATACACACGAACACAGCAAACAAGAAGTGATGGGGCCAAGTCAGTGGGCGGGTTAGACTGGTCCCCTCATCAGCCATCAGGTGACAGACATGACATGCTATGTGGTGAGTCTGTGAACCTGTGGTTGCCTTAGTGACGGACCTGCCTGTAATAACAGTTTTGGTGCCCAGCATAGCTGGGGGGTTGTTGGGTCTCAAAAATATATAAAACTAGGGGGCTCTGCCCACTGCTCGCTTCGCTTGCCAACCCCCCGGGCGGGCAATACACGCCAGCCACTTCACAGCTCTGCTGCTCGCGTATGGAGAAGCGGATGTACAATTTAAACAGATTGCTATTTCATAGGAATTGTTACATATGTATAATAGAACTATTTTACATTACAGCGAGTAATTAACCATAGTAAAAAATAGTAAAACATAATAAATTGAAAGAAAATTATGTTTCATGTTACGTTAGAGGTATTCGTTGTGTTATATGTTTTTGTTCTGTTTGGCTTTGAAATTAACACACAAATACTTTTTAAACTTACGCTTTTGCTGTAACACTTCAGTAACAACAATATTTGGAATTAACTTTTCGTCAATATGGCATTGAATTTTGATTCTGTGTTTGGACTTACATCGCGACAACGTAATGTACAATTGCCCGTGAGTGAATATCGTTTCCTTCTCTCTAATAAATAAGCTGACTTTTTCGAATGTCTGTCTGTATGATTTGTTAATTGTCTTTGGAAAAGCGATTTTGATGTCGAAACTGTTAACGTTTTAATACGAATGGCATATCAAGATCTCCTTTGGTGTCTAATGCTATCCCCTGGACATGTACTACATTACTTTTCTTGTCGCCTGTTAAAATTTTACATGACAGAATTGTTCTACCAATTTTGAATACAACTAATCTTGTCCCATTGCATTGCCCATCACTCAGACATAAATTACACTATAACATTATGATGCATTCTTCTTTCAACAGTAATTCATGTGGTGGAAAACCTGACGGTGTTAATGGTTGTACATATTCATCATGATACAGTATTGTAAGTTGATGTTTTCATCTTCCACACCATCACCACCAACTGTTTCTGTATAGTCTGTTGATATGCATTTAACTAATTTGCTGTGCAACTAATCGTCAATTTTCACGTTAATTTGTCTAAGTGCTAGGATTGCCTGTGTACTCATTTCTTCTGTTGATAACCCTTTGTGACGAAATTTTTCAATAAGATTTGGACATAACACGTGAGGAAAACGTCAAAATTTATAAGAGCTGAGAGTGCAGGAACTGAGTCTGACAAAATCATTCACACGAATGAGAGGTGAGAGGAACGTGGGTGTGGGCTGTGAACCGGAAATGGTTGACAGGAGGACGGGACTTGAAAAAATCTCTTGGCAAAAGTCTCGTCTCGTCTCAAGATTTTCTTTTATAATAGAGAGATATATTACACAGTCATACTACGCTTACTAATAATTATCAATAATGTCAATTCAGGATGGTCTCCGGGGCAGATGTTAGATTCAGCACTCCATCATCTTCAGCATGGTGATGGGATGATAGAAAGAGGTAGAGAGACCAAACTAATGCCAGTCCTTTGGCTTCCTGTCACACCTTATGGACCAATGGCGCACCATGGTGCAGGTTGCCTCCCCTGATTAAGTGACCAATCTTGTTTAGCCCTCCAGTCCATCCTTCCCACCACAGCTAGTCTACTTTTGTTCTTCTCAGCGTTTCCTCCATTTTCAAAGGATACACAAATGTAGTTAGGTGAACAAGAAAGAAAGGATGTAGTCGGTCATAAAATGCTGGCAAAGAAGAGACCAATAGATGTGATTGGTCCATGTGCCTTCAAGAGTCCTAAAACAAGTCAACACAGTTGTGTGGGCACAAACTTGTACTTGAGAAACACTGTCTCTTAATTCTATAATCCATTTTTGGAAATTAAGGGGAAGTGTATTTAAGTCTGAAGCCAGGAAGCACTTCTTTACACAAAGAGTTGTGGGACTTAAGAAGAAACTACTGAGACCTGGAGTTGAACCAGAAACCCTGACAACATTTAAGAAAAATCTGGATGAGATTTCGGGACAGCTTAGCTAGGAGCTAAACAAATGGGGTTTTGATAGACTGAATGGGCCCCTCTCTTTTGTCAGATTTCTTATTTTCTTATCTCTTCAGAGGACCAGTTTTGGCACAAACACACATTGACATAATCATTGAATGAGTGTAGAAGAGCCTTAAAAGTAAGATGTTAACGTTCACGTATCGCACAACTTGTGGATAAAGTAGTTTGTGAGATCTGGTCATCCCATATAGATAGAAGGAGAAAGCATGAGCAGATGTGGAACGGTGTCACAATAACAGTCCAAAGACACTGAAAAGGTTTGGGGCATCCAACCGTTGTCACAGACAGCCGGGGTCCTTGTCCGGCCGGGACACCTCTTCACTGTATGGACTGGGGGAGCAAGCCTGTCCAGGACACTACCTCCCCCAGAATGCTAGATGGCAGCCTCCATAGTGGGTTGCAGCAGTGCTTGGGACTTCTGCAGGGCTTCATGGGAGTTGGGAGTTTGTTGCAGCCCTGTTGGGATCCGTGGGCACCGCGCTGTAGCTGCTGCAGCACCCTACACAGCTGCTCTTCCACCACACTCAGATGTGCTGCCGGAAACAGGTTATCAAGCACCTGGAGAACTTCCGAGTGCATTATAAAAGGAGCCAACAGTCACCACTCTGGGAGCCAGAGTTGGGACTAGGAGGACAAAGCTTGCCGGAGAGGAGTGGAGGAGAAAAAAAGAGAAGGATTGTGATTAGGATAATGTTTATTGGGACTGTGTTGTGCCTGTGGGAACGGGGAAGGTGTTGCCCACAGGCGAAGAGAAATGTTTTATCAATGTGCTTCCTGCCTCTGTCTGTGTCGGTTTGAGCGCTGATATAATGCCATCTATTGTCACACCATATATTGTGCCCTGGCTACAAATGGGTAATTTTGTTGAGATATTCACGGGTTTGAGTCCAAAACAGAACTGATTTGAGTTTGAGAATATGGTGGCTTTAAAGGTCAGGACCGGAAGTGACGTCTTTAGGACCGGAAGTGACGTCATCAAAAGCCCCGGGACCGGAAGTGACATCACCAATAGCACCAGTACTGGAAGTGATGTCATCAATGGCGCCGGGACATAGCGGGATTTCCTGTGAATGGTCTGTAAAGGATTGAGAGAAAAAGTCAGTGCAGCTCGCCACTCCCTGGTCTGGCATGGTACTACTACTATTCAGGCCCTTTAGCTGCCTCCCAATCACACGTGTGTGACAGTGGGGTGAGACTAGTCAGACAAGTATCACTCTGCAACTGAAAAGTGGAACCATAGTGGGGAGCTGACATTTTACAAATGGCACACGCTAGGTGTCGCTTTACCAAGCCGTGTGCGGTCATACAGTTGCTCCCAGCTTTACTTCTTCTTCACAACAAAATGTTACAATTGTACACCATCTGTACATTAATCACCCACATACCCCATGTAGTGCCCCATATATTAATAACTAGCTCTACCCTGTGGCTTTGCCCACATTGTAATGAAACAGGACAAACTTTAAAAATCAATAGATGTTGGCACCGTATCTGATCGTGTTCAGCTCTGGCGGGAGACCATGCCCTGATTGGGGAGAAAAGCACATGGCCGTGATATCTCTGGCAATCGGCAGATACCCTCTAAAACACACGTAGCTCTGATCTCTCTCTCTCAAAAAAACATCAAATGTTACACCTTAACAATCTGTAGATGATAATGTCAGTTGAACAAATGGGTATCACTAGCTAAGCAGAGGCAAAGTGCACTCCAACATGTGGCGAGAAGCAGAGTGACTCGAACAGAGGCTGGCGAGTGAAGGAGGAAGGCCCCGCCCTCCTGCTCCCAGCCCACAGCCACTCTCTTGGATTTGCATAAATACATCGGTACTGCAAGCAAACTCTGGTAGTTAGCGTGATGAGAGAAGTCGCAATATCAACTGGAAAGTTCAAGCAAATTATAGAAAACAACCCGATCTAAATCGATTAAGTAATTCTCTCATGAAAAGCCGACAGACATACAGACAGAACGCGCTTGGAGCACAACATTTTTAAAACCGTTTCTTAGCGAGCACCTATGGGCAAAGAGTAGCCTACATTTCAACTTTCAAGTCCCAAGTCCTCATGGTTCAGGAGATTTCATGATGAGTGAGTCAGTGGTATTTGGCATATACAGTGGGTACGGAAAGTATTCAGACCCCCTTCAATTTTTCACTCTTTGTTATATTGCAGCCATTTGCTAAAATCATTTAAATTAATTTTTTCCCTCATTAATGTACACACAGCACCCCATATTGACAGACAAAAAAAAGAATTTTTAAAATTGTTGCAGATTTATTAAAAAAGAAAAACAGAAATATCACATGGTCCTAAGTATTCAGACCCTTTGCTCAGTATTTAGTAGAAGCACCCTTTTGAGCTAATACAGCCATGAGTCCTCTTGGGAAAAATGCAACAAGTTTTTCACACCTGGATTTGGGGATCCTCTGCCATTCCTCCCTGCAGATCCTCTCCAGTTCTGTCAGGTTGGATGGTAAACGTTGGTGGACAGCCATTTTTAGGTCTCTCCAGAGATGATCAATTGGGTTTAAGTCAGGACTCTGGCTGGGCCATTCAAGAACAGTCACAGAGTTGTTGTGAAGCCACTCCTTCATTATTTTAGCTGTGTGCTTAGGGTCATTGTCTTGTTGGAAGGTAAACCTTCGGCCCCGTCTGAGGTCCTTAGCACTCTGGAGAAGGTTTTTGTCCAGGATATCCCTGTACTTGGCCGCATTCATCTTTCCCTCGATTGCAACCAGTCGTCCTGTCCC
>JANRMT010062807.1:1725565-1791819 GCA_026402145.1 Polypterus bichir lapradei
TATATATATATATATATATATATATATATATATATATATATAAAATAGTATTTTTTGTGATTAAATTTTTATTGATAAAATTAAAATTAATACAGTAGAAAGAAACAATAATAACTGATTTTGGGCCATATAAGATCAAACACAATACACCCCCACCAGCATGAGCCCCATATATTATAAAGGTGGAATTAACAGTTGCGTTTTGGTTTGCTGCCTGTGGACAGTATCCATTAGTCTAGATCTGAAAAACCATCCTTGAATGATTGCTTGTTTTTAGAGTGGTGAATGTCCATTGTCTAAACTCCCTTAATCTAACTTTATGGCTACAGGAGGTGTTGTGATGTGAAATATTGCATACAAGTTGATAAATATTTTGTATGCCTTCATTTGTAACTTAGACAAAGAAATGTAATATTAGTGTTACATTATTGATAATAACAACAATGGTTTGATGATTAAGAACCCCCTCCTTTTAGGAATGTGTAATTTTACAAGGTTGGGGAGAAGTGCCTCAAACAAGTTTGGCAATATTTCTCTGCAGGACTCCCAGTCAACCCCCACAGGAAAGCCAGGCGGCGTAACTGCCAAGCTTTACCTTAACAAATGGCTTTGGGTGGTGGCAGGTGTGAAGGTGTTCTATCCCCCCATTGGTCTGAAGTATGGCTGTTTGGAACTGGCTTGTATTAGAAGCCTTTAAATACCATGACATCCTATTGGCTCTAGGAGTTGGACAGAAAATCTATAAATTTTCTTGCCTTACCTCACCGTCTCTCTCTTACCAAACTGATGAAAGACCATCTCACACAGCATGAACTGAAAAGGACAACACAATGAAGAGCACAGCTTGGCAGCCATATTTAGACAGACATGCGGCCTGTTCTGAAGAAAGCTGACCACAAATGATGCCTTCACTAGAGACATTTTTAAGTAACTAACAAGTCTGTGTGCCACCTGAAACTACACATCACCATTTATCAGGTTGTATGGTTGCCAGTGCTCACTTGTACTTTGCATATTGTTATTATTTATGAATATTATCAATAATACATTATTTAAAGTTTAACTTAATGCCGGCTTGTCTTTTACTACACCTAATTGCCTGAGGATATAGATGTAGAAGGGAAGGTGGGCAGAAGTTAAATACTACAATACCTTATAAACAGTGGTAAGTCTGGGAGATTTGAGGCATTCTGACAAAGGCTACATATTAATAATACAAAAGGAGAAGGTAGAGCAATATAATACTCTACCAAGACAAAACAGGAGGCTAAAACTCATCTTGACAGCACTGGGTATAAGATAGGAAGCACCCCAGGGCACACTTGCCCCCACATCCACATAGCACACCTAAGACCTGCAGGCTGCTTTGAAAAGAGGTGCAGGCTTGGAAGTTTAGAATTTTTTTCTGAGATGTGGCTGCTTTCCTAATGGGAATCATTAAATATCTAAGAGGCAATTTACTTTGTAAACCAAATGTGAATAGCTTTGACGAGAAACTGTCTGTTTTACTTTGTTAGGTTTGTTTTATTTTTCAATACATAATGAGCTAATGGTAACAAGGTAAATAAGTTTACTGTTGTGTTTTGTAATACAATTATAAAGGAATTATGTGCTCTTTTCACAGAGATAAGATGAGCTGTCATGCACAGAATTGTACCGCCCCATTGAAGTCAGCACTGCGATGGTTACAAAGTAATCTGTGAAGAAAGCAGCACCTTAAACTACACTGTGAATTTCAAAGAGGAGAAAATGGCTTATGTCAAACAAGAGGATTGTGGGTGGAGTTCTGTACATCTGACAGGTTTCAGCGCAAAAGAGGAGAATTCTGAAGAGAACATTTGTATTTTTAAACAGGAAGACGAGACGACATCTGTGAGCATTAAAGCAGAGGATTGTAAGCAGGACACTATTAGCCCTGAAGTACAAAAGCACGCCACTGTAAATGTTTTGAAGGAAGACCCATCGTCAAAAAATTATTTTAGACCACCTTCGGGTTCAACATTCCAAAGAGAAATGTGTATTTTAGGGTACAAGAGGAGGAAACTTCTTCGCAAGTCAAAATCTGGGGACAAAAATGCAGTCAGAAAAGGGAAACCAGAATCATCTGCAGGGCCATCTGGATTATGTAAGTGATCTACCAAAATTTTTTCATGTTCATAGACCCGCTTCTTAATATTTCATGTGTTTTAGATCAAAACCCTCTTGCATAACTCTTTAGTTTCTTGTTACCTGTCAAACCACAGAAAAATTATTGTTCATGTGAACTTAAAATTGTAATACTGTAATGTTTAGATTTAATGAGCATTTTTTTTTAGAATGTACCTGTTTAGCCTTTCATATGGGAGGAGTGGTGGGTAGCACTGCTGTTTAAGTCCCATGCCTGGTCATTGTTCTTGTTGTGTGGAGTTTGGGTGTCCTTCTTCTGTCTTTTCAGGTTTTATTCCAGTTACTCGAGTCCCACATTACCAGAAAATGTGGGTGTTTTAGCAATGTGTTATTCCGGCTTGGCCCTTTCTGAGGATGGGTGCGTGCAAAAGATGGACTGGTGTCCTGTCATGGCACCAGTCCATTAAGGTTCAACTCCCTGTTTAAGTGTGAAATGGGCCTTCAATGAAAGAAATCGGCAACAGCTTGAAAGAAATAAAAACTGAAGGACAAAGAGATGCTGTACTGTTAGCATGTCTTGGTACATTTGCCAATCAGAATTCATCTCTTGAAAAGACAGAAAGTAGAATAAGTGAAAGACATTTGACTGACGTTCTCAAGTCTGTATGACTGATACACATTAAAAGAACTGTCAGTAGAAAGTGTTGGCGATCCGAGTGCATGATTGAGGTGGTGGCCTAAGGTGTAGGTCTGAGTGACAGTGACACAACAGGGTGGGACATTCACCATGGCAACTGTCAGATTAATTTATGGATAACTGATTATGTTGAATAATCATGTAAATAGAATAAAAGCACTTGAAGGAGCTATAGAAGGAAACTACAATCCGCTTTCTAGCTTGATGAAGGATGTAGAAAACCCTAAGAAGAATCATTCATATTGGGATAAAAAAAAAATGAGATAATTAAAGTAGTTATATGCAGTGAAACTAGAATACTGAGGTAAGTGAAGAGTTACTATCTTCATTAGATGAAGAAGCAGTGCCAAGGTTTTAAGGCATCTTAAGGCATTGCAGATCTGGAAAATATGTCCATCCTTTTTAGTAAACTAAAATAAGCCTATTGTAAAAATCCAATACTTTAAATAAGCAGCTTACAAAAGAGTTAAGTGAGTTCAGAATTCGTGATTATATCGCTTTTACTGACGGTACTTCGAGTGTCTGTTTCCTACCTTAAGACAATATGATGTTTAATGATGGTGGAGTGAAATATTGTTGGAAATACTTTGATTTTCACACTGACCCTAAATCTTCAGTTCAGTTCAGTTCAGTTCTATATACATACACCAGGGGTGTCCTGGAGGGTCACAGTGGCTGCATTTATTCATTTATTTGTCATATACAATTTCTTGTATTAGGAAGTTGTAATTTTTCACATAACCCCAGCTTACTCTCCAGAGATTTTGGGGGTCAGAGTGCAAGGTCGGCTATTTGTACTGCATCCCTAAAGCAATTGCAGGTTAAGGGCCTCACTCAAGGGCCCAATGGAGTATCATTCATTCTGTCAGTGCTAGGATTCAAACTGGCAGCTTTCGAGTTACCAGCCCAGATCCTTTAGCCACAGAGCCAACATTCCATTTTGATTCTAAAACATTCAAATATCTGGTAGTTGACTCATGGCAGCTGGACTTCTTTCTTGTTATGTAGATACGTTTAAATGGTCATCCAAGCAGCTTCGTCAGTCTGAGGAATGTTGTTAGAGACCACCATTTTATCCTCCAGGTTAGTTTCACTTCACACCTGCCCTGATTAGGTTTGTTGCATTAAACAACGGAAGGGAAAGGTGTGGGTAGATGTTACCGTCACACCTTTTGACAGCCCCTCCTACCCCCATAGAGTGGGTCGTTAAGAGTGGTCCACCTGGTGGAGGTGTAAGTTGGGCCTGATTTTCCTGGGGATGGATGAAAGGGCAGCATGATAAATTGAAGACAGGTTATGCCTAATGCCTCCACCTCTGTTGAGTGAGGGGTTGTTGATTTGCACATGCAAAGCTTCCCTCACCCCTCTCTCAAACCACTTGTCTTCTCTATTCAATATCTGGACGTTAATGACCTCAAATGAGTGCCTTTTGTCCTTCAAATGGAGGTACACAGCTGATTCCGGCCCTGAGGTGTTATTCCTTCTGTGCTGGGCCATCCTCCTGTGTAGCAGCTGTGCGGTCTCTCCAATGTACAGTTCAGGACACTCTTCGCTGCACTGAATGTCATCTAGTATATTGCTCTTCTTCTGTTTCGGTATCCGGTCTTTGGGGTGGATGAGTCTGTGTCTCAGTGTGTTAGTGGATTTGAAGTGGACAGGTATGTGGTGTTTTCCAAAAAATCCTTTTTAACTTTTTGGACTCACCAGCCATGTATAGAATAACCAGGTTCTTCCATTGGCCCTGGGTCTCTGACTGTTCCGTTTTCCTTTTCCTGAAACAGGATCCTGCTTTGTTAAAGGCCCACTTGGGATAGCCACAGGTCTTAGGGGCTGTCTTCAGATGCCTGTTTTCCTTCTCCTCAGCTTCTGTGGAAGTGGGGATGTTTTCTGCTCTGTGGTGTAGAGTCCTGATAACTCATGTTGATGTGAGTCAAACAAAGATACTGGTCAGTGTGGGTGGGTTTTCTGTAAATTTCTATTTCTAGCTTTCCCTCAGTCCCAATAATAACCGCGCATTCCCGGAAAGCCAGCCAGTTATCTTTGGAGTCTTGCCTGGTGAATTGTATGTTGGTGTCCACTGAGTTAATGTGGTCTGTAAAGGCCTGTACCTCCCGGATCTTGATCTTTACCCAGGTGTCATTAACATATCTGAACCAGTGGGTTGGTGTCGCCCCTGGGAAAGAGTTGAGTGCTTTCTCCTCCATTTCTTCTATGTACAAGTTGGCTACAATGGGTGACACTGGGGAACCCATGGCACAGCCATGTCTCTGTCTGTAAAACTCACCTCTGTACGAGAAGTAAGTGGTGTTCAAACACAGATCCAAGAGCAAGCAGATTTGATCTGGGTTAAGGTTGCTCCTGGTGGTGAGGGTGCCGTCTTCTTCCAGTATCCTCCTTACAGCTGATAATGCAGCAGTGGTGGGGATGCTGGTGAAGAGAGATGTGACGTCAAAGGATACCATGGTTTTATTCGTATCCAGTTTTAGCTCCCTGACCTTGGAAGCAAACTCCAACATCTACAAAAAGAAAGTGATAGACTGCCTGAAACACCCATTGAAAGGGGAACCTATCACTGTTTGTATCCTGGGGAGGCCACCCCCTGCCTTTATGACCTTCCCAAGATACACAAGGAAGGAGCCCCCCCTCAGACCCATTGTCAGCAGCATTAACTCTGTCACTTACAACATTGCCAAACGCCTAGCCACAATCCTAGTACCTTTAGTTGGACACATGGACCACCACATCCACAATTCAGAGGTGTTTGTAATGTAAAAAAAAAATAAAATTTAAGTGTCGCATTTTTGAATGGGTGTATAAGTCGGGGTCTGATTTTATAATTGATTTTTTTGGGTTTCAAGACCCAACTTATACACGAATATATACGGTAAGTGTAATTCTGAAAAACAAGTACTACATAAAGTAGTTGCAGCAGTTTTAAGACGGTCGTCATTCTCTGTCGAGGTCGTCCACTTCTTAATTCTAGCAGAGGTGGACTCACAGCAGGCTCATGCTATTCTCAGATGGGAAAGAAGGAAGCCCCTTTTTTCCTGGGGTGTTGCCTGGTCTATGTATCCTATTTCTTAGGTAGACCCATCCTGTGCCTACTGAGTCATGGATCCTTGTTCTCCTTATTCTAAAGAAAATATTCAAACCACCACCATAAATAATTAATACACAAATACAACATTCTATTTATCAAACCGTTTTTCAAGTGGAAAGACAATCACGTTTAACCTTCTAGAATTCTAACACAAAGTCAATTGTTAAATCCAAATGACACAATTCCAGCAATGTCAGTTCAACACTTTCATCTATAATCTCCAAACCAGATAACCAAGTCCCTTAAACTGCTCATGTGGATGCACCTCCATACACAGTATGGCACGATTCAGTTCCAAATTATGAAAACTTGGCAAGTTCCAAACTTTTCATTCACATTTCATTGTCCCGCTTTGCTCTTTCCTGGACTGCAGTTTCTGCTTTTTCTTGTATTTCCACCCTGTACAAGGCTATTTCTTTTAAAATTACTTATTCTCTTGGTCTAAATATATATTGTTTGTAATAATAAAAACAAATACCTGCACAACCACCCAGAAAAGCGCTGTGTAATCCCTTGTTAAAGTTCTGAAGTGCAATACTGGAAGGACAAGGGGGAATTAAGAAATGTCATTTTAAGAATTCAGTACTGAAGGCTAAAATAAAATGGGGATACCTTAAAATATTTAGACCTTTATAATATTTACACCAAGGATAGAAGATTGAAAGCCCTTGGTCTAGCGATACCACGCGACGTTCAGTCATATATGTGTCAATAGGCTGACGTAGTTAAACATTTGTGCTTCTTCTCGTGTCCGCTATTATTCAAAATCATGCAATGTGAGTCATTGTAGAAGTAACCGAGATCCAAGATCAGCCCCAGTTCATTTTATTTGGTTTGTATTAGTGGAAGCTTTGCCTAGGAGGTACAAATATTTTGAGGGGCTTTGACTTAAAGTTTGGAAACCTCTGATCTAAGCTATTGCATTAACAACGGCTGAAAAGGTGAAATTTGTGATGGTTGCTTTTGATTTAAAATTGTCTCAGATGATGCAAAAGACAAAATTGTTGATACTCTGTGTGAGCAAAGTTAAATATCGCAGAGGTACAACCTTCTTGGCTTATTAGTTAAGAGCAGAACATTAAGAGCAGCATTTTATGTGGGCTGAGCCTTCTCCCCAACATGCTTATTACCTTAATAAGTCAAGGTATGTATGAAAATGTAGAGTTTTACATATTTATCTTTCTTTTAAAACAGGTTTGCAAGAGGATAACAACTTTTCCCCTCTTCAGTGCAGATATCCAGTGAAACAGCATGGTGAAAATAGAAAGAACCTGACATCTTGCTCAGAGAGTTTGATACCCTCATCTTTGAAGTGTAATTCTTTAAACAGTGAGAATCTAATAAGGTTAGAGATCATCAATGCTAATGAACAAAAGCAAAATAGTAAGCCCCTGGCTTTATACATTGGGCAAGAAAGCGTGAAGAGTTTGAACTCCAAAACGGATTGTAAAGATCTGGAAAGTGTTCATATCGGAGAAAAGCCTCAGTGCTGGTCTGAATGTGGTAAACAGTTCTCACAAATCAGTGAACTTAATGCACATTTAAGAATTAACACTAGAGTGAAGCCACATTGCTGTTTAGAATGTGGGAAGTCGTTCACATATTTAAGTCATCTTAAAGCTCATATAAGAGTTCACACTGGCGAGAAGCCATATTTCTGCGCAGAATGCGGTAAGCAGTTCTCACATAGCACCAATCTTCATAGACACAGGAGAGTTCATACTGGTGAGAAACCATATTGCTGTGATGAATGTGGCAGACGATTCTCACAACCAGGTGATCTCCGAGCCCACACCAGAGTTCATACTAGAGAGAAGCCACATTGCTGTTCTGAATGTGGTAAACGTTTTTCACGTATTGGCAATCTCAAATCACATAAATTAGTCCACACTGGAGAAAAACCATTTTGCTGTTCTGACTGTGGCAAGCACTTTTCTCTGCTGGGTGATCTTCAAAGACACAAGAAAATACATACTGGAGTAAAGCCCCATTGTTGTTCTGAATGTGGCAAACGATTCTCACATGTAAGCAATCTTAAGGTACATTCAAGAGTTCACACTGGAGAGAAGCCGCATTGCTGTTCAAAATGTGGTAAACGATTCTCCAACACAAGTGATCTGCGGAGGCATACCAAAATTCACAGTGGAGAAAAACCTTACTGCTGTTTTGAATGTGGGAAACAATTTTCAACCTTCAGCCATGTCACAAGACACACAAAGATACACACTGGGGAAAAGCCATATAGTTGTTCTGAGTGTGGCAAGCAATTCACTGAACTACGCAATCTCCGACGGCACACAAGAATACACACTGGGGAGAAGCCTCATTGCTGTACTGAATGTGGTAAACGATTCTTATACAAAAGTAGTCTTCTGTACCACAGTAAAACTCACACTGTAGAAAATTCTCAACCGCCTTCAGAATCCCACCAGAAAGATCTGACCCATGGATGACTTGGGAGTAGTAAACTAAGAGAGCTGAGAGACTAATCATGGCAACACGATACAGTGTTCTCTAACACCGTAGTCCACAACTGAGAGAAAGTAGTGAATCTTGATAAAGAAGAGATTCTGCTGAAAATTGTTCACTGCATGGATAGAAGCACAATGCTGATGACCCTGAATGTGTTCATAGAAACTGGCCAGACGCTTTCCCTGCATATTATGCCAAACATCTTATGTTTAGATATGAGACAAGTACCAGAAACCACCAGAAAGAAAAAAAGAAAAGACAACTAAAGTCAAACAGACCCCCAGTAATTAAGGAATACTCCGTGTTGTAAATGGAGGGGCAGCAAGAAATGATCTAGACATGCAATTCAGGGCATGTTAAATGTGGAACAAGAGAACTTAATGCTGTTACTGTTGATCAATGCCCATGATTTACCAATTTAAAAAGAAAAGTACAAAAAACAAAACTCAAAGAATCACCTCTTCTTTCGTTTCAAGATGAGCAGATACTTGATGGACTACAAAATGGATGCTGCAGAACGAAACAAAAAGCGTGAAAAAGGAGAAGGCAGTACTTCACCCAATGGCCTTGGGAGCCATTGGATTATACTTTTACATAATAAACTAAAGACTTGTGTGTGGAAAGAAGACCTTATATATATAGACGAGAAGATGCCATTCAGCCCAGGAAAGCTTGCTGTGCTTATCCACTTCATTCTTCTAAAATAACATCAAGTTGAGTTTTGAAAGTCCCTAATATCTTACTGTCCACCACACTACTTGTCTCTTATTCCAAGTATTTGTGGTTCTCTGTGTAAAGAAAAACTTCCTGATGTTTGTGTGAAATTTCCCCTTAACAAGTTTCCAACTGTGTCCCTGTGTTCTTGAGGAACTCATTTTAAAATCACCGCCTCGATCCACTGTTCTAATTCCCTTCATAATTCTAAACACTTCAATCATGTCTCCTCTTATTCTTCTTTTCCTTAGACTGTAAAGGCTCAGCTCTTTGAATCTTTCCTCATAACTCATCCCCTGTAGCCTTGAATCAGCCTAGTCACTCATCTCTGGATCTTTTCTTGTGTTGCTGTGTCCTTTTTGTAGACCCAAAACTGCACACAGCACTCCAGATGAGGCCTCACTAGTGTGTTATAAAGCTTAAGCAGAACCTCCCGTGACTTGGACTCCACACTTCAAGGCGCTATATAACCTGACATTCTGTTTGCCTTCTTAATGGCTTCTGAACACTGTCTGGCAGTTGACAGCAAAGAGTCCACTACGACTCCTAAGTTCATCTCATAAGGTGTACTCTCGATTTTCAGACCTCCCATTGTGAATTCAAACCTTCCTATGTGTCATACTTTATGTTTACTGACATTAAAATTTAATCTGTCACACATCTGGCCAAGCCTACATGGTGTCCAAGTCCTCAGTGATGATTCATCTGATTTAAGTATGAACTATGAAGAGATTTAAGGAGCTGGAGCTTTTCCAGTTAAGTAAACACAGAGACATTGGATGACATGATTAAATTGTTTTACATTATAAAGAAAAGAAGAACAGTGGATCTAGTCTGCTACTTTCAAATGCATTCTGCAGCAAGAAAACCAATGGCCAAGGGTTTTGGTAGAGAGTAGGACTTTAGGGACATTCATATCTTGATTTACTGTTAGTTTGGACAGTCTCAGTGAATAGGGTGGACGAGCTGCTTGGACTGAATGTCCTGTTCTCATCACAGTTGTCTAATGTTGTAATGTGGTTGGACCACACGATGCACTGGTGTTCTAGCCAAGGTTACTTCTCACTTTGTACTTGATGCTGCCCAAGATAGTATGGCTCTGGGTTTAGGAATATTCTGCTGTGTTTCAGTGGTATGTTCAATGTTAGTTTAAGGATTAATTTCAGATATGACATATTCTGATCTGACAGAACAAAATAATTCAATGTAATCTCAAAATGTTCATAAATATAACTGTTTGGACTGCAACGTTGTCAGCCTTTCCCTTAAACTGTGCATCAATCAGAAGTGTTCTGTGCTAAGTAACAGATCGTGAGAATTCTTACGCCAATGTTATAATACAAGGGGGAGTAAAAAATGATCCGCACTCCAGTTATGTTTAAACTTCTGTTGATGGCACTGTCTTATCAGCGCTTTCCGTATGAGGTCCCTGTCTCCCCAGTCACTGCTGTGCAGGTGCGAACGTGTCACGTCAGATCATTTGGTGAGAGAAACAATGGCTGCCCCACTTGTGATTTACACGGAAGAAAGAGCGACGTGCGATGATTTGTTTTTTTGTGGTCTGAGGGTATGCCTGATGCCAATCTTTATCGAGGACTTTGTGCACAGTATGGAAAAATAGTTTGATTGTGAAAAAATGTGTATGAATGGGTAGAGAAGTCCAAAGAAGGTCACACCAGTGTCAACCATGAAGAAGGAGCCAGAAGCCCGTCCACGACTGATGATAACATTGAGCGTGCACGTGAAATGATTCTGTTGAAAAGACGAGTGACCGTAGAAGATGTGGCAAATCAGCCATGGATCTGTCTATGCAATAACCCATGACAGACTTGACTAGCCCTACGAGGATGAAGATTCACGTCTGATGAAGAGGTGATGATGGTGGTGTGTTCGTGGCTCGCACTCAGCCCAAGACATCATTTTAATGAAGGAATAAGAAAGCTTATTGACAGATGGACAAAGTGTATTGAAAAGCAGGGAGATTATGTCGAAAAATGATGTATTTGTCTTTTCTGAAAGTTGACTAAAATAAATTCTACAGCCGAAGTGTGAATAATTTTCGACTCACCCTTGTAGAAGGAAAAAAAAAGTGCAACCAGTAGGTTGTGTGTGACTTCTGTAAGGTGATGGGGTAGGTTATTTAATTTTTATACTTTTTTTTTTTTCTTGTCATTATGTTTAATGTCCTAACAAACATTCCTCCACCCTTAACTGGTAAAATAAACTTTTGCTTTATTTATTTGTTTAATAAAGTCACATATAAGCTCAATAACTCCTTTACATTTGTTAGCAGAACTTAGAAAATTCAATTATTATTATTATTATTATTATTGTTATTTTCCTCATCAATGAGCTCATAGAACATATGTACAGTTGAGGCCAAAAGTTTCCATCTACCTGGACTAAAGCCTTTCAAACTCCACATTTCCCAACTCCACACATCATGTCACCACACATTCCCCGTGTTTTAGTTCATTACGTTCTCTACTTTATATTATAATAATCGCGAAGAGACTGACTCACTTCAGGTTTTATTGACTAGATCAGATTTTTAGTGGTTTCCATCCACTTTGTTAGTATTTGGTGGCCATGCCTTGTAATGGCATCACTTGAATCAAATGGTGAGGGTCGACATCCACAACCTTCTCACAAAATGTGTCCGGGCTTTCTGCCCGTTCCTCACGACAAACCTGGCCTTAGGTCCATTAGATTTGCAAGCCTCCTCACTCAAATACACTTTTTTCAGTCTCTGTGTTATTCAGGTTGGAGATTTGTGATGTCCCCTCCAATTCTTTCACCTTGATGTCTTTCAGCCATTTTGTTACAACATTGGATGGTATGCTTAGTGTCCTTGTCCTGCTGGAAGACAAATTTGCAACCAAGTTTGAACTTTCTGACTGATGTTTGGAGGTGTTGCTTCACAATTTCTTTATATTCCTCCTCCCTCATGATGACATTTATTTTCTGAAGTGCCCTGGTGCCTTAACCCCCACCATATAAGGCTGACAGCCCCATACTTCACAGTTGGACTGTGTTGTTTGGCTTCTTTCTCCATACAAAGCAGTGATCATTATGTCCACAGGACACTCCTTCTGAAGACCAGGGGCCTTATGTATAAACAGTGCATACACACAGAAATGTTGCATGCTCCCATTTCCATGCTCAAATCGCGATGTATAAAACCTAAACTTGGCGTAAAGCTATGCACATTTCCACGATAGCTCATACCCTGGCATACGCAAGTTCTCCGCTCGGTTTTGCAGACTGGCGGCACCCAGAGTCAAAGCAGTGCTACTGTTTCTGTGTGGTTTTCCTTTCTTTTTTAGATCCACATCCCTGATGCAGCTTTATAAATACACTGAAATTAAGCACATATTGTTTATTAGTTTAATGCATCTGATTGTAATTAACCTGTAACAATATAATGGTCCACAGAATGGCCAAACTATTCCAAATACCATAACTGCTTTAGCGTTGTTCCTCTCACTGCACCTTCTTCTTCTTCTTTCAGCTGCTCCCGTTAGAGGTTGCCACAGCTGATCATCTTTTTCCATATTAATCTCACCTCACCACTTGGAGTATTAATATCACTGTATCTGAGTGGGGAATCACAGCTCCACAGCAGCTGATTGAAAAGAGAATTATTGGTATACAGAATCAAGGCGGAGTGGTGGCTCTGAGGCTAGGGATCTGCACTGGCAATTGGAAGGTTGTCGGTTCGAATCCTGTAAATGCCAAAAGGAACTCTGCTCTGTTGGGCCCTTGAGCAGGGCCCTTAACCTGCAATTGCTGAGCACTTTGAATAGTGAGAAAAGCGCTATATAAATGCAAAGAATTTTTATTATTATTATCAAGCACACACTGCCTCAGCCATGCTGTCTATTGAACTGCTCTCATATGACAAACGCTTTAGAGCCTTTCCTGTACGGACCTCGCGGTTCAGAAACAGTTTCATCCCAAGAGCTCTAAACACACTCAATCACTCCATCAAGTGTTCCTGGTAGAACTGTTTGTACTTATTAGTACAATCACCTCACTGTAAACTTGCACTACAGTTATAAAATTGTAAATGTGTATTTACATATGATGATGATATAATTTTTAAGATGAAATGTAGCAAAATATGTTTATTACATTATACAGATAAAACTTTAACTTAATTTAAATAATCTATATTGTTAATAATTAAAAATGTGAGGACACGGTGTCACAGCGCTAGCAAGGAGCTGGTGCCCCGTTCACATATTGTTTCTGCCTTGCGCTGTATTCTTGAAGCTGCTGGCGCAACACTGGAAGGATAGATGGATAGAATAATTAAACACGTACTACGAAGATATTTCAATGTTCCTTAAAAGTTTTGAAGAATTGGCGTTCTAAGCTTACAGATGGCTTAACGTCTATTACTGAGCTGATTGTGTGGCGATTGGGTATTTGGAGAAAGATAAGGAAGGACAGGAATTGGAGGTAAGTATGTTTGAAAGAGACAGTACTGCTACAATAAATTATTTCTTCGAGGGCCACGCACAGCACAGCAAACATCTTGCATGACGCATGAACAATCACTGCGCCACCGTGTTCCCATGTTTAATATCATGCTTTAACTCCTATCATCATGAAAATGATATCAAGTATACATCTCAGTATTTTAGTTATTCAGGGAGCTGTAATATCATGAATGTAATGGATTCTGTGTCGTGTTGGAGGAAGAGAAAGCCAGTTTAAGAAGCACGTAGTGATTCACACACATAAAAGCACATAGAAGAACACATACAAAACAAAGCATTTAATGTGCTACTTTAGTTATGATGGGATTTGAGAAACTAGTAAATGATTTTAAGATGAAGTTTATGATGTTCTACTTAAATGACAAAATAAACTACGTGATTAAAGTGGAAATTTCGAGATTAAAGTTGACATTTCAAGCTTTTTTCCCACTGGGGCTTCTTCTTTATGTGACAGCCGTTAAGTCCATGGCGATGATATTTTGGTGCCTGATGTGCCCAAAATGTTTGCCAGTTATTTTGTTGTTGCCTTGGGGTTTAGTTTAACCTTTCACAACAAAAATTTGTTCATCCATTTTGTGCCTTCTTCCTGAAAAATAGTGTCTGTGAGGTCACTAGATATTTGTGTTTGCATACAAGTGTTTGTTACGAAGCGGGTAATACTTTCAGGTTGTTGGAAATTTCTCTTGAGGAGGAATCTGACTTATGAAGGTCTTAGGAAAGAGCTTGGCTAAGGTGGTTGGATTTTCCCAATGGCAACAATGCACTGGCTGTAAAGATGGGCCTTACAGTAGACCACAGGTACACTCCCAGTAAACTCCAGTAAGACAATCAGAGGCTTCTGAAAGTCAGGACATCATTTTCTAGAATCTTTCAGACTGAATAAGCAGACCTTCAACTTGGTGGATGGAAACTTGCTACCTGCTGAAACTCTGAAGTAGTAAGTGAATGTTTAAATCAGTGTGACTCTTAGCTATTATTAGCTATTTACTGACGTGACCAGTTATGGAAATAAAGACAATACCCGAGTTGACTTAACACAGGAAACGTATGGTGACATAATGGTAATGTGTGGAGTTGGGAAACATTGAGATTCAAAGTCTTTAGCTGAAGTGTGTATAAATGTTTAGTTTCAACTGTACATTGGTCTAGATTAACACTGTAGGCCTGTATCATTACTGGCATTCAGAGCAGCAAAAAAAAAAAAAACTCAAGCAGGGGAAAAAAAACAAATCCAAGTAGCTCTCCACAGGTACTTACGAGTGTGTACTGTTACTGTAGTGGTCTCATTCCTTAGCACATAAGTCAGTTCTTTATACTGTAAGTGTTTTGTTTTACAGGATGATCCACATGCTCACACCCACGTATTACTTTGGCTAAATGTGGTACATGTCATTATAACCCACTCAAATAAGACCCCTCCTGTCTGCATTCCAACTGTTTCTTGCCTTTTTTTTTCCTGGAAGACCACTTTCGGTACACCTTGCTCTGTGGTCTTGCGGAAAGGTAGGTTTGTGGTCCTTCTTTTTATCTCTTCCTCTCTCTCATATATTTTCAAGGCCTCATGCCTCTCCTTTCTCAACCCTTCTGCTTTTTATCTTTTTTTGCTCCGCCCTCACCTGTTGTGATTGGACGGTGTAGAGTGAGTGATTTGCACCATCTGGTTGGAAAATTCAGATTTGGCTGTTACTAAGTGGATTGTCCACCTGTTGTTTTCATGTACAGCTAAAACAGATCCTCTCTCTCTGACTGCTTTGCACCCACTTTTCAAGTTTTTAATGATGTTTGCATATTGTTATATTTGAGGCAGAGGTGGGGTACTCATGTGAATCACTTGTTCTTAATGACCTGCACCAGATGAACACTCGGATCAAATCTAAAATAACAAGTGGCTAGTCAGAGACCAGGCAGATAGTTGTGCTACAGTTTATCCTGATCCTCCCTTATCCATCTCTGTCAAGTTAACAACCCCACTTATCAACAGAGAGATTTGTTTTTCTTTAGTGATAATAAAATAGCTGAAAGCACATTGCTGAGAGGCTTCAGAGTGTGAAAAGGGCTGAAAACAGAAGGCATTACTGTAAAGTGTTCAGTTGTACTGAACTGGTGAAATTTGAACCACATTAAGTAATTCACATTTCAGTTATTCATTACATATCTTGGTTGTGGTGAATGCAGTATCATATGGTGTGCTAAACACTTGAAACACTTAAACGTGTGGCCACCATGGGGGGCTTTAGCTCCCCAAACACCTGACACAGACTGGTACTGGACACAAGTGCTGCAAACACAAGGCTCTTTTTTATTTTGTTTTGTGGGGAACTTTCAAGTAAGTGTTTCCCACAGCACCAAGCACAGTACTGCCAATGAGCACAACAGCGACACTCTGCCATCTTCTCCTTCTGCCTCCCCTACTCCTCCTGGCAAGCTCTGTCTCCTTCCTCCCAACTCTGGCTCCTGGAGTTGTGGCAGGCATCTCCTTTTGTGTTACACCCGGAAGCACTTCTGTTGTTCTGAAGTGCTAGCTTGGAAGTATTGCCAGGTGAGGTGAGAGCCCGAACAAAGTAGGGCTCCCCAGTCCCTGTATCACCCCTGGAGGCATCCATGGAACCCAACAGGGTGGTGTCCAAGAACTTCATTTCCCATGATGCCCCCTGGAAAACCATGGTAGGCTGCCATCTAGTAGTCTGAGGGAAACAATGTCCCGTGCATGCTGTCTTCCCTTGCACTTCTACATTGAGGGCCTCTCTCACATATGGTACTTTCCTTACCAGGCCAGTCCCAATTATATTCTTAAAATGGTATTTTATCACTTTGAAATGTGTCTTGGTAAATTACAAAGTACAACCTCAATTGTAAAACAGTTGGGGACAGAGTCAGTCATTCAGTCATTTTCCAACCTGCTATATCCTAACACAGGGTCACAGGGGTCTGCTGGAGCCAATCCCAGCCAACACAGGGCACAAGGCAGGAACAAATCCTGAGCAGGGTGCCAGCCCACTGCAGAACACACACACACACACACGGAAAATGCTAATAAAAACGCAAAGAAGGGATTTTCAAATTATTTTGACTTGTATTCAAACACAGTCTAAAGACCAGGGGCCTCATGTATAACCCTGTGTGTAGAATTCACACTAAAACATGGTGTATGGAGAAAAGTGTAAATGTGTGTACACACAAAAAAATTCAGATGCACAAAACCGTGTGTAAGCCAACTTCCATGTACTTCTGCTCCATAAATCCCAGTCAGTGTGAAATTTAATGCATGTGCATGTGCCTGCCACCCCACCCCGACTCCTCCCAGAATTATGCCCCTTTGAAAATGCAAATCAATATAGATAGCCCTTTATGGTCAGCATTTTGTGAAAAGACCATGGCAAAAGCGTGGGAAAAAAAAAAGAATTTCAGCGAATGTGAAGTGGAGGCAAGGAAAAACAAACTATTTGTTGGCTTAAGCAGTGGTATAAACAACAAAAGGAAGTTGAACAAGTGATACAGAATGGCGGAGAAACTCGGAAGTTCAAGTTCAGAAAGTCGCACAGTGCCCAAAATAAAAAAGAAGTGGTCAGATATCAAAGTCACTGTGAAAAGGCAAGTCATAGCCCACTGTCTGAGTGTCATACGGAAGTGTGTTAGGGTACAGAGAAAAGAAAAAAAGGGACACACGGAAAAAAAAAGGTTGAAATGTCCACTTTAATCTTGTAGTTTACTTGGTCATTAAAGTAGAACATTGTAAAGTTCATCTTAAAATCAATGTTTAATTTACCAGAGTTTCTCAGATCCCATTGTAAGTAAAGTAGCATGTTAAAAGTTTTGTATTCTTTGTGTTCTTCTATATGCTGCTATGTGTGTGAATCGCTACGTGCTTCTTAAATGGGTTTCACTTTCGTAGACGGGAGCGCGTTGGCACTGATCTCCACACAGAATACATTACATTCATGATACCACACCTCCCTGAACATTTTAGAATACTAAGATGTATACTTAATAATATTTTCATGAAAAAATGCATTGAACCATGTGTTAAACATGGGGGCATGATGGCACAGTGGTAGTGATGAGCTTGCACCCTGGTCCAGAGATTGTTCCTGCCTCCTGCAAGATGCTTGCTGGGAAGTGCGTGACCCTCGATGAAATTTGTTGCAGCAGTACTGTTTCTGTAAAATGTACCAACCCTCAATTCCTTTCCTACAGTTTTCTTTCTCCATGTAACCAATCACCGCACAATAAGCTCTGTAATAAATGTAAAACCAGCTGAAAGCTTGAATGCTGATTCTTCAAAACTTTTAATGAAAATCTTCATTATACATGTTTAATTATTCCCCCCATTCAGGGTCACAACAGTCCCAACAAGCATACAGCATGAGGCAGAAACAATCCCTGAACAGGACGCCAGCTCATTGCTACCGCTGCACCATCACGCCCCCACATATTTAATTATTAACAGTATACATGGCCTGGGTGAGATGGGTAACCAATGATTTTTTTGGCCCATCGTAAACATCAAGTCCTGTATATATCCCCTAGTCAAGGTAACTGAGTGTTGGTAATGTTTTGTGCTGATTTGATGACTTTCTGATAAGCATTCTTGTTAGCCACAGAGCAGCCAGCATACCAGGATGCCATGGGTGAGCATGCTTTTCACAGTACAGCAATAGGAGGACACCAGCAGCTGCTTGGACAGGCTAGCCTTCCTCCGCATCCTTAAGATGGAGAGCCACTTCTGTGCCTTCTTCACCAGAGAAGTTGTGTTACAGACCATGTGAGGTCCTGGGAGATGCGTGTGCCAAGGAATTTAAAGCTAGGCACTCTCTGCACTATGTATAGAGGAGCAGGTTCCTCTTCCTGTCTCCTGAAGGTGATAATCAGCTCCTTTGTGTTGGAGGTGTTGAGTCACAAGTTGTTAATGACATTTTGCTGACCTCATCCCTCTAGGGAAACTCTTCACCGTTACATATCAGACCTGCCACGGTGGTGTCATCTGCAAACTTGATAACTGTATTTGTGCTATGTATTGGTGCACAATCATGGGTATACAGTATAAGGAATAATGAAGAGGACTCAGCACGCAGCCCTGTGGAGCTCCAGCCTAACAGTCTGTCGTCAGTTTCTTAAAAAGTCCTTGATCCATTTAAATGTGTGCAGATTGACACCCAGGTTGAGCAGTTTGGTCACCATGCTGGTAGGGATGATTGTGTTAAGGGCAGAAGTCTAGTCAACAAATCATGACTTGGCCACCCATGCTAAGGTAAGTTTCCTTCAAAACAGGATTTGCAACACTTCAGACACTTATGGCTTGTTGTCTGCATTCACCAACCTCCTCATCCTCCTTCACTGTTGATGGCTTTGCAACCTTTCTTTTTTTATGAAAAGGTGTCTGTCTTCAGCAGTCAATTCTTATCACCCCCTACCGTCCAGCACGCTCCCTCCTGAACACACCACAGCATTCTCCTCTTTTTCTCCTTTCCCCACTGCGGATGTTTCCGGGGTCATCTCTAGTCATCCCCACTACCTATCCACTTGACTCCATCCCCATTACATCTCCTCCAGGCTAAGCCCCCCTTACTCATTTCTGCAGTTACACACTTCATCAACACCACACTCAGCACAGGCACTTTTCCTTCATTGTGCAAACATCCATCCATCCATCCATCCATTATCCAACCCGGTATATCCTAACTACAGGGTCATGGGGGTCTGCTGGAGCCAATCCCAGCCAACACAGGGCGCAAGGCAGTAAACAAACCCCGGGCAGGGCACCAGCCCACCGCAGATTGTGCAAACAAGCTCTAGTAACTCCTATCCTCAAAAATCCCACTCTTGACCAACCTGAAGCATAGACTTACAGACCAGCCTTATCCTTCTCCTTTCTATCCAAAACACTGGAACATGCCGATTCTAACCAAGTCCCTTCCTTTCTTCTACAAAATAGACTGCTTGATCTTCAATCAGTCAGGATTCAAGAAGGGCCACTCCATGAAGATGACTGAATTCACCATTTTTGATACATTACAGCAGGCCAAAACTACTGTTATCAGTGCTCTTCTTGGTAAATTTCTCCTCTTCCTTTGACATGATCAACCACCATATCCTCCTTCACATACGCTCTGGCACTGGTATCAATAGGACTGCCCACAGATGATTGATGTCCTGTCTCTTGGGCAGATCCTACCATATGTTCTGTCATGAAGAGATATCAAGGGTGCACCAGGTGAGCATGGGGGTCCCCCAAGGATTGGTGCTTGGCCCTCTCCTCTTCATTAGGCCCCATCATGCAGTCCCATGATATCTCTTATTGAAGATAAGCTCTACCTGTCACTCCCTTCAGAGAACCACACAATATCAGCTAGTATCTCTGCTGCTTCGGTTTCACTGGTTTGGCACACGCTATGTAAGATTCTGTCCAGAATGAATGAAAATGTCAATGAAATTCTGTTTTGCGACTGACTAGTGCTTAGGAAAGGTTGTAAGAGTGTGTCACATCCTGGCGATTTCTTCCATTCACCACAAGATGATGCCGGATTTGTCATTTTCTTGCACAGTTGTAGAGTCAGGCAAATTCAGTATATTATATATATATAAAAAAATAAAAGAGAACACTTAATCATCACGTTCTAACACCGAGTCAGTGAAGCTTCAGGGATATAAGTCTGCTTTGGTGCAAATGAAAGTGACAACAACTGGAGAGACAACAGCAGGACACCCCCCAAAAAGGGAATGACAGTTGCTCTCTCCTCATCCTTCCATCATCCAATCCATATATATCCTAACTACAGGGTCACAGTGGTCTGCTGAAGCCAATCCCAGCCAACATAGGGCACAAGGCAGGAAACAAATCCCGGGTGGGGTGCCAGCCCACCACATGGTGCACACACACAATTTAGGATCACCAATGCACCTAACCTGCATGTCTTTGGACTTTGGGAGGAAACCCACGCAAACACTGGGAGAACGTGCAAACTCCACGCAGGGTCAACCCGGGAAGCGAACCCGGGTCTCCTAACTGCGAGGCAGCAGTGCTACCCACTGCACCACCATGCCGCCCTCTCCTTATCCTTTCCGACCAATTCTTCTCTAGTTTTCCTAGAGTCCTTGTCACTACTGGTAGCATTAGGTGGTACCTCCAGCCGATTCCAGTTGCACAGGTAGTCCATCTCTTTAAGGATTACACATCTATATGTGCCATCGCAAGAAGGTTTCAAGAGCATGGAGGAGATACCAGGAGACTGGCCATTACACAAGGAGAGCCATAGAAGGACAACTAACCCAGCAGCACGACTGCAATCTGCTCCTTTATGTGAGGAGGAACAGGAGGAGCAGTGCCAGAGCCCTACAAAATTACCTCCAGCTGGCTACTGGTGTGCATGTTTCTGACCAGACTGTCAGAAACAGAATCCATGAGGGGAAAATAAAGGCCGACATCATCTAGTGGGACCTGTGCCCACAGTTATCACAATGCAGCTCAATTGGCATTCGCCAGAAAATCCTACAATTGGCAGATCCATTTGGCAGATTGGTGCCCTATTGTCTTTACAGATGACAGCAGGTTCACACTGAGCATATGTGACAGACATACAAGTGCCTGGAGACGCCGTGGTGAATGTTATGCAGCCTGCAACACCATCCAGCATGACTTGTTTGGTGGTGGGTTAGAGATGGTCTGGGGAGGCGTATCCTTGGAGGGTCCACATGCTAGGCTATGGTACCCTGAATGCTGTTAGGTACCAAGATGAAATCCTCAGAGCCATTGTTAGACCTTACTCTGGTGCAGTGGACCCTGGGGTCCTCCTGGTGCAGGACAATGCCCAGCCTTATGTGGCCAGAGTGCGTAGGGAGTTCCTGGATGACAAAGGCATTGATGCCTTTGATTGGCCCACATATTCCCCTGACCTGAATCCAACTGAGAATCTCTGGGACGTAATGTATCAGTGAATCCAATATGGCCAAGTAGCACCACAGACTGTCCTGGAGCTCACTGATGCCCTAATCCCGGTCTGGGAGGAGATACCCCAGGACACCATTGGCCATCTCATCGGGAGTAGGCCCAGACATTGTCAGGAATGTAAACAGGCATGTGACTCACATCAGGAGTCGCTGTGATGAAATTCACACAAGTTGGATCAGCCTGGGATTTCTGGCTTTGATGTTTGGTGTGATGTTGAGTCAGCCCTCAGTGGGTTGGTGAGTTTGGTTTCCATTGACAGTTGGTATAACCTTTCGTTCTCACCAAATTACCCAGTATTACTGAGTAAAGATTTTCCACTTGCATATTTCATTCATCAAGATATGATTGTGACTTAAGTGTTCTATTAATTTTTTTGGGCAGATTATTAATAAAAAAACAAACATTAATTTGCATCACTAAACCAGAACAATAGTATGAAAGTCAAATATTCCGATATTTTAATTTGATTTGACCTTTCCCGACAAAATGTCAACTTAACTGACAATTCTCATGTCTGTTGCTGTTTACGGAATAAATTACAGTGTAACGTGCACTCCAAAGGGATAACTAATGTTGTTTTATTTTATTTCTGGAGGCGAGATAATACGTAGCTTGAAGAGGACTACTGCAAAAACTGAAGAAAGGAGGCCATCTCTGAGAACACTAATTACTCTGAGAAAGTGTGGAAATAACCGCCAAACAAGACAGGAATAGTTCAATCAATCAGTCTTTATTCTGTTACAAATGGATACATGGATTCCACGTTGCAAGGCAGAAGTGCAAAGTTCACCTGTTTCAATCGGCTTTTAATGTCTTTCTTCACTCCCCCTTCCCCTTACTTATCAATCACCGTCTAAGTATTTTATCTTATATTGCGCAAATCGGCCAACTGTTTCTATTTAGTGTATGTGTCAGAAGGGCCCCCAAAGAAGGAAAGGTCATCTTTCCTGTGTCTAACGGACGCATTCCTAAAAAAGGAAGTTGTGTTACGCAGAGGCGTAGCTAGGGTTTTCAGCGCCCGGGGACAACTCAAGATTTTGTGCCCCCTCCTGTTTGCCAAAATTCCAATGGGGAAGGGAAAAAAAAATTTAAAAAATGTATTTAAAATAATAGTATTTTAAGAAAAAAATTTCATTTAAGTCTTCGAAAATGATAACGCCGCCTCGTGTTCTTTAAAATCTAAATCCGTCATTAGTTTTTGTAAGAAATTTGCATTTAAAAATGATTTTAAAGAAAGTATATAGCAAATTATAAAGCAAAATAATTATATATTTATAAAAACTGCATTACAATTTATTCGTACGAAAATATGATGGGGAAACGTCTAGACTTTTGCAGCCATCTACTAGAATACTTCACCACAGCCCAATCAATTTTCTATCAAACACATAAACACAAATCACTTGGCACACAGAAATGGCATTTGCAACAACTTAGACAATGATACACTAATGCCTCATGTCAGTCGCACGACCTGTTTAATAACGTCAAAAATGTTTCTGGGTGGGAGTCAAGCATGTTAGAGTAGTGGAGCGGATAAATTATTGTCTGTTGGGTATATACAGTGGCTTGCAAAAGTATTCGGCCCCCTTGAACTTTTCCACATTTTGTCACATTACAGCCACAAACATGAATCAATTTCATTGGAATTCCACGTGAAAGACCAATACAAAGTGGTGTACACTTGAGATGTGGAACGAAAATCATACATGATTCCAAACATTTTTTACAAATAAATAACTGCAAAGTGGGGTGTGCGTAATTATTCAGCCCCCTTTGGTCTGAGTGCAGTCAGTTGCCCATAGACATTGCCTGATGAGTGCTAATGACTAAATAGAGTGCACCTGTGTGTAATCTAATGTCAGTATAAATACAGCTGCTCTGTGACGGCCTCAGAGGTTGTCTAAGAGAATATTGGGAGCAACAACACCATGAAGTCCAAAGAACACACCAGACAGGTCAGGGATAAAGTTATTGAGAAATTTAAAGCAGGCTTAGGCTACAAAAAGATTTCCAAAGCCTTGAACATCCCACGGAGCACTGTTCAAGCGATCATTCAGAAATGGAAGGAGTATGGTACAACTGTAAACCTACCAAGACAAGGCCGTCCACCTAAACTCACAGGCCGAACAAGGAGAGCGCTGATCAGAAATGCAGCCAAGAGGCCCATGGTGACTCTGGACGAGCTGCAGAGATCTACAGCTCAGGTGGGGGAATCTGTCCATAGGACAACTATTAGTCATGCACTGCACAAAGTTGGCCTTTATGGAAGAGTGGCAAGAAGAAAGCCATTGTTAACAGAAAACCATAAGAAGTCCCGTTTGCAGTTTGCCACAAGCCATGTGGGGGACACAGCAAACATGTGGAAGAAGGTGCTCTGGTCAGATGAGACCAAAATGGAACTTTTTGGCCAAAATGCAAAACGCTACGTGTGGCGGAAAACTAACACTGCACATCACTCTGAACACACCATCCCCACTGTCAAATATGGTGGTGGCAGCATCATGCTCTGGGGGTGCTTCTCTTCAGCAGGGACAGGGAAGCTGGTCAGAGCTGATGGGAAGATGGATGGAGCCAAATACAGGGCAATCTTGGAAGAAAACCTCTTGGAGTCTGCAAAAGACTTGAGACTGGGGCGGAGGTTCACCTTCCAGCAGGACAACGACCCTAAACATAAAGCCAGGGCAACAATGGAATGGTTTAAAACAAAACATATCCATGTGTTAGAATGGCCCAGTCAAAGTCCAGATCTAAATCCAATCGAGAATCTGTGGCAAGATCTGAAATCTGCTGTTCACAAACGCTGTCCATCTAATCTGACTGAGCTGGAGCTGTTTTGCAAAGAAGAATGGGCAAGGATTGCAGTCTCTAGATGTGCAAAGCTGGTAGAGACATACCCTAAAAGACTGGCAGCTGTAATTGCAGCAAAAGGTGGTTCTACAAAGTATTGACTCAGGGGGCTGAATAATTACACACACCCCACTTTGCAGTTATTTATTTGTAAAAAATGTTTGGAATCATGTATGATTTTCGTTCCACTTCTCACGTGTACACCACTTTGTATTGGTCTTTCACGTGGAATTCCAATAAAATTGATTCATGTTTGTGGCTGTAATGTGACAAAATGTGGAAAAGTTCAAGGGGGCCGAATACTTTTGCAAGCCACTGTAGAACTAATACGTGCTTCAAAATCAGAAAGAGACAAAAACACAGAAAAAAAAGATATCCTCATACTGATGGAGTGATGGACTGAGTATGTGAATGTTTTTTATTTACTTTTTAGTGCATTTAAGAATGGAAAACATTTCTTTCTAAAATTTTGTAACATCAATTTGGCGCCCCCTGGATGCTGCGCCCGGGGACAGATGTCCCCCGTTGCCACCCCCCTTACCTACGCCACTGGTGTTATGTTAGCTTACTGCACCCTGTCTTATGACAGACGCCTGTATGAATAACCTGCCATTAGAGAAAAACAGCTTTTAACTCTTAATAGCTTGCAAGCAGTTAAATTTTCTTTCACAAGAGTCACAAGCTACAATAGACAAGACTGGAGAGACTGGGAAGACAGCAACTGTTGTCCAGTGTGCTTCACCAGTCTACAGTTTTATGGAAGAGTGGCAAAGAAAAAAACAATACATGTAATATCTCAGCAGAAGGCACAATGCAGACTCTGAAGTCAGCTGGAAGAAGGTTGTGTGCTCTGATGAGACCAAAATTAAACTTTCACACTAAAATGAAAAACTCAGGTGTGTTTTTTTTTTACAGTGTGAGAAATGGGCGTTTAAAAGAACAGTGCTAGCTATCCTGGAATTGTTTTTTTTTTATGTGAAAATTTACTGCTCTGGCACATAGCCGATGTGTTTGACACATTTTCATTGATCACATCTGCCACCTTTCACCTTGACCTTACCCTGATTAGGGCAGGAACACAGATTCGGCATCCTGGTCATGCTGTCTGGAAGCGGCACCAAGAAAACCTGACATCTGGACTGCAGTTTATTTGGGCCAATAATGGCTATGCATGTTCCTTCTGACAAACTACATGAAGATGAGCTCCTTTGCTAAATGAGTCCAGACGGTTTTGAGAATTTGCACTGGCAATACCAATTATACAGGCTCATTGTGATACGTGACTCATTATGCCTCACACTGAATTTGGAGTCTCCATTGGGTTTCTCAAGAAACATCTACTCACTTGGGAGAATCATTTGCCACACTGACACCACTAATCTGTTTCTGGGTTTATGACACCATATGTGCTCTCATATTTCCACAACCCTGTATACCTCATCTGTAGGATTCTTTAATGCCGCCGTTATTATGTTTGTCATTGTGTCGACTGATTTCAAAAGCTACAGGAACAGTTTCAAAACTACAGGGGAAACAATTCATTATACAGTTGTGGGAAAATGAAGGTCCACCCTCCTTCATTTCTGTGATTTTATTACTTGGTGTCTAAATCACAATGGCGATGTCCTCACTAACATCTATAAACAGAGAAATCTAACTTCAGGTGTCAGATAAAACACATTTCAAAATGTCTGTTGTTTTTTTCCAAAAACTAAAGGTTTAGAAACCATATAGAGATCAAATAACCTGACTTTTCCAAATTCCACAATAATCGACAGCCAGGCGGTACTAATCAAAGGCACAAGAGGAGTTAATAACCAGATTGTGTGGCAACTTATATAAAAGCAAAGCTTTCAGCAAGTTAGTCTTCTGAAGCATTCACAGTTGTGTTCACATCATGCTGCTGATCAATCTGGGAAGGGTCATAAGGCCATTTCCAAAAAAAAAAAAAAAAAAACAAAATTGAAATTGACCATTTGGCAGTAAGAAGGATGGTTTCCGAGTGAAGAGGTTTCAAGACAGCTGACACTCTTGTCAGGAGTGAATGTCCCAGCAAATTCAGCCCAATTCTCAGAGACCCAAAAACATCATGTAGCCTACAGACCTTCATGAGCATATTAAAATATGAAAAACATATGAAAAGAGCTATATAAATAAAACTTCTTCTTCTTCTTATTATTATTATTATAAAATTTCATCTCCTTGACAGCTGTGGGAGAAATTTATGGGCACCCCACACTGAGTTTCCCGTATTCAGCAATAAACGCAGGCAGGAGAAAGCATCAATCATTCTTCTTTTTTATCTAAGTCTTGCAAGAGGTACAGTGCAAGCAACTTATTAGCAAGTGTTACAAAGGAAAGGAGCGACTTCAGTGCTGTATTTATACTTCATTGATTAGATTACAATTCCAAGGAATTCATTACATAATCAGAAAACGTTTAACATGATTGGTTACATCCAGTTGCTAATGGGACATGACAAACTTTGATACTTTAAATAACCACAATTAACCCGGCCCACTTGGTTGCCTGATAGTCCCATCAGCTTAGGAGGATTTGACTTTTAAAATGTTCTCAAAAATACGCTATGCGCGAAGGTTTTGCACGTTCATTCTGCGAGACAATGGACTTTTCCTTTCTTTTTTTAACATTCATCAATCCATTAGCCATCCTGCTATATCCTAACACATGGGTCTGCTGGAGCCAATCCCAGCCAACACAGGTTGCAAGGCAGGGAAAACCCCGGGCAGAGTGCCAACCCACTGCAGTACACATACACACACACACCAAGCACACACTGGGGACAATTTAGGATCGCCAATGCACCTAACCTGCCTGTCTTTGGACTGTGGGAGGAAACCAGAGCACCCAGAGGAAACCCATGCAGACACGGGGAGTACATGCAAACTCCATGCAGGGAGGACTCGGAAAGCGAACCCAGGTCTCCTAACTGCGAGGCAGCAGTGCTACCCACTGCGCCACCGTGCCGCCCTTTTTTAACACTTTATTGAATTTATTAAAAACAAGTAACATACAAGCAAGTCGACTTGACAAAACTAAGTTCATATCTACCCCCGGGGCTTTTTCTTTCTAATCAAGCTGGAATCGTCAACAGGAAACTTAGCCTAAGCATTACAATCCAACAATGATTATGCCTTAAAATATGACCTTTTCTCTTAAGCTTCGTATATTTTTGCTATAAAGTTGCTTGAAATGTCTTTATCATAGTGAATATTAAAGCAAGAGCAAACTGGGTCTCAAAACTAGCCTGGGCATCCTTCTGTGAGTGAGGTGACGAGGTCGACCCACTCTGCCCATTTTCATTTTCATTTTCTTAAGATTTTTGATGAGTACACGGCTCGCTACTTGCTATGAGCCTATGATATGAACTCCATTCAATAATCAAACTGCTCATTTACAATTAAATAAATTATAATCGAGGTTATAATGAAAACCTCACATGATTGAAATGTTCTATTAACTTAAGAATTAATGTTCCATCATATGAAAAATTCCTATTCTGTGCTTTATAACTTTATTTCATCATACTAATATTTGCAGCCGAAAACCACTAATTATTGCTCACGGTGAAGACCAGAGAACAATAAAACGCATAATAAATAATCTATACTAATTATTAGTAGCGAATAATTTAAATACGATATGAGATAAAAAAAAATTGCAATAATGTATATGCTAACCGAAATGTACGGTATTGAAACAGAAATCAGAAAAAAGGCTGTTTTGACCAAATTTTTCGCTGCAACGTTGTGTACTGACAACTAAAATAACTTGACGACATAATACGGTATATTATATAGGACTATATAAACTGGACAGATAATGTTTAGTAGTTTAGAAAATTAATTTTAATGTCAAACAGTAACTAGTACATAACATTTATTTCATGAAACGGTCGGCCCATGACCAGACCAACAACAACAACAACAACATTTATTTATATAGCACATTTTCATACAAAAAAATGTAGCTCAAAGTGCTTTACGTAATGAAGAATAGAAGAATAAAAGACACAGAAAATAAAATAAGTCAACATTAATTAACATAGAATAAGAGTAAGGTCCAATGGCCAGGGTGGACAGTAAAAACAAAAAAAACTCCAGACGGCTGGAGAAAAAAATAAAATCTGTAAGGATTCCAGACCATGAGACTGCCCAGTCCCCTCTGGGCATTCTACCTCACATAAATGAAACAGTCCTCTTTGTATTTAGGGTTCTCACGGAAGGGTTGATGATGATGGTCACGTAGACTTCTGGCTTTTAGTCCATCAATGTTGGAGCATCATGATGCTTTGAGTAGGCGGTGATGGCGCAGGCCGCCACCACAAAAAAAACGGAAAAAGAAACAGAAGAGAGAGCAGGGTTAAGTACAGATTTTAAAGCCACCATGAATAGTTATTATGATGAATTGAACATACAGAGTATCAGAATTAAGTTAAAGTGAAATTATGAGAAGTCCATGTTAAAGTAATGTGTTTTCAGCAGTGTTTTAAAGTGTTCCACTGTATTAGCCTGGCGAATTCCTATTGGCAGGCTATTCCAGATTTTAGGTGCATAACAGCAGAAGGCCGCCTCACCACTTCTTTTAAGTTTAGCTTTTGGAATCGTAAGGAGACACTCATTTGAGGATCTAAGGTTATGATTTGGATTGTAGGGTTTCAGACACTCTGATATATAATATGGAGCGAGATTATTTAAGGCTTTAGTAACATAAGCAGAATTTTAAGGTCAATACTGAAAGACACAGGTAACCAGTGTAGTGACATCAAAACTAGAGAAATGTGCTCAGATTTTCTTTTCCTAGTTAGAATTCTAGCAGCTGCATTCTGCACTCGTTGCAAATGATTTATGTCTTTTTTGGGTAGTCCTGAGAGGAGTGTGTTACAGTAATCTTAGTCGACTGAAAACAAAAACGTGAATTAATTTCTCAGCATCTTTCAATGATATAAGAGGTCTAACTTTTGCTATGTTTCTTAAGTGAAAAAATGCTGTCCTAGTGGTCTGATGAATATGCGATTTAAAATTCAGGTTACAGTCAACAGTTACTCATAAGCTTTTTACCTCTGTCTTAACTTTTAATCCTAATGCATCGTTTATTTCTGATAACCTCATTGAATCCATTATTGCCAATCACTAAGATTTCAGTTTTCTCTTTATTTAGCTTGAGAAAATTACTATTCATCCATTCAGAAAAACCAGTAAGACATTGTGTTAGTGAATCGAGAGAGTCTGTGTCATCAGGTGCTATTGTTAAATACAGCTGTGTGTCATCAGCATAGCTGTGGTAGCTCATGTTGTAACCTGAGATAATCTGACCTAATGGAAGCATGTAGATTGAGAAGAGCAGCGGACCCAGGATAGAGTCTTGTGGAACACCATATAGAATATCATGTGTCTTTGAGTTATAATTACCACAACTAACAAAGAATTTTCTCCCTGCCAGGTAGGATTCAAACCAATTTAAGACCCTGCCAGAGAGGCCCACCCATTGACTCAGGCGATTTCTAAGAATATTGTGATCAATGGTGTCAAATGTGGCACTCAGATCTAGGAGGATGAGAACAGATAAATGGCCTCTGTCTGCAGTTACCCGCAAGTCATTTACTACTTTAATGAGTGCAGTTTCTGTGCTGTGATTTGTTCTAAAGCCTGACTGAAATTTATCAAGAATAGCAGGTTTATTGAGGTGGTCATTTAACTGCATAATGACTGCCTTCTTTAGGATTTTACTTAAGAAGGGCAGGTTAGAGATGGGTCTGAAATTTTCAAAAGCAGAGGGGTCAAGATTATTTTTCTTGAGTAGGGGTTTAATTACAGCAGTCTTAAGACAGTCTGGAAAGACCCCCGTATTTAATGACGAATTTACTATGTCAAGAGAGTCCGCGGCCCACCTGGCATTGCCTAAATGCCCTAATGGCCAGTCTGTCGCTGCTTTTAAGCAATCAGCACATGCTAGGTGCACATTGCACCAGGGTTCAAATTAATCTCTTACACAGCGCAATACAGAAAGACTGAACAAGTACGGCTTTCACGGAAGGGTTATAAGACAAAAGACCCTTCTCTCCAGGAAGAATATGGCAGCAGAGCTTTGGTTTACAAATTGCATCTGAACAAACCATAGCAATTCTGAAACAATCACCTTTGGACTGACGAGACCAAGGTGGAGATGTTTGGTTATCAAACACAGTGAAAACTACAAACACCTCATACCAACTGTCAAGCATAGCAGTGAAGAGGTAACGATTTGCATTAGCTTTCCAGTAAAAAGCACTGGTCATCTTCTGTAGCGGAATAATTGAAAGTGTTCTGGCATACGGTATTGCTGCATGGTTTGGGAATGCCACACAGAATGAAAAACCCCAATGGCTGAGTGTATTATTAGAACAGAATGTGACGTTATAGCCTCACCGGGACGCTAAAACAGTATATAGTACAGTATAAGTGTGCAGGACAGCAAGATTCTTAATAAGCTTTAGGTATGAACTACAATGAGCAATATGCCAGCGAGTTTACAAGGGAAGAAAATACACCAAGATTTTTGGACTTACCGTCCCCCCAACCCCGATGTTCCGCTATTTCGGGTACAAGCCTCGCACATAATATTCCACATTTACCGACCGGTGTTTTAAAGGTGGCGCCTAAGCTAAAAGTAGTTACGGGTGCCTGGGAAGGTCGAAAGACAGCTATAGGGGAGTCCATTTTGGATTAGCGCTGTAGATGTACCGTAATGTTTCCGTTTGTATTTTAGTAACCTCGAAGTTAGTAAAATATTTCATTGTGTGTATTTTGTTGTCGGATATTTTGATTTTTGCTCGAAGTGTATGATTTCCTCGGCAGGCCCGAAATGGTATCTCCCTATGTTTAGGCTAGCTGACCAGGGGAATTGAGAAGCCTTTATAAGTACAGTTGTGGCCGCAAGAGGGGGGACGATCGTTCGGAGAGGTTTAAGAAGAAGGGTTTGGTTGTGCGAGGTCGCCAGGCTAAGAGATGCCTGGTGGCTGAACTGTTGGCTGATGTTAAGGAGTGGGTTAGGCTCCTGAGAACCAAAAACAGCTCCTGATTTTTTTTTTGAGGAGTTGTATTTATGACAGGGACTGAAACAGAGTCCAGTTTTATTTTATTTTAAGGCTGCTGATACCCTTACATGGAATAAAAGTGACTGCGTATATATCAGGGTAAGAGCCTCTGTGTTTTACATATTCTATATTTTTCTTCTTTGCATTTTCATAGATTTGTTTTGTCACGGGATTATATATATATATATATATATATATATATATATATATATATATATATATATATATATTCAAGGCATTCATAGTCTGAATCACAATCTGATTGTATGGGTGGTTACCTATCAGGTAACGCTTGTGGTTGGTCAGCAAGTCGGCTAACATCCGCCACGGCGCCATCTCAGTTGCGAGAAGCAGATCATATAGAATGGTTGAAAATAGTTTTACTGTCAAATAATGCAAAGAGTACACGACACGTGTTTCGCCCTAATTCTGGGCTCATCAGGTGTACACACTCACTGCACTCCCTGATAGGTAACCACCCATACAATCAGATTGTGATTCAGACTATGAATGCCTTGAATGTAATTACCCCGATCTACAAACTGTCAAGTAAACGAACCACACGCCGTGGCGCAGCGTTAGGGGCTTCGTCTCTAACGCCGAGGTTCGATTCCCGAGAGGGAGTGCAGTGAGTGTGTACACCTGATGAGCCCAGAATTAGGGCGAAACACGTGTCGTGTACTCTTTGCATTATTTGACAGTAAAACTATTTTCAACCATATATATATATATATATATATATATATATATATACAGTACAGGCCAAAGGTTTGGACACACCGCCTCATTCAATGTGTTTTCTTTATTTTCATGACCATTTACAGCACTCCATCACTCTCCTTCTTGGTCAAATAACCCTTACACAGCCTGGAGGTGTGTTTGGGGTCATTGTCCTGTTGAAAAATAAATGATCGTCCAACTAACCTGACTTCTGCACAGCACAACTGCTGGTCCCAACCCCATTGATAAAGCAAGAAATTCCACTAAATAACCCTGATAAGACACACCTGTGAAGTGAAAACCATTTCAGGTGACTACCTGTTGAAGCTCATCGAGAGAATGCCAAGAGTGTGCAAAGCAGTAATCAGAGCAAAGGGTGGCTATTTTGAAGAAACTAGAATATAAAACATGTTTTCAGTTATTTCACCTTTTTTTGTTAAGTACATAACTCCACATGTGTTCATTCATAGTTTTGATGCCTTCAGTCATGAAAATAAAGAAAACACATTGAATGAGGAGGTGTGTCCAAACTTTTGGCCTGTACTATATATATATATATATATATTTGTGCAACCATTTACATAGGCAACTGTTTTTTTCTCTATCGTGGAATAATAAAATAACTTTTTTTTTCTTGAACATCTGCCTCTCTTGTGCCTCTCTTGTTACCCCCTCAGTCCTGATCAGTCCAAAACTACTAGCAGGCCATCTGCTTTAGTAGACAGCTTGTGACACAGAATTTCCATCAAATGAGTATGTGGACATCAGTCGCTGTAGGAGCAATGTCTATGCTATTCTTATAGACTCCGATTACTCAAGCTACAGTCTGTTTACCTGGCGAGTCTTAGGTGTCATAGACCAGAAATCCTCAAGCCCTGAAAAAGCAGGTTTAAAAATGGCTTAATCTCCAGGAACGGCATGCCCGATTGCCAAAGATATCCCGAATGGCATTTCATACTGCCAGTCTGTAACTGGAGGAGATATTGGGACAGCTTAGCTATTGGCTGAACAAACGGGTGACAAATGGACTGAATGGACTTCTCTCGTTTGTCGCATTTCTTATGTTTTCTTATGTAGGTATACCTGCCACAGCCTCCTTGGCAATCCAAATGCATGCCATTTTCATCTTTCACTCTATGAAGTCTTTTACCTCATCGCTTTTAATCTGTCTTTAAATTTATTTACACTGCCTTAACTGTCCTAATTTCTGTGCAATCTGTATATAATCTGTACTATGTATTATATGTAAGTTTTAACAAATATAGAGTAGCTTCTGTGCAACAAGCTTATAGTCTGAGTAAATGTTTATGGTTTAGTTATTTAGTGTGGAGCACAGTGGGTGCAACTTACATATGATTTGTATGGCTGTAGCACATGTGGAATTAGTCAACTGTTCTTGCAGAGAAAAACCATTTATGGTTTCCAATTGCGCAATAAAGATTCTGATTCTTGATTTACATACACCAGACCTGAGAATATTGCAGTTGCCAAGACAACCATGGACTCCATTTTGGACCATAATACTCTTGAGACAAATGCTTAAGCGGGAATGAAATTAAATCATGCAACTGGACAATGAACCCAAACAGATCAGCATCTGAATGGCTAAAAAAGAAAAAAAATGACAAGGTATCACTCAAGCTACAGTCTGTTTACCTGGCAAGTCTTAGGTGTCGTAGACCAGAAAACCTCAAGCCCTGAAGGAGCAGGTTTAGAAATGGCTTAAACTCCAAGAATGGCATGCCTGATTGTCAAGGATATCCCGAGAGGCATTTTATACTGCAGATCTCCATGGTCCAGTTTAAGCCCAGACCTCAGTCCAACTGAGATGCTGTGGCAGTATCTGAAGAGAGCGGATATCCTCAAGTGTCAGTGAACTGAAGCAATGTTGTAAAGATGGGTGGACCAAAATATCTCAAAGAAAACAAACAATGTGGCACACTGATAAACTCTTACAGAAAACATTTACTTCAAGTTATTGCTGCTAAAGGGGCTTTGACACGTTAATTAATTATACAGTGCACTTATTTTTTCCCACATGGTTACTGAATGTTTGCATGCCTTCCTGAAAGTGATGACAACACGATTGTGAGTTAGACTCTCTGATCAATAAAATCACACAACTGAAGGTCATTTCCCATGACTGTGCTTCACATTGAACTGGGATTCACCTTGGTGTTTCTCAAAACCACCAACCAGCCAACACTGACACCACTAATCTGCTTTTTGGTTAATGGCACCTCGCATATTCCAATATTTCTACAGTGCAACAACACTGTGCACCCCACCCTTAAGATTCTTTTTTGTGTCTACTAATAACCTACAAAGCCTTAAACAACCTTGTGCCAAACTACATCAGTGACCTTCTCCATCAATATGTGCCTGTCTGCCCACTAAGGTCCTCTGATTCTGGCAATCTTGTGCCCCACACTAATCTACACTCCATGGGTGACAGCAGGGCCTTCAGCTATATAGCGCCCAGACTCTGGAATGACCTTCTGAAATTAATCAGGTCAGCTGACTCCATAAATTCTTTAAAAAAACAACTCCAAACTCATCTGTTCAGGAAGGCTTTTAGCTCTGCCTGACTTTATTACCCTTCTTTCAGTTTAGCTCTCTGTCAAGATGCTCATATAACCTGTGTGTACGTGCTAGGCCATCAAATATGTTGTCTGTTAGGCTTTTTCTCTGAATTTACTGTCCTAATCTTCTTTATTTATTTGGTTTGTACAGTGCTATATACTGTATACCCTGCTGTTCTTTCTTATATTCTGTAAGTGCCTTGAGCATGGGAAAGGCGCTATATAAATAAAATGTATTATTGTTATCATTTTCTGACTTCTTAAACTATAAAAACAATTTAATTTCTCTCATTCCATATGTGAATCTTTTCAACCGCACTGCTTCACACTCATTACTTTTGGCTCTGCATGCGGAGTAGTCAGGCTCCATTTGACTCTAATTATTTAAATCACTCCACCGACTGAGTATGTGGGTATTTTTGTGGAAGCAGATTCATTTTCTGTGGTGTTGTTTTTATTCCCGTCTATGTGTCTAACAGTGTACAGATCACTGTTCTGAGCAGTCAAAGTCAGCCTCTCTCCTCTTGTTGCCTATTAACCCCTCCATATGTCAGCTCTTGGCCAGTAGGAGTCTGATGTTCAAGACCAGAACAATTTTTTAAGTTGCCACTTGTATCTTCTTTTTTGCTGCTTTAATTATTATCATTACCTCCTTCTGCTCAGAGGTTGAAGGCCATCCTGTCTGTATTTCTCCAGTTTCAGCCTACAGTGTCACCCTTTCTTGATTCTGATCATTGGTGCTTTGTGAAAGTTCTAATATTGTAAATTCGTGAAGTAATCATGGAATGCTCAAAGGGTACATTTTGGGTATGTTCTACATACACTTTTATTTTTTCCCTCCTGTTTTGAAGTGTGTGTGCATTGCTTAATGGTTAGACTCTATGTTTTACTTTTACACAAAGGTGTTAGGAAACACTTGCATTACCTCCCACGGTCTCTCTACTTGGTTTCTGTGTTCAAATGAGCAGTTGTGTGTAAGAATGACTTGCCAGACTCCAAAGAGATGCGAGTCTTCTCTTCATTGTGAATACCAAGGTGTTTCTTAAGAGTACCTCTCCTCAAAAATCCCTTCCCACACTGAGAACAGGAATATGGCTTCTCTCTGGTGTGAGTTTTCATATGTCGCTTGAGATCACTTGTTGTTGAGAACCGTTTGCCACATTCAGAACAGTGGCAAGGTTTCTCTCCAGTGTGAATCCGTGTGTGTCTCTGAAAACTGCTTCTTTGCGAGAATTGCTTGCCACAGTCGGAACACCAATAGGGCTTCTCTCCGGTGTGAGTCCTTGCATGCCTCTTAAGGTCACTTGAGTGGGAAAATTGCTTGCCACAGTCGGAACAAGAATATGGCTTCTCCCCTGTGTGAATTCTTCTGTGCAAATGAAGATTGGTCCTGTTGGAGAATTGAATTCCACATTCAGTACAGCAATGCGGTTTCTCTCCCGTATGAGTTCTCGTATGTAGCTGAAGCCCACTTCTGTTGGAGAATCGCTTGCCACACTCAGAACAAGAATATGGCTTCTCTCCGGTGTGAATTTTTCTGTGTTCCTTATAATTACTTGTACATAAGAACCGTTTGCCACATTCACTACAGCAATATGGCCTCTCCCCGGTGTGAATTCTTTCATGCCTCTTCAAGTGATTTGAGTGCAAAAAGCATTTACCACATTCTGAACAGCAATGAGGTTTATCTCCTTTATGAAAATTTTTGTGTTGACGAAGTCCTTGTCTGGTTAAGTATCCTTTGCCACACTCCAAACAGGAATACGGCTTATCCCTAGTGTGGATGCTGGAGTGAAGAAAAAGACTGTTGCTGTGAGAGAACTGTTCACCGCATTCAGGACAGCAATATGGCTTTTCTCCAAGGTGAATTCTCTGGTGCACCTGGAAGATTTGTTCATCTTTGAATTGCTTGCTGCATTGTGGACATTGATACAAGGAGCTGCCAGAATCTTGTAGACCTGCTTTAAAATAGGAGCACAAAATGTACAATTTATGAATGAAATAACATCAGAAGGATTAGACAAAAAGCAGCCACTCATATATAGAAGACTGTGAAAAACTCTTCACGTTTTTTGATAACTACAGTGAGAGGCAAAATACGGGGACGATGAGATTTGTTTTTCTTAAATATTTATAAAATATATATTGTAAGTGAAAAGATGAATGGGGGACTGAAGTACAGAACCCATACTATTTCATTGTCAGAGTATGTTTTGCTTCTTATTGTGCCTAGTAATGCAAGTCTTCAACAGGTACGAAAGAACATAAAACTATGACTTTTAATAAGAAAGAAATGCTTGAAATATCCAAACTGCAAATAAGGCAATAATGTTTCACTTAGTAAGACTGATTCTAATTATATAAAAACATCTCAACATAAATAAAAATATTTTTAACACATACTTAGAATGAGGAAGGTGAGTGGAATGGTGAGGATGCAAGGAGTAGAGTTGGTGAAGGTGGATGAGTTTAAATACTTGGGATCAACAGTACAGAGTAATGGGAATTGTGGAAGAGAGGTGAAAAAGAGAGTGCAGGCAGGGTGGAGAAGAGTGTCAGGAGAGATTTGTGATAGACGGATATCAGCAAGAGTGAAAGGGAAGGTCTACAGGACATTAGTGAGACCAGCTATGTTATATGGGATGGAGACGGTGGCACTGACCAGAAAGCAGGAGACAGAGCTGGAGGTGGCAGAGTTAAAGATGCTAAGATTTGCATTGGGTGTGACAAGGATGGACAGCATTAGAAATGAGGACATTAGAGGGTCAGCTCAGGTTGGACAGTTTGGAGACATAGAGGTGAGATTGCGTTGGTCTGGACATGTGCAGAGGAGAAATGAAGGGTATATTGGGAGAAGAATGCTAAGTATAGAGCTGCCAGATAAGAGGAACAGGGGGAGGCCTAAGAGAAGGTTTATGGAGAACATGCAGGTGATGTATGTATATGTACAGGACAGGAAGATATGGAACAAGATGATCCGCTGTGGCAACCCCTAATGGGAGCAGACGAAAGAAGAAGATTTAGTGTGTGGAAAGTCTGGATCTTGAAATAAGACATATATTTTTGTATACATCTCAATATAAATGGTAAAAGGCTTTGTAAAAATCTCTCTTTTTTTTTGGAATTGGACATTAATATTCAAGTCATATATCCTAAGATCAGTTATACTGAGTAAAGTAAAACAACCCTGCATGTCCCTGTGTCGACATAGGTATCTCTGTGGGCTTCCCACAGTCCAAAGACATGCAGGTAACGTGAATTAGTGTTGCAAAATTTGCCCTGGTTGTTTGTGTATTCACCCTAAAAATGGGTGGGCACTCTTTCCAGGAGTTGTTCCTGCCTAACACCAAGTGATTGCTAAGACAGGCTCCAGGTACCCTTCAACACTGCATTGGGTAAGTGGGTTAACCTCCTTAGTGTTAGTCTCAAGCGTCACTCGGGCAACTGTATAGACACATCTCATGTAAGTGTTACACCTTAGGATTACTCGGGCTAGAAAAGAGCCAACAGCGTTAGTGCTGAGCGTTGCTCGGGAAACAATATGGGCGTGTCTTGCATAAGCGACAGTCCCAAGTGTTACTCAGGCAACAAGGCAGACACATTTTCTCCTAGCCTTATGATGGCATCTCGTAAGAAATATTTTTCAGCAGCCCAGGTTTTGCACGTTCTTGACAGTGATACGAGTGAATCTGAAATGGACAGTGAAATCAAAAGTGATTGTAATGAATCCGAAAGTGACACTCATGTCAATAACATATGTGCAGTGTGCTGTACAAAAGCTGATCAGTCTGGAAAGAAAATCTGCAAGGAATCGTGTATTGTCCTGACTGTGATGCTGGATTACTTATTTCACTGTGCTTCAAGATATACCACACAAACCACATATTTAGACAGTATACATGGTATTAACATTATTTTTATCATCATTATTCATAATTAATATTATTTGTATCATTATTATACTTTCTACACTTTTGACTTTGTACGTTTAGTGTGAAAAGATGAAAGGGGGACTAAAGCACAAAACTCATAGTAAGTCATTGTCACAGAAGTTTTTGCTTCTTATTGTGTCTGCAAGTCTTCAACAGATGTGAAAGAACACAAAAATATGACTTTTAATTAAAAAAGAAGTGCCTGAAATATCCAAACTTATCTGCAAATGAGGCAAAAAAGTTTTACTTGGGAAGACTGCTTCTACAGCAACTAATTAAAAACATCTAGACATAAGAAATAAAAATATTAAATAAAGTTTTGCACGTTTTACAGTAGTAAGATGAGATTTAATAATTTTTTCATTTTTCAAGCCAAAAAATGCAATGCTTTTTTTTTTTTTTTTTACGTTTTTTCAAGAACAAATGTAATGCTAAGGAGGGTACAGACATGGTGCTCAATGACAGATGAAATAGATCTCACATGGCAAATGATTAGGAACATATTCGCTCAAAATATGAAACTTGTTGAGATATAATCTCTGGCATTCTCTTTATAGCCTGACATGTAGAAATGTCCTGCACATGCCGGGATGAGACCTATCAGGCCCACTAAGGAGTTGCATGAACTGTAGCTTGGCTGTATCCCCTTAAGCATAAAGCAGATGAGGGTCTCAGCATATGAAGTCACTGCGCACTGGAGAGATTCTGAAGGACTGGAAAATGGCAAATATCATCCCATTATATAAAAAGGGTGACAGGGCAGATCCAAGCAACTATAGGCCAGTAAACTTAACATGCATCACAGGAAAATTAATGGAAGGAATTAAGGATAAGATTGAGCATCACATGGCAAGGAAAGGAATTATTCTGAATAGTCAGCATGGGTTCAGAAGAGGGAGGTCATGTTTTACTAACATGCTGGAATTCTATGAGGAGGCAACAAAAGGATACGATCAAAGTGGAGCAGATGATATTATTTATCTGGACTTTCAGAAAGCATTTGATATGGTGCCACATGAGTGGTTGGGCATCAAGTTAAAAGAAGTGGGAGTTCAGGGTGATGTTTTTAGATGGGTGCAGAATTGGCTCTTACACAGGAAGCAGAGGGTGATGGTACGAGGAACCTCATCAGAACTGGCCAATGTTAAGAGTGGTGACCAGCAGGGGGCAGTGCTAGGGCCGCTGCTATTTTTAATATATATAAATGATTTAGATAGAAATATGAGTAACAAGCTGGATAAGTTTGTAGATGATACCAAGATAAGTGGATTAGCAGATAATTTGGTATCCGTTATATCATCACAGAAGGACTTGGATAGCATATAGGCTTGGGCAGATGAAATTTGATGTCAGTAAATGTAAAGTATTACATGTAGAAAATAAAAATGTGAAGTTTGAATACACAATGGGCGGTCAGAAAAATCAAGAGTATATCTTATGAGAAGGATTTAAGAGTCATAGTTGACTCTAAGCTATCAACTTCCAAACGGTGTTCAGAAGCCATTAAGAAGGCTAACAGAATGTCAGGTTATACAGCACGATGTGTGGAGTACTAATGCACTGGTGAGGCCCCATCTGGAGTATTGTGTGCAGTTTTGGTATCCAGGCTACAAAAAGGACATAGCAGCGCTAGAAAAGGTCCAGAGAAGAGCAACTAGGCTCATTTCAGGGCTACAGAGGATGAGTTATGAGGAAAGAGTTAAAGAGCAGAGCCTTAACAGTTTAAGTAAAGGAAGATTAAGAGGTGACCTGACTGAAGTGTTTAAAATTATTAAGGGAATTAGTCTAGTGGATCGAGACTATTATTTTAAAATTAGTTCTTCAAGAACATGGGGACACAGTCTGAAACTTGTTAAGGGTAAATTTCGCACAAACATTAGGAAGTTTTTCTTTACACAAAGAACGATAGACACTTGGAATAAGTGACCAAGTAGTGTGGTAGACAGGAGGACTTTAGGGACTTTCAAAACTCGACTTGATGGTTTTTTGGAAGAAATAAGTGGATAGGACTGGTGAGCTCTGGTGGGCTGAATGGCCTGTTCTCATCTAGAGTGTTCTAATGCTCTAATAAGAGAGAGAGAGAGAGAGAAGCAGCACCTGGTGACACTAGAGACCAGCTGACCCAGCAGTTGCCAGGGTGGTCTGACCTTTCTCCAGGACAGGGGTGTCAAACTCAGATCCAGGAGGGCTACAGGTTTCTGTTCCAGACAATTTCTGAATCAGCCACTAATTGTCACAGCTATATCAAAAGAAGATTCTTCCATTAATGCTAATTCACTTGCTTTTTTATGATTTAGTATCCTTAATTGCTTCTTTTTAATTTTTTCCAGAAGCCAAACAGTGAACAGGTAAAAGGCAAGCCAGATCATGACCAGTGGACTCTGATCTCACACTCAGTTCCTGGAGAGTCTTCATTTTCACTCCAGCCAATCATGTTAACGAGCCACGTTATTTAATTCGATGGCTTTTTAGTCCCCTCATTCTACGACATCAGGCATTTCCAAAACTGTTAACTTAATCATCTCATCCTCACAAACTCAAACCTGATAAAGTATTAGCAGCGGGCTGTGTGGGCACTAGAGCTGACAACCAAGGAGCTCTCAGCCCAATGCAGACACGAGAGACAAGGATTATGAGTGTTTAGGAACACACAAACAGAAGACAGATGCATCTCCCTGGTGTCAAGTGTTTACCATACCATGAAAGAATTGAAAAGAATGGGGAAAAGGAGAAGAGATTGTGACTGAGCTCACTAGACCTGCAAAGCTTTCATAGAGCACCAGTATTGTCAGGCAGCAGATTATTAGTAGTGATAATTTGGAAATTTTAAACTGTGCTAGAAAGTCATAATGGAGTTGTGTAATCTGTCATCCTTTATGATTACTAGTCATATAATTTGACATCCTCAGGTAACAAGATCATCAACTGAAGTTGTGTAATGTAACACCTTCTTAAATCAGCAGTTAAATCTGAGCGAGTCACAGGCAGTTGTGACCCACCATCATGACTGCCGCCCGTGTAATCTGACATACTGGGCAACTGGGTCAGACCAGTGGTGGCAGGCTCATGTGTGTGAAAAGCAGACAACCAATGAGCATAAGAAATCTGACAAATGAGAGGAGACCATTCAGTCCATCAAGCCTGTTTGTTTAGCTGATAGCTAAGCTACCCCAGTATCTCATCCAGATCCTTCTAAATGTTGTCAAGGTTTATGCTTCAACTCCATGTTGCGGTAGTTTGTTCCCAAGTCCCACAACTGTCTGTGTAAAGAAGTGCTTGCTGTCTATTTCCCTAAATACACTTCCCCTTCATTTCCACTGACGGCCTTGAGTATGTGATTCACCTGTGGGGCGGGCCCCCCTTGGGGGGTGCGAAGTAACAAAAAGGGGGGCGCGAAGATGTGAAAAAAAGAAAACAAGAATCGAAAATATGAAAAATACATCTATTGAAACCAAAACAAATTAACTTAAACTACATTCTGATTATAGAAAAATAAATATAGATTAGATAAATGTCGATAAAAGTTAAGTAGGTATAATAAAATACGCATCTATGGTATATCATTAATTAAAAAAGAACAAATTGGTATTAGTGGGCTCCTTTCAAAAAAACCTTAGGGGGGGGGGGTGCGATTAAAACTGTTATAAAAACCCGGGTCGCAAAAACTTAAAGGTTGAGAAACACTGTGTTAAGGAAAGGCACAAGAGCTGCCACAAAGACCCTACCTATCACCTTGACCTTAGTTGGGAGCATGCACTGATTTGCTGCACCCACCACCTGGATTGGGACCAGAGTGCAGCCGTGCAACCTCAGCACCACAAACTGTTATAATAATAAACATCTCTAGTGTCATTCATCCTACTAGACAGCATTGATCAGCCACCTTTCATTTGGTGCAGTCATGAAGGCAGTTACAAAATTTCACTGCACTATGTACACACAACAATTAACATGAGCTTGAAAAGTAATGGAAAAACAAAGAAGAAAAGAGTATACAAGAGCCATATAGATTTTACTCTGCCAACACCTCCACCACCTTTTGGTCTACCATTGCCTACAGATCTTACAGACTTTCCAACCTCATTTGCTTTTCTGGTCGGCTGCAGCCTCCTCATTTTCTGCTAGTGAGCTGCACCCCAACTCAGAGGACACTTAATGCAGGTAATCTGGCAGGTTAGGTTGTCTAGGATGAGCAAATGTGGGTACCTTTTGCAATGGGATGCCACCCCCATTCCAGAGATGGTATCTGTGTGTCTTACACTGCATGCAGCATATACCACTTACATGTGCCAGAGTGCTTTGTTGAGGCCTGCTGTCCCTTGTTTTCACTAGTATGAAATATCTTCTTTGTTACTTTGCCCTTTGACTCGAGCGATGGTGGCTTCAACTGGACGGAATGCTGGCAAGATGAGAATTTTTTCCTCTTAGCAGACCTTAAATGGGTCATCTCGGTTTTTAGTGCTGCAAGTGCCTGCAAACCCAAGTCATTGTCTGATGACGTGTGTTCCTTTAAAACCTTTACCATTTCATTCTTCTGCACTTCAGGACTAACTGGGACAGGCTCAGAATCCTCTATTTTAATGCTGACGGATACGTGATCAGGAAACTCCTCCTTGAAATCAACAGACTCCTCCTCACAATCCTCCAGTTTATTCCAGGCATCTTCTTGTATGATGTGGACCGACTCCTCCTCACAGTCCTCTTTCTTGATGCAGGCCATTCTTTGTTTGATTTCCGCTTTGGGGGATACCAGTCTGCTGCCTCGTTCCTCCTTTCTTCTAAGTATCCCTCTTTACCGTGCACAGCTTTGGTCAGGACACTGACAAACATTTCATTATAGGAATGGTTTCAATGGCTAGGCAGATTCTCTTTGATTCCTGTGAAAATAATAGATTAGAATTCCATTATGAAAATGACTAAAAACATTTAGCTTGTAACCACATAAGATTTTAATGGAAATCGCATTTTGGCAAGTAAAAAAATAATTAATTAAAGTCAATATTCTCAACCACCAGAACCACCACTTGTGTAAATGTTTATGTTCTATGGGGATCAGTTTCAGTACTTTCATGAAATGACTGCCTGTTTTACATGTATTAGATAGATAGATAGATAGATAGATAGATAGATAGATACTTTATTAATCCCAAGGGGAAATTCACAAAGTTTATAATAATATTAATACTAACAATATTAAGCAAATAGACAAATCTTTATGAAAACATAACAGTTCACATTATCTTTTTTACGTGTGTACAGTACGTTCATTCTGGGTGTCATGGGGGTGCAGTGGTAATGCTTGTGCTGCACAGTACGGAGACTGCGGTTTGCAACCTGCATGGAGTTTGCATGTTCTCCCCGTGTCTTTATAACTTTCCTCCCGCAGTCCATAGACATGCAGGTTAGGTGAACTGGCAAAGCTAAAATGGCCGTATGTGTGTGTTTGCATTGCAATGGACTTTCCAGGGTTTGCTCCTGCCTTGCAGCCTATGGCAGCTGGGATAGGCTCTGGCACCCATCCCTAATTTCTACACAATTCAGCACTTGGTGACCTCACTTTGCAAGTTTGTGTGGTCCACCACTTCAAGGCTAAAAAGTTGTTGCTCCTCAATTAAGAGCACTCACAGTAGACCAGGGCAGATCTAGCAAAACTAAAATTTAAGCACTGACTTGTGACAAAGCCAGCATTGCCTAACAGTGCCACATTCCAAGTCACTATCCTGTTCAGTGTGACCCAATAGAGACGGCACGGCATTGTGCGGATCCGACGGACCCGTTTAACAATGGAGCACCTGAGCTCAGTCATTTGAAGGGCAATGTGCATACTTTTGGCAATAAGTACATGTAATTTTGCAAATATTAAGCTTTTTTGTTCCAATGTCATACACTACTATTTTTACATTTACAATAATTCATTAGAAAAGCATTTTGATATTTATTAAAAGTAAGAAACACAGCACTGTGGTATAGCGGGTCCACAGCTCAAATTGACAAGGCCAGTTTTAAATAGATAATCTCTGCTTAAAGAGGGGACTTGGTAGTGTGAATGGAGCGGTTCCTGGGTGCATCCATGATTGAAGCCGGGAGCCGCTAATCACCACACCTGATTCACGTCCCCGTAATATATAGTAGAAGCGCGAGGCGGTTAGGCGAGTAAGGAAAAAAAAGTAAAGAACGGGAACCGAGGTTAAGGGAGAAGAATGTGGCACGAAGGAAAAAGCCAGTGCGTGAGTGAGTGAGAGCAGGCTCGTTGAAGGTTGAACGCAGCTGGTAGGAGATCCCTGGAGGAGTGTTTGCCCAGCTCAGGGGGGTGGGCAGCAGATTGAAGCAGTCGCTCTAACTGAGCAGTTTTGAGGAGCTGGAGTGACCGGAAGAGGAAATGACTTACCGTTGAAGGGAGCAGCAGTCGACGAGGCTTTGGGCGTGTGGAGTCCCAACGTGAGTGCCCTGGCCGCTGAGGAGGGAACCCAAGTCTCGGTCCAGCTGGAGCCTTACGTAGCCGGGGATCGGAAGGCTACCAGACCAGAATAGGAGGGAGATGCATCTGCTGGTAGGGTGACTCCCCTGTTGCGGGGCCCATATGGGAGAGGCAGGGGAGCCGCCAGTAGAAAGAAGAAAGCACCAGAGTTTTAAGACAAGACTGCTTCCAGCCATTGTTTTAACCTCATTTAAAAAAGGATTTATTTATTGCATTTTAACCTCCACAGTTCACCTGTTTTAATGGATTATTTATTTAAGAACTATTTGACACACTGCACTTATTTATTTAGAAATTGTTTCTGGTTTTGTTTTTAAATAAAAACACTCTGCACTTTTTGCACCATCCCCTTGCTTCGTTGTTGATGTCTTCACTGTCTAGCTCATCGGTGACATTACCGAATGTGTCGGGTTCGAGAGCTCCCCAGAAGCGAAATGGGAGCATGGAACGGAACCTGCATCATCACAAGCACCCAAACAAAAAATGATTGATAATCCCTTGTTACAATTCCCAAACACAGCATTAGGGAGGTGGGATTTTAAAAAAAAATCACCTTTACTTGTGCTTTGTAAGAGATCAGTACTTAATTTAAAACTAAAAAAAATGGAGCTGACACCCCATAAAACAAGGTTGAGTACCCTAGCCTAAAGTTATCACATTATGTCATCACATAAAAGAGTTCTGATCGCTTATTCGTCACTCGTCTGTTATACGTAAACATTTGACATAAATAACAGATCTTCGATTATCCAAAATTATGCCGTGGGACCACTATTTGCTGAAACCGACATCATAATCTTGAATGGTATACATTACTAGTTGTGCAACATTTTTGGGGGCACTGGCCTAAATAAAATTTGTGATACAATGTTATGAGGTATCGACATTTGTTCTAGTGTATATTCGAATAAGTGAATTTGTGATAAAGATGACTTTCAACTTTAAAAATTCCGCATACTTTAGGAATCCCGCCTACTCGATAAGCATGCGATACAGCGCCTGCGCAAAGGGAAACGCGGCCAACCAGACCCTATTACGCTTGCGCAATGCTGCTCTAGTCATGTGTCTTGCGGCATGAGATGCTGGGAAGTGAAGTCTTTCATTTTAACATTCATAAGCACGAGTGTCTAAATATAACGACTGATAAGCCGTCTAACACGTTTCCTCTCGCCACAGATTGAACATGTTGTTAACACTCACCTCCACGTGAAAAACACAACGGTTCTCGACTCCTCCACTTCTTAATGTGCCGTTTGATCTCCTCGGCCGGAGTGACTCGCACTGGCACTCTCCAGAGCGCACTACCGTCTCGTCTCACCGGACTGCTGATCATACGTTGCTCTCGGGGCTCCTCGCCGCTCTCTCCCTCATATCTGGATCAGCTGTCTTGGAACAAAAGCTGCACGCGTATTTCTAATATGAATGGGTGTCGCTTCTTTTAGCAGCTCCGAGATCACAGAAATGGACAAAGCAGCACAGCAGATTTCTTTTCCGGATTGGCCTGCTCAAAATAATTCTTGTCCAATTACTGCCGACTACTGGGCTCCGTTTATAACTACACTTCGACTTAAAAGCAATATCCGACGGTCGCGCCGGTAACTACAAGCGACAGCTAACAGGACCCACCCACGCCCCCACTTGTAATCACAGACCCAGGTGAGTACCGCAGACATTGAGAGAACGTTGACTCCGTACAAACAACCACCAAGTGTGGGATTTCAATCTTGGATGCCAGATCCGCGAGGCAACAAATGCATCGCCCACGTTTTCTCAATACTTAAAATTAATCGATTCATTCACACTAAATATGATGATGTGGAGAAGAGGCTAAAATTCGGGTGCATTTAAAATCACTAAATATGATGATGTGGACAACAGGCTAAAATTCGGGTGCATTTAAAATCAATCTTCCCATCCAGTTTGTTGCTAAATAACAGACCTTCTGTGTCAGTCTCAGTGTGTGCTGAACTGGGGAAGACCTTGTGCTGATTTGATCTTAGTACTCATTTACAGTAACAAGACTAACTTTGGGAATATCCAACATTACAATGTGCCCCAGAGCTGCAGACAGGCAAGTAGACTAACAGAAGATCAAGACAAAGACTAAGTTCAGTTGTAGTGGGCTTTTTGGAGCTGGAGACGGCGAACAAACTTAGACCACCTCATGAGCAGGTTTAACAGTAGATTTAATTGTAGATGATGTTACAAAATGGCTTCTACATGCATCAGACAGTCTGTCACGGAGATGACAAAGCACAAATATGCCTTTAAAAGTATTGAAATCATATTGGTTCTGGGTATGATGTTAAACTGCATCTGACCCTGCAAATGGTCTTTCAACTTGCAGGGAAAACTTGGGAGCTTGTGGCTGGATTGGCACTCCAGCCACCGTACAAACTTTACACAGCTCAGAAACGGCAGACAAGACTCCATTGTGCTGTCCGTAGGAGTAGCTCTGCTGGAGCCACCCACAGGGAGGCTGCTTGCGTTATGAAGGTGATGGGGGAGTCTCATCCCCAGAAGAGTCAAAACCGCCAGTGAGCCAATGGGGTTGGGTCTGTTGGGGATCAGAACTGGTGTTAATACCGAGGAGTTGCCCACTGCACGGTAGCAATTGGGTCGTAATTTGAGGCAGCCTATCCGGGTAGGTGTGCGGAACATGTTGTCGCTCCAGCATGATGTTCATCATCCTCGACTATCACAGGAGCTTCGTAAACTCTGAATTTCAGTGGGAGCACTCTCTGAGGTTTGCAGACCTGAGACTGGCCTGATCTCTTTAGGTGGATACACTATTTATTGGTCTGGTTGCTCTGATGGTTGTCATACTCGGGGAGTAGCTGTTGCTGTAGTGGATCGCCTCCTTACAATGGTGTCTGATGTCACTCATTTCAATGAGCGTATTATGATACTCAGATTATGGCACTCCCTGGCTGCCTTGTCTGTTGTCTCAGTATATGCTCCGACTGTGGTGAGTGATGTCTCAAGTGAGGGAGACATTTTATTTGCAGCTTCACTCGGTGGTTGATGGGTGCCTGCGAGGTGACACTCCTCTGGTCATGGGTGACTTCAATGCAACCACTGGCACTGACATTGCTGGCTATGAGGATTGTGTCGGTTCTTATGGGTCTGGCAACTGTGGGAAAAGTGACTCCATGTTCCTTGACTTAAAGTCAAGGGCTGCAAATCGCTGGATCCTGATTCCAGCACATTGAGCCGAATTGTTTAACTTGGTACTCCAATACTGGTGGTGCAGTGAAGGAAGTCGATCACATCCTCATTGGAAGATGTTGGAAGCTCCTACAGAACTGCAGGGTCTACAGAAACACCTAGTTTATGAATTCTGACCACAGACTTGTTGTTATTACTGTGAAGATCCAGCTTAGGTCCAGTAGGCTACCACTTACTAGAAAAATGAAGCTGGACCTGGCCAGATTCCAAGATCAGGCTGTTTCTAATGAGTTTACACGCAGTTTGTGTGAGGAACTTACAGACTTGAGTGCAACTGCCAATCCTAATGTAATGTGACCTTCTGTGAGACCCTGAAGGTTGCTGAGGGTTGTGTTGGTGTTACCGGTGTGCCAGGAAGGAGGTGTTTCATCTCACAGTGCACCCTAGATATTATTAAGAGGAGTCGCAACACATGACTTGATGGCAACTCCAGTCTGTACTAGAAACTGAGAAAGTTGGCTGTGAGGGCGATGAGGGAAGATAAGAAGGTGTTAGTTAGGGGAATCTGTGAGCAAGTGACACACTATGTATGGTCTAATGACCCAAGTCCTGCTTACAGAAGAATCGAAGCATCACACACATACAAATCTGTTCCTTGGAGAGTCACAGTCAGGGCAGCTGAAGGAACAGTCCTTACAGATGACACTGCAGTTGTAACCCTCTGGGCTGGCTACTTTGTGCTACTGTTTAAAGCTGATCCTCTGGCCAGGACATTGGACATCTCTGATTCCATGGCTCTTGAAGTTGATCCTCAACCTAGCTGAGAACCAACCAATCTTACTGAAATTGCACAGGTGGTGAACCAGCTGAGGGTAAGGAAATCTGCAGGGACCTGTGGTATCTGGGGTGAACTTCTCCAGGATGATGGTAAGGCTGTCCTCCTGGCGTTGCAAGCAATCTTTGCTTCCACTTGGGACACGGGCATCATCCCAACTGACTGGAAAACAGGACTCGTCATCCCTATCTGGAAAGGGAAGGGCAATCACATGGATTGCAGCAACTACAGGAGAATAACACTTTTCTTGGCATCGAATAAGGTCCTTGATAGGGTCGTCCTCAATAGGATCCGTGATCACTTGATCACCTACCAGCGACTACAACAGTCTGGCTTTATGCCTAAGAAGTCTACCATCAAACAAATCCAAATGTGAATATCGGCAGAGTTTCTTTGCAGCCTTTGTTGATTTTCATAAAGCTTTTGACTCAGTTGTCTCAGTTGTTCCCTATGGGATATCCTGAGACTTAGTGGGATACCCTCTGAAGTTGCTGGATATCATGGCCAGCCTGTACACTGGTACTGTGAGTGCTGTGTAGAGTGAAGGCAGGACCTTTTCATTTTTCCCAGTTGATTCTGGGGTTCGTCAGGGGTGTGTTTTTGCTCCTACTCTGTTCACTGCTTGTATGGACTAGATGTTTGTCAAGGTTATAGGGTACAGCAGCTGTGGGACATCTGTGGGTGAAGAAAGATCCACTGATCTTGATTTTGCTGTGATCTTCAACAGAGGCTCTGATCGGGGCTCTCAAGAGACTGAGCAGGGAGTCTGAGTTTTTGGGCTTGAGAGTGTCCTGATAAAAAACAAGATCCAGGCCTTTAATGACCTCTTGGGCACGGGCATCAGCAGTGTGCCTGTTTGCGGAGAGTCTCGACCTTGTCGAGAGGTTTCCTTACCTTGGCAGTGACATTCATGTCTATGGTGACTCTTCCTAATTAAGTCAGTAGATGGACTGGGAGAGCATGGAAGGGTCATGAGGTCACTGGAAAGGAGTATGTGGCACTCCCAATATCTCTGCAAAAGCACAAAGGTCCAAGTCTTTAGAGTCCTGGTACTTCCTGTCTTGTTATATGGCTGTGAGACATGGACGCTATCCAGTGACCTGAGATGAAGACTGGACTCTGTGTCTCTTCAGAGAATCCTTGGGTACCACTGGTTTGACTTTGTGTTGAATGAGCGGTTGCTCATGCAGTCTCAAATGAGGCACATTACCTGCATTATGAAGGAACTTCAGTTATCGCACTAGGGCCATGTGGCGTGATTTCCTGAGGGTGGTCCGGCTCACAGGGTCCTCATTGTTGAGGAACAGCGCAGCTGGACCAGGCCCAGGGGATGCCCATGTAACACCTGGCTGCAACAGATGGAGGGTCATTTCTGAAGGGTGGGACATAGGGGGTTGCCAACCAGAATCCTGAGCTGTATCGTCATGTGGTGGGTGCAGCAACACCCTGTACCAGTGCATACTCTCCAACCTGACCAGACCCGATATTGTTTGTGTATGTACTGTATATGTATGTGTCCCTTGTTGTTCATTGATTGCAGTATGGTGGAGTGTTGGATCTTATTTGTGACTATTACTTTTTATTCTTTAGATCTACTGGATTCGCCAACTCTTTTTACCTCTGTTTAAGGATTTCAATGTAGTTTTCTGTTTGGATGCTTTCAAATTTCCTTCATGTCAAATCCTTTTGCCCTTATGCTTATTTTTATTTATTTACTGCTCTTTTGAACCTTTTGTTTTGTTCGGTTCTTGTTTTTGTTAATAAATCTTTTTATAAAAGAATACTTTTTCTTTTTTTGTTTTTGTTAGGCACTCAAACCCTGAGGTTGTGGGTTCAAATTCCACTACTGACACCATTTGACACTGAATAAGTCACTTGACCTGCCTGTGTTCCAACTGGAAAACCAAAAAGAAATGTAACCAATTGTATCATAAATGTTATAAGTTGCCTTGCATAAATGCATCAGACAAATAAATAAATGTAAATGTAAAATGTTTTCCCTTTGTTGACAAGCCAGGGGTTTATGGTAATCACTCCCACTTGATAGGACATTGTAAATGGTGCTTTTTTTTAACTTTTGACTATGAGGCCCCTTTTGGCCCAGTGTAGGTGAAAGCCAGCCAGAAAAGCAAGAGATTGGGCTTCCTAAGAGTAAACTTTTTCTGGGCTTTTTGCTTCATTTTTGGAGACCTCACTCCACCTTGGCTATTTTGTGTGCAGCAATCATAACACTTACTAAAGAAGAATGTATTTATACTGTATAAAAAAAATAACAAGAAATGACAAGATTAAGACAAACATGAAACGATGGAAAACACAGAGAATCACTGGAGCTCGGCACAGCATGGCACTACAATATAATTCGACAGTCATTTATTTCCTTTCTTAATAAACATACAAAATTCCTTTAAACAACAGTATAACTCTGAATACAGCAAATTACATAGGCAAGGGTAAAAAAAAAATCATCGCAGCCTTTCTCCAAGGTTTTGTTTCTTGGCAAAATTGAATGCTGTGAACTCCCGGTCTACAACATTCTGCTAAACTTAACTTTCGCATCGTGACGGAGCAGCCTAAGAGATGAGACTTAACTGTTTATCTCTTATTTTTTCTCGGCAGTTTCCATGTACTTCAACTAACTTCAGCTCAATTAATACACACACGCAACTCCGTAACTTCCGGGTGGAGTTCTGTTCTCGAAATCATGTGAGAGAAACACAAAATCAGATTGGCTGGTCATCGATCCTAAGTGACAGGCGCGCCGAAATGTTCGTGTAGTCGCATATTAATGACGTGTTAAAATGGGCTTTGTATTATTTCATGCGCGCGCGTCTTTTAAGTGGAAGGTAGGATGAATAAGGTGCACTGAATACCAGTTGTCATTAAAAGAAGAAGGAGAAGGAGAAGGAGGAGGAGGGTTTGATTTGAGCAAAACCAGGAAAATGAAAGAAGCGTATTGGAAATTAGGTGCGTATTGAGAGCCGTGGGAACCAGTTTTAGAACGTTTTCAGGCCGCCGTGTCCTTAGCCGGGACCCTCCTATGTACGGTGCCTGTTACAGTCGAGCCAATCCTTCAAATATTTGGAAAATGTCAATCGGGGTTGGAAGAGAATTAATCTGAGCTGAAGTGATCCCACTTTCAGGTGACGTGTTAGGTTTTTACTTTAGTTTGAAAGGACATCTAGAGTTACGCGGGGCGTTAAGCTGAGAAATGGAGTTCAATCAGAAACCGGTGTAATTTTTTTTATTAGTTTTCAAGTGTCTTCATTTACAATAAAAACGGTAATTGACACCAAACTGAAAATCTTTCTAAAAGTTACAGTGTACGGCATTCGGCGACTGTTCGTTTTATTTAGTTAACGAAAGCACTGAGCAGTGCGAGTGCTCATCTGCCAGTCAGGAGTCGCGAAAGACGCCTTAAAACTTCTTCGAATGTTCCTCAAATGTTCCCGTTTGTATACGTAAAGACCACGGATAGGGAAGCAGATCCGGTCGAAGCCCCAGCCGAGGTTTACCGCAGGCTTCAACGCCAATGAGCCTATTCCTGCTGAACTGTAGTGAGTCCGTAACCGTGAATAAAATGGTACGTTTTAAACTACTTCTTGGTTATTCAATTAAGGCCTATTTTTGTATGTGTGTAGAAGGAGGTTAACGTATATATATATTGATTTAAGTTTACTTATGTTGTTTGCCATTGATTTTGGTCATTTTGTTTTACAGTGTGTTTATTTGTGGGCACTTTGTATTACCATGGGTTGTTTTGATACTTTTATTAGGGATTAACTTCGTAAAACTGATCACATCAGCAAGACCAATACTTAACACTATGATTTTGTTGTTGTTTTGTTCATTTTTAAATTGTTCCCAAATGCGCTATTTAAATAACTTGCACTGCACTCCCATGGCCCTGTTCCCTCTTGTTTTGGAGAGGGGTTTAGTCTTGGCATAATGGTTCTAATGGGTGCGGAGTTATTTGCTCTTGACTGATTATTTAATTTTTTAAATTTGTAGTCCCCTTGCAATGTTTGCTTGCATCCGAGATGGGTGTGAAAGTGTAAATTTCATTAACTAAACATATAGAAGTATGTAATCATTTTTGCTTTAGTTATTGAATAACTATTTCTGTCCACAGAGCAAGAAAAATCTCATATCTGAGATTGCACCACAAGCTTCCATAACAGGCCTGGCATGATCAAAAGGGAGTGCAGGGGCCAAGGAGAGGGGAAACAATATGACGAAGATGGTTTCTCCTAAAGAAGATGTCATAAAGCAGACAATGATCTGCATCAAAGTAGAGGATTATGAGTGGGACCCTGTCTATTTTACACAAGAGAGTCCCTGTGTGAAACCTCTGGACTGTGACAGCGAGATATCTTTACTTAAAGAGGAGTTGCACGTACAGGAATCTGTTGGCATTAAAGAAGAGGCTCATCAGCAAGTTTCCATTTATGATGGAATGCAAAACTGTGAAACGACTAACATTTTCAAGCAAGATTTGTCTTCTGAAAATGACCCCAGTTTATGGGGGTTGCCGGTGTTTCAAACAGACTCTGCTAAAGGAAAACAACACTCTCCTAAACAGCACTCTGTCCAAGTGAAGTCTGAATCACCTGAGTTGGAGAACAAAGTGATGGAGGAAATACATGACAGGAGGGAGGAGAAAGAACAAACCTGCATGGTGCAGTCTGCAATATGTAAGTGATGTCATTTAATGGATAGAGGGGCTTAATGTCCCAGCATGTTCAGATTTATTTAGAATATACAACCTGAGAGAGCCAGAGACTTGTGTCAGTTAGTATGCTTGGAAACAATCCAAGGCAGATTGATCAGGTGGCATAGTGGTTAAGGCTTTGGACTTTTACCTAGAGGTTGTGGGTTCAGATCCCATTACTGACACTGTGTGACCACGAGCAAGTCACTTCACATGTAACCAATTGCATTTCCAATGCTGTAAGCCACCTTAGATCAGGCTTCTCAAACTCTGGTCCTGGAGAGCCACAGTGGCTGCAGGTTTTCATTCTAACCCTTTTCTTAATTAGTGACCTGTTTTTGCTTGTAATTAACTCCTTTTACATTCACTGTAATTGACTTGCTCTTGAAGACCCAGAACCCTCAATTGTTTCTTTTTCCTTAATAAGCTGCCAAACAATGAGATACAAAATGAGCCAAAACATGAGCAGCAAACTGTGTCCATCATACAATATCTGAAAATAAAGAAAGATGAAGGTCTCAGGAATGCTGATCTGCTCAGGTCCACAAAGCATTTTATAACTGCTCTTAGGAAAAGTGAAAATCAACAATTCGGAAATGTCTGCTATTGCACAATGAGAGTAGCGATAAGCCATGGAATTAAAGAATGGGTTTAATGAACAACAAGACTCTGCTCCTAATTAAGCAAATGGTTGGAGTTTGAGGCCCTGACTTAGTTGATCTTCTGTTGGCTCACTCACTTCACATTTCATTTCTGTTTGGGTGCCATTTAAGGAAAGACATGAAGAAATTCAGTGGAACAAGTCAATTAAAATCAATTCAAAAGAAGTTTAATTAGCAGCAAAAACTGGTCACTAATTAAGAAAAGGGTTAGAATGAATACCTGCAGCCACTGAGGCCCACAAGGACCGGAGTTTGAGAGCCCTGTCTTAGATTAAGGTGGCTAATAAATAGTAAAATGAACAATAATACAGATTTGCTCTTTCGCTGCCTTCTGCAAACCTTAAGTCTGTAATCTTGTTTTTTTTTTTTTTTTTTTTTTACACTGTCGCCTCTCTTTTAAGAAACAGATTAACTCTGTAGTCAAGAGTTGTGTTTTCCAGTTTCATCTTAGTTCAGGTCAAACCTTTTTTTTTTTTTTTTTTTTATTTTCTTGGGATTTTGAGAAAGCTACTCATGCTTTTATCTTTTCTTAGCTGGATTACTGTAACTTGTTGTTTTCTGGGATCAGCAAATCGCTGATACGCTGGTTGCAATTGGTTCAGAATGCAGGCCTGTGTTTTGGTTTGGGCAAGAAAGTCTGATTCTGTTTCTCCAATATTAGCTTCTTTACACTGGCTTGCCAGTTAGTTTCAGAATTGACTTTAAAATTTTGTGGCTAGTTTTTAATTCGCAACAGAGGGCTGCTCCTTATTTATCTGAATTGTGTGTTTTACAGCAGCCACCCAGAGAGCTTACCGGTCAGTTGTCTCTTGTGGTCCCTCGTACCAAGTGGAAAACTAAAGGGGGATGACAGCTGCTGCCCCTCGTTTGTGGAACTAAACCTCCTTACATTAAGGCGTCGCCTTCAATTGAACTGTTTAAAACTAGACTGAAGACCCATTTCTATTCTCTAGCTTTCAGTGACCTTCACTAATACTGATAGCTTCCCTACTCTTAGTCATCTTTCTTTTTCTTTAATCTCACTGCTTGCTGTATTTTGGTTTTATTGTTACTTTAAAACATATAATGAACATACATAAAATAGAAATAATGTGGGGCAGTTTGGCTACAGCATTACTAATGTTGTTTTAAATGTGCTCTATATATTAATTCCCTATGGGATTAATAAAGTATCCTATCTATCATAAATTGACATTTAGTGGTTTGCACCACAGCCAGATGGGCTGATCTTCTTGGGTTCAAATCAAACATCAAGTTGTTGTCCATATAGAGAACTTTTTGTTTTCTCAAACAAATGAGATTAACATGTGCTCGGAGAACAATTAAAGAATCCGGCATTTAGGCACCGTTTGACAAAGATCAATTCTAGCAACAGCCCCACTTTTGTGATTGTGTGTTTTTTTTTTTTTCTTTGCCACTAAACAGTAAGTAGAATTTAAAAATTAAGTAAAGGACCAGAATGTTTACACCTGAATTCTATTAATGAGTTCTCGGCCAAGTTCTGTAAGTCTTGAGCAGATCCTTATTAAAACAAATTGTTGTGGTGTCAGTGTGTGTGGTTTTATTTATTTATGTACACACACACACACACACACACACACACACACACGCCATCCCCCACGGCTTTGCCCGCATATTAGTGAAACAGAACTGTGAGGAGGGCTCAGCCCAGCTCTTTACTCCTGACATCTCTCTCTCTTCTCCCAAACCTTAACCACCCCCCTGGCCTCTGTCTCTGGGTGGTCCAGATCTAATTATGCAATTTTCATTACGCTATAACTTAAGTTTATTACATAGAGAATTCACAACTGAATGGAGGACAAGTGGGACATTACATGGAAGATCAGTGAATTAAAAGAATTGTTCAAAATATCTTGTAATGAATGAAAATGGACTTAAATTGAATTGTCTTGCATTGTTTTCCTGCATTGCATTAAAAGTTGCATAATTAGATCTGGCCCACCCTATATATCTCTCCTGCAAGTGAACTCTAATTCATAGCGCAATGAGAGAAGTCGCAAAATCAACCAGAATGTTCGAGCAAATTATAGAAAATAGCCCAAATTAAATCCATTAAGTAGTTTTCTCGTTTGCTACCTAAGCGTTCATAAGGTACACCCCGAGGTTGGTGTGTGACGCCCCCCTCCCCCCCAGCCCGCTGCCTTCTTTCTCGGATTTGGGCTAATAAATCAATAGATACCACAAGTGAACTATGATATTTAGTGTAATGAGACAAGTCGCAAATTATAGAAAAAAAACGATCTAAATCCGTTCTCTCGTTCGCTAACTAAGCACAGTTAAGGTTACTCCCCGAGGCAGATGCATGACTGAGGAGGGTCCTGCCCCCCTCTCCTCAGCCTGCTGCCTTCTTTCTCTGCTTCGTGCTTATTTATCGCTCCTGCCAGCGAACTTTGATACTTAGTGCGATGAGAGAGGTCGCAAAATCAACCGGAATGTTCAAGAAAATTCTAGGGGGGAAAAAAAAAACTATCTAAATCCGTTAAGTAGTTCTGTTGTGAAAAGCGGACAGACAGACAGACGTTGGATTTTACAGTATATACAGAGAGATTGATTTATTTTTTTCTTTTCCCCAATTTGAGATATTCTGGAATAGAGGTTTACCACATTGACTGACTGACTGGTTTTTGATTCAGTCAGATTTGGTTAATTAGAACCCAATCCTTTGTGAAAGAAACAGCAGGACACACAATGAAGGTTTGGGGCAGCCACCCGTATAGTTTCCTTGGCTAAAAAAGGCTTTAAAGTAGAGTACAATGTGTACTGGTTAAAACAGAACTGTTTAAGTATGGAGGGTGAGGGGAGTTTTATAGTGACGTCCTCGGGGCTGGGACAGGAAGGATTTCTTGTGTTTGGTCTGCGGAGAGAAAAGAGAGAGGATCAGTGCACCCCTCTGCCCCCTGGCCTGGCGTGAATTGTCATTTCCAGGTCCCTTTGGTTGACTCCCAAGCGCACGTGTGACACCTGGTTAATAACCAATCTCTTCTAATTTTATGGCTTGTTATTATTTACATTTTTTTCCCTCCTTTCCAAGGATATCATCCAAATGATTTGACTCCTGAAGCGGATGATTCATTCTCAGTCCTATGCTTTGTTCCTCTTTAGTTTCTTTCCCAATATTGTATTAAAAGCTGATCGTTCACAATGAATACACATGGGGGTAAAAGAAACAAGTTAGATTATTGTTATTGTTAATAAAGAACCTTATAAATGTGGCCTGTTTTAGATAAGTAATTAAGGCTAGGGAGTCTCAACAACCGAGACAACTAAAATGAAGCATAAAAAGCAGTAAGTGCTTCAATAGCATTAATTGACTGATCAGTAAGAAACTGGTTTTGAGGAAATATTTGCAGCTTCTGCAGCCCTCCTGGAATTGACTTTACAAACCCCAGATCTAGAATGTTAGAACAACTTTGTGGAGTACAAGGCATTAAGTTCAAAAAGCGCCTCTGTCCCTTTTTTTTTTTTTGCTCAATTGCCAAAAGTAACAGAGTTAAAATTTGAAGGTTCCTAAAGGCCTGCTTTCCACTACACTATGTGGTCATTTATTTCATATGTCTATGCTTTCTGTTTTCAGAAGAATTTTCGGTACTATTATTGTGACGCACGGTTTCAAAATCAATCTACCCCATACCCAAATCCTAAACTTAACAAACCAGTAACCTGTGTCTCCAGTCTTAATAAAATTAACTCTCTGGATCCTAACCCAAATATTAAAATTAGTCTCCAAAATTCTAAGGCTACAGGCACATGATACATTTGCATCACGATTATAAACAAGTACAGAACTTTCTAACATTTGTGTGAAGTCTACCCTTAAGTTTCCACCGGTAACCCGCAAGTAAATGTAAAATATTTAAATTGCTTTCCTCCTGAGTATACAAGGTGCAAATAATGTGGTGTGCTCATATTCCATGTTAGTGTTCAAATGTTTTCAAACCATAACCAATATGTCAACGGCAGCATTCTGCACTAATCTGAAAAGAGTAGGGAATCGCTCTCTCATTTTCAAAAAGGATTCTTGTAAATGTATGGTATTTAACAAAACACCAATGCCTGACCTGTAAACTGAAATGTTTTGCATGTGTATAAGGCAATTTCGAGTACATGTTTTGTTGACTGGCACAATTTCCAGGCAGAGGAGTAGCTTCAGTGACAGACTGCTGTCACCGTCCTGCTCCACTGACAGACTGAGGAGATCGTTCCTCCCCCTCACTATGCGACTCTTCAATTCCATCCGGGGGAGTAAATGCTAACATTACTCAAAGTTATTGTCTGCTTTTACATGCATTTTTATTACTATTTAATTTAATATTGTTTTTTGTTTCAGTATACTGCTGCTGGATTATGTGAATTTCCCCTTGGGATTAATAAAGTATCTATCTATCTACCAATTCAACTCCAGGTATTTGGATAACGCCTTAACAATATATAATGAGCGAAAAGACCACCACAACTGACAGTAGAGAACTGTTTGCATCCTGTAATTTTATTTCAGTTTGTGCTGCTCGATCAGTTTCGGCCTTCACCACAATTACATGTTGTCGCTTATGATCTGATTGAAACTCTGCTGAGGGATCGTCTGCATCTTTTACATTTGTCTTGCACCCCGGTGATCAAAAGCTCTGAATGTTGTCTAGCACTCTTGTGACATCATTAACTTTTTATTTTTATTAATTTTAATTAAAAGCAAATAACTAACCATACGTCATACAATCAAATAAAACTGAACAAAACCAAAATTCAACCTCCACCCAAAAGAGAGAGCGAGAAAAGAGCCATCCAACAAAGCAATTAAGGAAGAGTATCCTTTTCCACGGTATCGAAGCTTATTCTAAAATGTGATTGAATCGACCCTGCTATATTTTTAAAAAATGTTTGAACAGATCCTCTGAGTGAGAATTTTGATTTCTTCTAATTGCAGATAGGACATTAGTTAACCACTAACTTTAAGATGGTGGGGTCAGATTCTTTTATTTTTGAGCAAGATAAGTGTACGTGCTAGTTCTGTGGTAAAGGCAATTTACGATTTGTTTGTCCTTCTCCACTTTAAGCCCACCTGGGTGCCCACCAAACACAGCTATTCATGGGTTAGGAGGGATTGTGACACCAACACTCTGATAGGCATTTCAAAGATGTTTGTCCAAAATGATGTTTGGTGTGGACTCCCAAAACCTGTGGCCAAGTGAGGCTGGAGCTCAATTGCAACGTTCACATGTTGAATTTTTGCCCCGGAAATGTTTTGCGTAGGTTTTTAATCGAGATAAATGTTCTCGATTTGAAGATTTTAAGATGAATAATCGAGTGCTGTGCACATGTGGAGTTGTAGTATATCCTGTTCATGGCTGCCTTCCACTCCTTACCATGAAGTATTTCCACATTGAGCCCTGGGATCTTTGAAAGGAAGTTTCTTTAAAAAGTTTTTATAAATGGTAACATCACACACATTCAGTAGTGGCATCAAAGTTCGCAATTTTTACAAAAGCATTCCTTCCATATGTTTCACTTTCACTAGAACTGAGAATTATAATGCTGTCACGAGCCGTTTCTAAAGACTTGTCACTATTATCGCACAATAATTTGCTTTCTTCTTCACATGATTTGTGTTCTGGCAGTTTGTACTCCACTCATCCTGTCGTAACAAATGCTGCCCTCCATCAGTATCTACAGATCACTGGCGGTGAATAAATTGTCTCTTGTATAACAATGAAAAGTCAAGCAAAATAACACCTTTTATTGGCTAACTAAAAAGATATTACGGAAGCTTTCGAAGCAACTCGGGCCTTTTTTTTTTTTTTTCAAGCAAGATGTAATACAAGAACTGGAGTTCCCTGTGTTTATATAGACACCAGGACAGATCTGGCATTGGAAAACCTTTAAGTGAGACATCTCAAATGTAAAAAATGAATAGACCTCTCCAGGCTAAGATTCATTTAGCAAGAGAGAACAATGGATAGTCAAGATCTTTGGATAAGATGACTGTCCAACAAAGTCTTTTAAAGTTTCTGATGAGTTTTTCAATACAATATGGGTCTGTAGACAGGATGCCTGGGTCAAGCTGTGTGATTTAAACAATCCTCATATCTGGTTCTTTTTAGTACCTCACTGTTGAGTTTAAATGTTAATGCTTTGCTGGAATTTCCAGCCTCTTCTGGTTCTGTTTCTTTGCCAGCTTTGCAGCACTAGAATGGATTCATCTGAATGTTCACATTCTTTCTTGCATGCACAATATTTCTACTGCCAACTTCTCAATACTAAGCCGTAATAAATCCAGGCTTGTGGTAAATGGTAGATGAGGGGTTGTTTTATTTAAATGTATCCTATTATTATGATTTTGTTCTGCAGCTACATCTTTTCTATTTGTAGCTAAACATCAGTCCAAGGCTCTTTTTGCAAAAAATGTCTCTCTTATGTCCGTATTGTTTAGCTTACATGGCCACTTTGTGATAATATTACAAGAACCAGAGTTCATATGAAGAAAAAGCACATCGTTATATAGAATGTGACAAGTGATCCTCACGACTCGGCCATCTCAACACACACACACACACACTCACTCAAGAATGAGTGCCATTGTGTGAACTACCACCCTGGCACCAAAAAGCTGTCTACAGTTTTATTTCTAATGATCTCTGGACTGTGCTTTGTGTATCTAGACAACTTATGAGTAGATCTATCAATTTTCCTGTGTCGTCGTCTTCAAATACTGTATTAACATCAGCAACTCTCCTTAGCTTCTCCAGTCCCCCCACCCACAAAGTCCAGGTTTGTGCTTGTCAGCATGATCTTCAGTTTCGAACAAACAATAAACAAAAAATGCAATTAAGTAGTAAAACTGGCCCAGATGTTGCATTTCTTCTCAATGAAACTGAGGGTAGCATAAGCTGGCTTATCCAGCTTCCTTGCTCTTTATAATTAGACAGTTACACAATTCTTTAAACATTTGTGTTATTACACATTACAAAAATCAACCTTTATATGGTAGATATTATTCCCAGATATATGTAACTAATGTGTAGCATGAACAATCATTTTGTAGTGAGGATGCAGGAGTCCGAGAGAAGCCACCTTACTTGTGGCAAGCGATTCACACAACGTTGGTTTTCTTCTCAATACTTGTCCTTGCAGAGAAGTAGCAGCAGGACTGTGTCACGGTTCAACAGGCTTTAATGCTTTCTATGAGTGCTTAAGGCAAAAGTTAGCAAGGGTAGAAGTTTTTCAATATAATCAATAATACACACTTTTTGTGAAAATCATCTCTCATAAGAGTCATTCTAAGCACACTCAAGTAGTCGTACATCTAGCATGAACTTTGCATAAGCAGTACTGTTTTGTGGCTCAAACCTTGTAAATAAACCTTTCATCACTTCCTTTCTAGTGATATCTACTCTGTCTTCGTGTATTTGGCCGGCCTATCACTTTTACTGTTTTTTCCAAATCCTCTGAGTTCCTTGCACTAATGCTTAGTACTTTAGCTGTTTGTGGTTTGACTTGTGTATTTTATATTTGTTTTTCCCATCATGCCATACCTTTATTGTTGTGTCCAGACCAGCCTTTTCTCCAAACGTCACATTTCACTTCTATTTAAATATTTTGTTAATTTCTCTCCAAGTACATTAGGTTGGCTATTTTATGCAGAATAATTTTCTTTATCTGCTTTAATATTCAACTTCATGTATTTTAATCACTGTTTCTCTGTGTCTCTTAAAGCAGATTTCCCAGAGACTGGCAGCTTCTCTTCACCTTCATTTGCTCAGACCTCTCTTTGGTTCAACTCTGAACAGAAGGACAGCAATGAAAATGCAAAGAAAATGGTTTGGAGATCTGAGAGTCTGCCTTCTTTGCAATGCAGTTCTCTGCAGATTGGACAAATAGCAACAATGGATTACATTGGCTGCCATCCGCAGATTCAAAATACAAATCCGTTGGCGGCGTTAGTTTGCCAAGAATGTGGAAAATCCTTCACTTGCAGATTTGATTTTAAAGACCATCAGAGACTTCATAAGGTAAAGCAGCCACATGGGTGCACTGAATGTGGTAAACAGTTCTCTCAATTGGGCAATCTTAAAGCACACATGAGAATCCATACCGGTGAAAAGCCACATTGTTGTAAGGCCTGTGGTAAGCGATTCTCTCAGCTCAGCCATCTGCAAGCACACACCAGAGTTCACACTGGAGAGAAGCCACATGGCTGTGCAGAATGTGGCAAGCGATTCTCTCAGCACAGCCATCTCAAAGCACACTCAAGAAGTCATACCGGAGAGAAGCCACACTGTTGTTCAGAATGTGGAAAACACTTTTCACAACGCAGGGACCTTCAAACGCATACACGAGTTCACACTGGAGAGAAGCCACACTGCTGTGCTGAATGTGGGAAACTGTTCTCGACCATTGGCAATCTTGCCAGGCACAAAAGGATTCATGCTAGGGAGAAGCTGGTGCACAGTCTTCAAAGATACACAGATTCATGTGGGAGAGAATCCTCCTTCACGTTCTCAAGTGGGTGATTCTCAAAAACATGCAAGATGTTGCTTCTGAAAGAAACTTTATTTTAAACAACTTCTTTGCCATGCAGGAAACGTGTGGTAAACATGAGGCCAAAATAAAGTCCTACAAGGAGAGATGCAGTGATCTCTCCTGCAATAACAAAGCATGGACAAGTAGAAATTTCCAATGTTGGCCCCCTGTGTGAATAACATTCACATAAAGCATGGTTAAAGTGCTGATACTACAGATAAGTGACAGTCGCATGAAGGAAAAAAGAAAAATGTTTAAATCACCTTAGAGCTCATAAATGGGTCAAATCTCTAGAAATACAAGGTTCTCAGCAGGGCTCTGTTCCTGCCTTTTATTTATTTGTTTCCTTTTCCTTTAAATTTTTTCTTCCTTTTATGATATCTTCCTTTATTTATATTCATAAATTATCTTTACTTGGCAATCATTTTGTTATGATCCTTTTGTTAAAATTGTTCATTATTTTCATTCATATAGTACTCCACGGCGAGTTGCAGTCAGGGCAGCTGATGGAACGGTCCTTAGAGATGACACTGCAGTTGTGACCCAGTGGGCTGGCTACTTTGAGCAGTTGTTCAAAGCTGATCCTCTGGCTAGGATGTTGGATATCTCTGGGTCCACCTGGTCCTTGAGGCTGATCCTCCAATTAGCTGTGACACCCTGTCTCACTGAGATGGCACAGGTGGTGAACCGGGGGGGGCTGCTGCCGGGTTCTGTGGTATCTGGGGTGAACTTCTCCAGGCTGGTGGCAAGGCTGTCGTCCTGGCATTGCAAGTAAACTTTGCTTCCATTTGGGAGACTGGCATCATCCCAACTGACTGGAAAACGGGACTTGTCGTCCCTATCTGGAAAGGGAAGGGAAGGGTGATCACCTGGATTTCAGCAACTACAGGGGGCTCTCAGGACTGGGTAAGGCCCTTGCTAGGGTCATCCTCAATAGGATCCGTGATGACTTGCTCACCTACCAGTGACCAGAACAGTCTGGTTTTATACCTAAGAAGTCTACCATCGACCGCATCCTGGCACTGAGAGTTCTCATGGAGCGCAAACTTGAATATCGGCAGAGTTTCTTTGTAGCCTTTGTCGATTTTTCACAAAGCATTCGACTCAGTTGTTCGAGCTTCCGTGTGGGACATCCTGAGACTTAGTGGGATTCCCCCTGAAGTTGCTGGATATCATGGCCAGCCTGTAAATTGGTACTGTGAGTGCTTTGGAGTGTGGGAACAGAACCTGTGTGTGTTTCCTAGTTGATTCTGTGGTTCGTCAGGGGTGGGGTGTGTTCTTGCTCCTACTTTGTTCAGTGCTTGTATGGACTGGGTGTTGCGCAGGGTCATGGGGTCCAGTGGCTGTGGGGCATCTGTTGGTGAAGAAAGATTCATGAATCTTGACTTTGCTGATGATGCTGTGATTGTCGTTGAGTCAATGGAGGATCTGATCTGGGCACTCGAGAGACTGAGTGAGGAGTCTAAGTGTTTGGGCTTGTGAGTGTCCTGGATAAAAACCAAATCCAGGCCTTTAATGATCTCTTGGACACAGCCATCAGTAGTGTGTCTGTTTGCGGAGAGAGAATCGGCCATGTCAAGAGGTTTACTTACCTTGGCAGTGACATTCATGTTCCTGGTAACATGAATGATGGTGGGGGGGGGGGGGGTGGCACTCCTGATATCTCTGCAAAAGGACAAAGGTCCAAGTCTTTAGAGTCCTGGTGCTTCCTTTCTTGCTATATGGTTGTGAGACATGGGCCTGAGATGAAGACTGGACTCCTTTGGTACTGTGCCGCTTCGGAGAATCCTTGGGTACTGTTGGTTTGACTTTGTGTTCCTCATGGAATCCTTTGGGGGGAAAAGGAAGGAAAAACCACTAGGAAGAATAAGGTTATCAAATGTTGTGAAAGTATTGGGGATAAGAATACGGAGATAATGGAGTGGAAAAAAATGGAAGGGAAGATAAACAAAAAAACAGGGTTTTGGAGGTTAAGGAACTTATCAATGGAAGGGAAGATATTGCTGATGAAGGCAGTTATAATCCCAAAACTATCGTATTTAGCAAATGTGTTTTTTCCACCAAAGAAAATATTAAGAATTATAAGAATGTGTTTTGTGTTCTTATGGGGTTCAAAATGAGAAAAATTGCCAATAAGGAAGGTAATGAAAAGGAGAGAAAATGGAGGGAAAGAGGCTCCCAATATAGAAAGGGAGTTGGTTTTAAGACACACGGCAACGGTGTCTTAAACATTAAATAAAATTGGGAAGTTAATGGATATGACCAGATATCTGCTAGGAACAGAATTCAGAAAAGCAAAATTACTAAAAATGCCAAATAGCAGACCCATTGCTTTTAATATGCCAAAAAATTATAAAGCCATAGTAAAATTTGTTAAAAGATATTCATGGGAGGAAGGAGATCCCAAAATTTGGGAAAAGAAAAAAGATCTTAAAAAATAAATATCAAAAGATGAAATGGTACTGAAAATCCAAAAGCTCACTGAAGAGCAAACAGGAAAAGTCGGGCAGCAAAACGCAGACAAAGAATTAACGAATAAACAGAAAGATAGCAGGACATGAAATCATACCGACGCAGGCGGCCATGTACAAAAGGAGAATCACAAAAAGTTCAATATGGCCGAGGGAAAACTGCTCAGAGGTTGAAACATCAGAGCATGTGTTTTGGAACTGTAAAAAATCATGACAAGTGTGGGACGAGGTGTTAAAGAATGGGAAGAGAAGTTAGGAAAAGAGGTGATTACAAAAGACGGTTTGTCGTATGGGTTAGTAGGGAAGGACTAACTGTATTTTCCCTTCCCTTATTGGCATTTTTAATCAATATATTAAAATATGTGGTGGTGGAGAAATGAACTGGTGATTAATAACAGGAAAATAACAATACAGAGATTGGTAAAGAAATGTGAAAAAGAAGTAGTGGAAGAAAGGAGAATGAAAGAAGGACAAGGAAACAAATGACCCAAAATAAGGTAAAAACCTTAAAATAGAATTAAAAGGTGGGGGCAAAAAAAATTGTCACTTGGGGTGAAAAAAATGTAAATAAAAAGGGACAAGCAAAATAGTGTATGTTCTAAGTAATGGATTTTATTTATTTTTTTATTTTAAGGACCCCCCTAGAAAAATGATAATAGAAATAATATTAATTTC
>JANRMT010062807.1:1806522-1817224 GCA_026402145.1 Polypterus bichir lapradei
AAGTCAGGTTAGTTGGACGATCATTTATTTTTCAACAGGACAATGACCCCAAACACACCTCCAGGCTGTGTAAGGGCTATTTGACCAAGAAGGAGAGTGATGGAGTGCTGTAAATGGTCATGAAAATAAAGAAAACACACTGAATGAGGAGGTGTGTCCACACTTTTGGCCTGTACTGTATATATGAGAAAGTGAGAGAGATTAATACAGTGGTTTCAGTTTTTGACTTTTTAAAAGGTAATCATAGGCATCAAAACCAACAATCATGGTAACACAGCTGAAATTCTGTGCTCTATAACTGTGTTTACAGCTTACACATAGTCACCTTTCCAGAGCCGTGGAATGTCTTTCGGAATTATCAAAGATTTTGTTGGTAAGGCTGATGAGAATGAATGTGTGTGTATGTGTGTGTGTGTGTGTGTGAGTAGGCTTGCGAAGGACTTGTCCCTTAACCAGAGCGATTTCCCGACTTGCATCTGATGCTGTTGAAATAGGCTCTAGTATCAAAGACTGTGAACAAGATTAGGATGGTTTAAAAGCAAAAAAACATATGAAATTTGACAAACGAGAAGAGATCATTCAGTCCATCAAGTCTATTTGTTTAGTGAAAAACTAAGCTGTCCCAGTATCTCCTCCAAATACTTCTCAAAGGTTATTAAGATTTCTGTTTCAACTCCCTGTTTCTGTAGTTTATTCTAGAGTCCTACAACAGTCTGAGTAAAAAAGGGCTTCCTGGCTTCAGTCCTAAACTCACTTTCCCCTAATTTCTACTGGTGTCCTGGAATCCGTGATTCACCGTTAAGTTGAAAGAATTCTGCTGGATCAACTTTATCAAAGCCTTCGATGATTTTAAATACCAGGATTAGGTCACAACGGAGTTTCTTCTGCTTGGGGTCACCACAGCGGATCATCTTCTTCCATATCTTTCTGTCCTCTGCATCTTGCTCTTTAACACCCATCACTTGCATGTCCTCTCTCACCACATCCACAAACCTTCTCTTAGGCCTTCCTCTTTTCTTCTTACCTGGCAGCTCTATCCTTAACATCCTTCTCCCAATATACTCAGCATCTCTCCTCTGCACATGTCCAAACCAACGCACTCTCATCTCTCTGACTTGGTCTCCCAACCTGAGCTGACCCTCTAATGTCCTCATTTCTAATCCTGTCCATCCTTGTCACACTTAATGCAAATTTTAACATCTTTAACTCTGACACTTCCAGCTCTGTCTCCTGCTTCCTGTTCAGTGCCACCGTCTCCAACCCATATAACATAGCTGGTCTCACTACCATCCTGTAGACCTTCCCTCTCACTCTTGCTGATATCTGTCTGTCACAAATCACTCCTGACACTCTTCTCCACCCACTCCACCCTGCCTGCACTCTCTTTTTCACCTGTCTTCCACAATCCCCATTATTCTGTACTGTTGATCCCAAGTATTTAAACTCATCCACCTTTGCCAACTCTACTCCTTGCATCCTCATTATTCCACTGACCTCCCTCTCATTCACACACATGTATTCTGTCTTGTTCCTACTGACCTTTATTCCTCTCATCTCTAAAGCATATCTCCACCTCTCCAGGGTCTCCTCAACCTGCTCCCTACTATTGCTACAGATCACAATGTCATCAGCAAACATTATAGTCCACGGGGACTCCTGTCTAATCTTGTATGTCAACCTGTCCATCACCATTGCAAATAAGAAAGGGCTCAGAGCCGATCCCTGATGTAATCCCACATCCAACTTGAATGCATCCATCACTCATACCACAGACCTCACCACTGTCACACTTCCCTCGTACATATCCTGTACAACTCTTATGTACTTCTCTGCCACTCCTGACTTCTTCATACAATACCACAGCTCCTCTCGAGGCACCATGTCATATGCTTTCTCCAGGTCCACAAAGACACAATGCAACTCCTTCTGGCCTTCTCTATGCTTCTCCATCAATACCCTCAGAGCAAACATCACATCTGTGGTGCTCATTCTTGGCATGAAACCATCCTGCTGCTCACTAATCATCGCCTCACTTCTTAACCGAGCTTCCACTACTCTTTCCTGTAACTTCATGCTGCGGCTCATCAATTTTATTCTCCTGTAGTTACTACAGTCCTGCACATCCCCCTTATTCTTAAATATCAGCACCAGTACACTTCTTCTCCACTCCTCAGGCATCCTCTCAGTTTCCAAGATTCCATTAAACAATCTGGTTAAAAACTCCACTGCCATCTCTCCTAAACACCTCCATGCTCCCGTAGGTATGTCATCTGGACTTTTCCATTTTTCATCCTCTTCATAGCTGTCCTTACTTCCTCCTTGTTAATCCATTGCACTTCCTGATTCACTATCTCCACATCATTGAGCCTCTTCTCTGTCTCGTTCTCTTCATTCATCACCCTCTCAATGTACTCTTTCCATCTGCTCAACATACTCTCCTCGCTTGTGAGTACTTTTCCATCTTTATCCTTTATCACCCTAACCTGCTGCACATCTTTCCCAGCTCGGTCCCTCTATCTAGCCAATCAGTACAGGTCCTTTACTCTCTCCTGTCCAACGTCTCATACAACTCATCAGACACCTTTTCTTTAGCCTTCACCACCCCTCTCTTCTCCTTGCACCTTAATCCCCTTGTACTCTTGTCTACTTTCTGCATCTCTCTGACTATCCCACTTCTTCTTTGCCATCCTCTTCCTCTGTATACTCTCCTGTACTTCCCCATTCCACCACCAGGTTTCCTTTTTCTCCTTCCTCTTTCCAGATGTCACACCAAGCACCCATCTTGCTGTCACCTTTACTACATCTGCTGTAGTTGTCCAGCTGTCTGGTAATTCTTCACTACCACCCAGTGCCTGTCTCACCTTCTCCCTAAACTCAACCTTGCAGTCTTCCTTTTTCAACCTCCACTATTTGATCCTTGGCTCTGCCTCACTCTCCTCCTCTTCTTGATCTCCAGCATCATCCTAAAGACCACCGTCCTATGCTGCTTGACTACACTTTCCCCTGCCACCACTTTGCAGTCTCCTTCAGATTGACTCTTCTGCATAGGATGTAATCTACCTGTGTGCATCTTCCTCCACTCTTGTACGTGTATGTTCCTCCCTCTTCTTAAAATACATATTCACCACAGCCATGTCCATCCTTTTGGCAAAGTCCACTGTCCTCTGACCGTCTTCATTCTTCCCCTTGACACCATACCTACCCATCACCTCCTCGTCTCCACTGTTCCCTTTACCAACATGTCCATTGAAATCTGCTCCAATCAACATTAAACAGGTTTATGTCTCGGAGTCTGTCACAGTACATATTCTTCATTCCCATGATGCACTTGGTTGCTTACCTCTGTAAAGTTTCAAGTGCTGCTGTGTCCTCATGCAGACTCAACAAGTCCTTTATACAGTCTGATCGTAACGTTCCTTAATTTATATTGAACAGTTCCTGACAATGTATTTGCCATTTTAATATAATCTACGCATAATGAAAATGATGTATCAACATAAACCCCTAAATCCTTTTTAGGTGGTTCTTCTTTTAAGTGTCTCCCATCTTGTATTTAGCTGGAACACTTTGCATTTTGTTCTGTTATGTACGTTAACATTTCAATCGGCACCAACAATTAAAACAACGGTTCAAATATGAGTTTTGCAGATAGATTTTTTAAAAGGCAAGAACGATACCCTCCATACAGTAGATGGCAGTAATGCGCTTATTGGCGCAAATCGTCCAAAAAATACACAAGAAGGCGTCTGTGTGTCTGCGAGAGGACCGGGGCGGTCGAGCAGGAGATCCGGTAAGCGTTAAGGAAGAGTGCATGGCGAGGGACTCGACACCCGGTGAGTTCATGGGGTACTGTGGGCTGGAGAACAAAGGGCAGCGGACCAAAGTATGCAGTGCCAAGCCGTCCCAGTCGGCAGGATCCATGCAGGCCACCGAGTAAATGTAACGGTGGGACTGGGGCTTGTCCATGCTGTGCACCGCGTACTCATTCCATGCACGTTTCGATTATTTCCATGACGTGGTAAAAATGGGAAATGAACACCTGTGTGAAAAATTGCAGGGCGAACTTGAAGTGATCCTCATATTCTAGTCATGTCTAACTGCAGCCTTTTTAGTTGAACCGGTGACGCCATTCGCTTTATTTCTATATAGCGCCTCCGGAGCGGTTACAATATAGCCTTAAATCAGCAAATAAGACTCATGTCCGTAAAGGCTACGTCGGATTAAATGAACTCGTTAAGATGAATACACTGCTTTTGGTCAGAATTTTTCACAGAATTTTAGAAGTATAATTTTGATAAACCGGTCCGTTATATCAATATCTAGAGGCGTCGTTTATAAAACATACGTGCGCTGAGCCTAAATCTGAATATGCGGTCAGTTCCTAAAAGTCCATGTCCTCCCCACTTGCGGCCTGTTTATAAATCTCAGATTTAAATGAGTGAGCATCCACTAAATTCCCTCTGATATTCATGGTAGGATACATTGCAGTAGAATAAGAAGAAAAAAAATCACTCTGTTTTAAAAATGCAGGTGGTCGTCAAGTTCGAAGCATGAAGAAACATTATATTTCTCTCTAACTGAGACAGAGCGGTCCTGCAATTCCATCCGTGTGACTGCAAGATTTTTTTTATCCCAAACAGTTCCTCAAATCAGTGCAGCAGTCTTAGGTCTGATTGTCGCATTGTTTAATTAGCTGGACTTTTTAATTATCGCATTTTACCTTCTTAGAAGTGCTCTCCTATGATTTTTATATTTAGAGGAGATTCAAAAATTAATATTGCGACGTCCCGTCGAATAAAACACACTCAGGAACCGCTTGTCCGGGGGAGTCTTTCAAATGCCGACTGGCTTTTTATTGGGTATTCCGCAATATAAACGGTGCCCTACCGCCGCCCGTTTTCTGTGTCACATGGACACTTCCAAAATAACGCGCTTTCGTCCTATCTACGTCTTGCCTGCATTTTAACTCTTCTCTCCCTTCTTAACCTCATGCTGTTTTCCTCCCCCCTCCCCTTTTTTTCCACGCACCGTTAATTAACCCTGATACCTGGCACTCAGCTCTCACTCTAGGGAGGTTCCCCAATACTCCGCCCCAACACTGCTTCCACTCCCTACAGCCCATGCAGTGGCAAGACACGTCACAATATTTTTGCCACAGCTTTAAAAGCTTTATTTTCTTTTACCGGATTTTTACGTTTACTTACCAGATGTTTTTATGCAACGTGACTTGCAAAAGGGGACAACTTAATTTAGTGTAGAGAACTGTTGAGACAAATGGTAGAGGACAGGTTGCAAACCTGTTTATCACAAGTGAAGGGTGTTTCAAATCCTAGGTTGCAAAACCTATGCATAGAAATTCACCAAGTATGAGAGTCTTCAAATGATTCTTTAACACATTGAGGGAATCAGGATAATAATAAAATAATAATACGTTTTATTTATATAGCACCTTTCCCATGCGCAAGGCACTTACAGAATATAAGAAAGAATGGCAGGGTATACAGTATATAGCATTGTACAAACCAAATAAATAAATAAAGAAGATTACAACAGTGAATTCAGAGAAAAAAAAAGCCTAACAGACAACATAATTGATGGTCTCGCACACACACACAGGTTACATGAGCATCTTGACAGAGAGGTAAACTGAGAGAAGGGTAATAAAGTCAGGTAGAGCTAAAAGCCTTCCTGAACAGATGAGTTTGAAGTTGTTTTTTAAAAGAATTCATGGAGTCAACTGACCTGATTAATTTCGGTAGGTCATTCCAGAGTCTGGGCGCTATACAGCTGAAGGCCCTGCTGTCACCCATGGAGTGTAGATTAGTGTGGGGCACAACAAGATTGCCAGAATCAGAGAACCTTACTGGGCGGGCAGGCACATAGTGATGGAGATGGTCACTGATGTAGCTTGGTGCGAGGTTATTTAAGGCTTTGTAGGTTATTAGCAGGATTTTATATTCGATTCTGTAAGACACAGGGAGCCAGTGAAGATGGAGCAGGATGGGTGTTATGTGTTTGCTGCTGCTGGTCCGTGTAAGGACTCTTGCAGCCGAGTTTTGAATAAGCTGGAGCTGTGATATAAGATTAGAAGGGGCACCTGCCAGTAGGGAATTACAATAATCTATGCGGGATGTGATAAAAGTATGGACAAGTTTCTCAGCATTAGAAAAGGAGAGGAAAGAGTGAACACGGGATATGTTATGGAGGTGAAAGTAAGAAAGTTTCTTAATGTGATTTATGTGGGTGAAATAAGAACGGGAGGAATCAAAAATGGCACCAAGATTCTTTACAGTAGAGGCAGGTCTGATGAGATCACCGCCAAGACTGACTGGGAAGGAGCTCATTTTATTAAGTTGCATTTTAGTCCCAATTTGCAGGAGTTCAGTTTTGTTGCAGTTTAATTTTAAAGAGTTCTGCTCCATCCAGGTTTTAATTTCACTGAGGCAGGTTGTGAGCTGAGAGAGCTCTGATGAAGTTCCACTTTTAACATTGAATTACAGTTGAGTATCATCTGCATAAAAATGACAACCTAGTCCATAACTACGAATAATATGGCCAAGGGGAAGCAAATAAATACAGAAGAGAAGAAGGCCGAAGACGGAGCCCTGAGGAACTCCTTGTGTAATTGGCGCTGTGCTGGATCTGCTGTTGCCAAGACTAACAAACTCTTGCCTATCAGTCAGATAGGACTTGAACCACTGGAGGGCAGTGCCAGAGATACCCAGCATGTTCTCATTACAGTAGAAGGTCATGCCTGACTGTGTCAAATGAGGTCTAACAGAATTAATATGATGGTTTGTCCAGTGTCTGCTGCCATAAGCAAATCATTGGTTACCCGTAGCAGAGCAGTTTCACAGCTGTGCCGCGCCCTGAAACCAGACTGAAATGGTTCCATCAAGTTATTAGTGGTTAAGTAATTAGTGAACTGGAAGGCTACAATACACTCAAGAGCTTTTGACAGGAAAGGTAAGTGGGAAATAGGCCGGAAATTGTTAAGATTGTCAGCATCAAGACCAGATTCTTTTTTAAAATTGGGGTTACAGTAGCGATTTTAAAAGTGAGAGGCACAGAGCCAGTGTCAAGGGATGAGTTTATTATTGTTGTAGCAGTCGGGATTATGGCATGAAGGCAGGATTTAAGTAGTGTGCTGGGGATGGGGTCCAGTATACAACTAGTTGGTCTCATCTTACAAAGCAGGTTATTAACAAACTCAGATGTGACTGGTGAGAACTTAGAGAAGGAGCTGGATGGAGTGGGAAAACAGGGGGGGATATGAACAGATGATGAATTTATGTTAGTTGAATTATTTAGATCTTTAATTTTGTTATGGAAAAAGTGGAGGAATTCCTCACAGACTTCAGTAGAAGAGGTAGCTGGGCCAGATGCGGGTTCGAGTAGTTTATTAACTACAGAAAACAAAACCCTTGGGTTATCATGGCCACTTTCTATTATTCTGCCATAGTGGGTGTTCTTGGCAGCAGTTAGTGCTTCTTTGTAAGATCTTTGATGGTCAGAGAAAGCCTGGATGTGCACAGTGAGGCCAGACTTACGTGACATTCTCTCAAGGCGTCGGCCAGCTGCTTTCATAGATCGCAATTCTGAATTATACCATGGAGATGAACGCTTAAAGGAAACCTCCTTATGTTTTAAAGGAGCTGTTTTATCTCAAATGTAGGTGGGCAGCGTGTTCCACCAGCTAAGACCCACATATAAAAAGAGCTGAGATTTGATATGACACAGAGGTGGCATCACCAGATGCCATCCATCAGTAAACCTGATCGGTTGAGAAGCAGCACAGGACCTCACAAGTGTCTCTATATACTCAGGTGCTGACCCATTCACTACTCTGTAGGCAAGCATCAGTGATTTGAATCTAATGTGTTCCATGAGTGGAAACCATTGTAGTGATTTGAAGAGAAGAGTGACGTCTGCCCACCTCAGCTGTTTGAACACCAGACATGCCCTTGCATTTTGAATCATCATCAGTAGCAGCTTGGTGACACACGCTGGTGCTTCTGCCAGCAGTTGCAGTATTCAGACATGACAAGTCCAAAGCTTGGACTCGGTTGGATACGGTCTAATCATGTGAATCTGCAAGACTGACAGACCATAGCAACATAGTCCCTAAAAGGCAACTGGTCAATGATCACCATTCCAAGGTTGGATACTGACTTGGTGGGAGTTAGCAATAGTGAGCTGTACTGAATAGATGGACATGGAATAACGAGAAGGTCTGTATTTGCCAAGTTGAGCTGGAGATGTTGCTCCTTCATCCATGTTGCGAGACGTGTGGAGATTCTAGCTGATCCCACAGGGTCCTCTGGAGGGAACAACAGGTACAGCTGTGAGTCACCAGCATAGCACTGGTAAGGAAACCCATAGAACTTGATGATAGGGCCCAGCGAAGGGGTGTTTAGAGAGAAGTGGAGAGGGTCCCAGCAATAATCCTTGGGGCAAATATGTGCTTACTTGGTGCAGCCTTGACATTTCTCTATGCCAAGACACACAGTAGGATCTGCCCAAGTGGCTGAACTCAGACCACCTGTGGGCAGGCCCATTGATGCCAGTGCCAGAGAGGATGGCAAGGAAGGATCATGGTGGCTGACTGTGTCAATGCAGGAAGAGAGATCTGGAAGGGTGAGGATGATTGCCATGTTGGTATCTCTAGCTGACCATAATGTGTTGAAAATGGTAACAGAATGGCCCTACTTGCAGCCTGACTGATTAGGACCATTCTCTTATTATTATTGGCAGTGTTTTTCTTAATTCATCTCCTTTTTCTTATGATGTTTGCTCCCCTAATTTATTAAAACATGCACAAATAGTGCCAAGCAGTGCAGGCACAGGTATACATTACACCAAACTCCTTCAGTGATTTGACTTTTCTTTTAATTTTTTTCGTCATTTTTTTGACCTCGGAACATTCCCTCCTGTCTCCTCCACTGTAGTTTAACTCTCCTTCATAGAGTTCTCGGAGGTCTCTTAATGACCCCACTTAGTCATCATCTTCAGTTTCCGTCAATGATCTGCTCTAGCAGATTTACAACTGCGCCGTACTCTTTGGCGGAGTGGTGGCTCTGAGGCTGGGGATCTGGACTGGCAATCAGAAGGTTGCTGGCTCGAATCCTCGTAAACACCAAAAGTGACTCTCCATCGTTGGGCCCCTGAGCAAGGCCCTTAACCTCCAATTGCTCCATCCTGGGTATGACGTTAATCTGCATGCAGGCCCTCCAACGTGCAGGGAAAAACTTGGGGGTTGGTGGCAGAATTGGCACTCCAGCCACCGTAAAAAAACCTCACACTGGTTCCATTCCATCTGAACTAATGTGGTGCTGAGGTATCACCTGTTGCTTGGGTCCTAATCTGGGGTCCTGAGTTGGTTTGTCATGTGGTTGGTGCTCCTAACCTCTCTCTCTCATACTCTTTCCATGTCTTCATGATTGATTTAACTGGATGTTCAGTAACTTAGATGTTTTTCTGCCTCCATCCCCTGACATTTGCTTTTCGTAGAGTTGCTGGAAGTGTTCTTTGGTCTTCATTGTGTTGGTTAGCCCACCATACTGACTCCCCAGACATTGGCTCTTCCACATACAGTTAGGTCACTTTAGACTATGATCAAGTGAAGCCCTAGATGATCTCCATTGAACTAATAATGAGACTACTAAAACTAATTGGCTTCACTAGTCATGATTTAGGAGTGGCATATTAAAAGGGATGAATACTGACAAATCTAAATTACAAAATAGTTGATTGTGTATTTATAATTAATTTAGATTTAGAATTAACAGAGATCTGTTTTCACATATTCACCCTTTGAACCTACCATCCCCAGTGTTTTGGCTGTATAACCCTAGCCTCCCTAGCACTTTTCAGCTGTTTTGAAAACCATATATTTTGATTCATGAAAATAACATTTTATTATATGATGATAATATAAGCATAAGCCATAATGTTATAACAACAGATTGATACTATAGAACAAGCTATATCACTTTACACATCACTTCTGCTTGGCCTTTATCAATTGGATAATGTCATTCTTATTTTGTTTGTCTATTTTCTCTTTTGGTTTAAACGTTTTCACACTTCATAAACCTAATGAATATTTTTTTTTACTTCTTTGTTATTGCTTTTATATTTATCTTGTACCTATTTCATGCATAGAGAAATTGAGGCAGATTGATGTGGCAAAAAAAATGAGGAAAATGAAATATAATCAGAAACCAAGACAAAAAGTAATGACTACACCGTACTCCAAAACCGAAACACAAAACTGCATATTGGTCAAAGAGCCTAAATACAAAATCAGGAACAACACATTAAGGATAATTGCAGTAGACAATCTTGGACAACCTGGAAGTGCAAAGGGCTGACCTTTATACTGTCATGATGATGACATCACATGGTGCATACTTCTGGTTCTCGATTCTTAGCTATGGAAACAAACATGTCAAAAGCTTGACTTCCACTGCTATAGAACAGTGTTTCCCAAACTCGGTCCTGTGGACCCCCAGTGACTGCAGGTTTTTGTTCCAACCAGACTAATAATCTATACTAATAAAAGGCAAAGCCCTCACTGACTGACTGACTGACTGACTGACTGACTGACTGACTGACTGACTGACTCACTCACTCACTCATCACTAATTCTCCAACTTCCCGTGTAGGTAGAAGGCTGAAATTTGGCAGGCTCATTCCTTAA
>JANRMT010062807.1:1849416-1916201 GCA_026402145.1 Polypterus bichir lapradei
CCGAGTGTGCTTTGCTGCCGTGTGCGAGCGCCCACGCCGAGGGCTTCTTCCTCTCTGTCTCCGGAGCGCAGGGTCGCCTTCCTCTTTCGCAGCTTTACCTCCTGCCTGCCGCCTGTCTAAGCTGTTGGACGGCTGTTTCTCATTTACCGTCCCGCCAAGTCCTATCCCTTCTGTTTCTCTTCCAGCCAATAAGCTCCAGCGATGGGTGGCTGGTTTGCATAAGAGTGAGGTGTACCTTGGGTTTGCTGGCGACACCTGTCTAATCAAGGTGGTGAGGTCGGTGCAACCCCATCATCCGGGTCACGGGGTACACGGGCGTCTAGTCAGTAGCTAGCTCCTGCGCATGCGTGCTCCTGAGGCCGAACGAGCCTGAAGCAACCTGAAGGATCCCAAAGGAGCGAGGACTGTGCTGGGGAAAACCTCCCGCCACTGAGCGATGAAGCTTAGGAAGTGGGAGGATGAGCGCCGAGCTGTAAAGCTCATATTTACTTTCCTGTGGAGTAACCTTGTGTTTTATTTGCTATTTGGAGTTTCTCACTGTCTTATAATCGTTTGTTGTAAGTTGCAATGTCCAGCACTATTTGACGTTCACTAAGACTCTGTTGTTGAGAGTTTTATAGTTTTTTCTTTGTTATTCAGTGATGTTGGGACCTGTATGGAAAAAGGAGTAGGAACAATAGTCTTTTCAGGGTTGGTATTCCTTCTTCCTCTTTGTATTTTTGCTGCAGGACTTCAAAGATGGTCTCTGAAGTGGAAAGGAAGAACACTTTCAGTTTTCAACTTGCTCAAGGGGAAAAAATTGACCGAAAGACTTTTGTAGCCTCGATCCTGTTTGGAAGTTTGGGCTTCACTGATCGTCAGGTACATTTTGTTTTTGCCTTTCATAATAGAGAGACCTTTGAGGTAGTCTTTACTAGCATCTTTTTAATGGAAAAATGTATAAAGACTTTTAATGAAAAGACCCAAACTGATCGAGCTTTAAGAAAGTTGATGATGCAACGTCTTGCACAACGAGAATTGAAATCCGTCAATGTGGTGATGTTTTCAGAGAGGATCAAATAAGAACAGATCCTCCAATGGATAGAGAGGTTTTGCTTGGTTCAGCGGGGTAATATAGGTAGGGATGAGTTTGGTATTAAGACGGAGTATTACAGTTTCCTTGTAAAACTCCCAAGAAATGAAAAGGGTGAGTTAAAACACCTCCCGCCTACAATCCAAATTGGAGGCGCAAGGGGCTTGATTTTTTACAATGGATAACCCAAAATTTGTCGTAAGTGCGAACAAGAGGGGCATGTAGCCTCACAGTGCACAGTGGAGAGATGCAGAAACTGCGGAAACATGGGGCATCTGGCAAGGAAATGCACCCAAAACATCCAATGCCACCTGTGCGGTGAAGAAAATCACGGCTACAAGGTTTTCCCAAAGTCGTACGCTAATAAAATTAAGGAAAGCACAGTCAAGCCAATGACTATTAACATAGCGCAGAAGAGTCTGGGAATGAAGAGGAGAGAGAGAGAGAGAAGGTGGAAGAAGATAGCCCAAATCTTTTTCAAACCCCAGTAGGGGGAGGCGCCAGTGAAAAGAAGAAAATGGAAATGGTTCGGACAGTACAAAATATAAGGATAGAAAATGTTAGAGAGGCAGGAGGAGGAGTAGAGGAAAAAAAGAAAGATGAACGCCCTGCTGAAGGAACACAACAAGAAATAGGGGAAAGGATTGAAGACAGCATTAGGAGCAACGCCTCCTCTTTAAGAACCCCAGGAGCAGAGGAGAACAGAGCAGGAACAAAGGAAAGTTGGTATGAGAGGATAAGAGAAAGTGAAAACTGTGAAGCAAGAGCCTTAACGATTCTGGAAGAGGGCAGTGAGGAATTTGACAGTAACCCTTATATAATAAGCAATCCATTTTTAAAAGAACACCCCATTGAAGCACTGTCAAGGGTCATGGAAAGGAAGGAGCAAGGGAAAAAAAGGAACCGGGAAACAAAAGGGGGAAAACAAAAGAAGAAAAAGATCGAGGAGAGAGATCCCCAACCAAAGAACAACTGATGAGAATCGCCTCGGTAAACGTGAGGATGATAAAAGGAAAAACAAGAAGCCAAATAGTATTCAGGTTCCTACGGAATAGAAGACTGGATATCATCTGCATACAGGAATGCGGGATACCAGGACTACAATCATACACACATCTAGGGAAGGGATGGCCTTTTTTTTCAGGGTCCAATGACAATAGAAACAGCGGGATTGGCTTCTTGATAAAAAATGAAGACATCAAGGTTAAAGGATTTGAGGAGGTAATCAGAGGTCACTTAGCTGTCCTAAAAAATTGAATAGGAGACTCAAATGTGTACTGTTATTAACGTTGAATAACAGGTTTGAGCTCTTAAAAAAACTAAATTTGCTGTGTGGTGAGAGAGAGAACAAGGTCATCGTAGGAGATTTTAACTGTAAAATAGATAAAGGTAGGAAGAAGGACAAAACTTCAGGATTCCTAATGGAAATTTTAAAAGAGCACCGATTGAAAGACAATGGGAACCGAGGGAAAGGGATAGGAAAGAAATACACTTGGAAAGGGTGGAAAGGACGAAATTCCAGAATCGACTATATTTTCACAGAGAGGGTTTTTAAAACAAAGAATTTTAAACTAACCCCTGTATTTTTTTCGGACCACCACCTTCTGCAAGTAGAGATCGAGGGAGGACAAAAGCAAGAAAGAGGTGCAGGTTTTTGGAAGCTTAATGTAGCCTTGTTAGAAGGGGAATTAGCAAGGAAAGAATATAAGGAGAAATATGAGAAGTGGAAGACCTTGAAGGAAGCATGTGCAACGGTGGGAAAATGGTGGGAAATAGTGAAATTTAGAAGGCGTAAATTCTTTCAAAAGAAAGGAAGGGAAGAAAGGAAACAAGAGAGAGAATAACTGGAAGCCCTGCAAGATGATTTAGAAGGCCTCTACGAGGAAGGGAACAAAGACGAGGAAACGGAAAGGCAGATAATAGAAACAAAGAAAAGGATGGCCAAGATCTATAAAAAGAAAGAAGAGAAAATAAAATTTCAAAGCCGGGTCCAAGAAATTGAGGAGAATGAGAAATGTTCTTGTTTTTTCTTCAAAAAAATCAAGGAAAGAAAGAGGAGGAGTTTCATTAAAAGGCTGAAGGATCTGGAGGGAAACTTCAAAGAGAATGAGGAGGAAAAAATAAAGGTTGTAGTATCAAATGCTATATCAGAAATGGAGTATAGATCCGGCACATCAGGAGGAGGCCCTAAAGAATGTAGGCAGTAAGGTGGACATAGAAGAGCAGAGGAGAATGGCGGAAAAAATTACAATAACCGAAATCTGAGGAGCCATAAAACAGGGAAAGAAGGGGAAAATGCCAGTCATAGATGGATTGCCCCATGAATATTACGAAACCTTTCTGGACATAATAGAGGAAGATTTGGAAGACTTCTAAAGGGAAATTATGGAGGGAAGCGATGTCCCAGAAACTTGGAAGAAAGGAATTATAACACTAATCCTGAAGAAAGAGGAGTCGGAAAATATATCAGACTGGAGACCAATAACCCTCCTCTGCCAAGATTATAAGATTTGGGGAAAAATAATTGCAAACCGAATGAAGGGTTTTTTAGATCAAATAATTGGAACGGAACAAGTGTGTGCAGTGCCAGGGAGAACCATAGCGCACCACCATATCCTTATAAGGAACGTATGTGAGCATGCAAGAAACAGGGGAATCTCCATAGGATTGGTCAATTTAGACCTGGAAAAGGCCCACGATTCTGTAAATCATGAGTTTATGTGGAAAACGCTCAAAAGGGTTGAAATCCCAGCAGGGGTGAGGAAAGCAATCAAAAGATGTTATTTGGGAACAACAGAGAGGGTGCTCTTAAACAGGAACCTAACAAAGAAGATCAGTATTGAAAGGGGTATTACACAGGGCTGCCCTCTCTCAGCCATTTTATTTGTATTAGTCATTGAGCAACTGGTAAAAAAAATAAGAGACAATCCAAAGATAAAAGGGTTGGAGATACCAGGAAGTGGGGGACAGTCCCCAAAATGTACAGTGTACATGGACGATATCAACCTAATAAGCAGAGACTGCCTATTGATAAGGAAGGCCTTAGATGAAGTAGAGTTGAAGTAGATGAAGTAGATTTTCAAGGCAGCAGGATTACAATTAAATAAGGAGAAAACTGAGTGCCATCTGCAGGGCAAGTGGCAGGAGGACTTTGGGTACGACATGAAAATACATAGAGGGTTGGTTAAAATATTAGGGATCCATTTTGGAGAGGAGAAGGAGGGAAGAAGAGACTGGAAGGAGATGGAAAGAAAGGTACATAAGCTCACAAGTCTCTGGAGGACTAGGAAATTAACATACGAGGGCAAAATTTTGCTAATTAAATCAAAATTTTGCCCAGACTCTATTTTTTGTCAACAATTTTTTCACCCATGAAAGATATTTTAAAAAAAATCTAAAGACAATGTTTTTATTTTTTTTTGTGGGTCTACATATGAGAAGGTCACAAGAGAGAAAGTAAAAAAACAAAAAAGGAAAGGAGGTAAAGGTTTTCTGGATTTAAGGATCCTATTAAGATTGAAATACACGGCCGCATACATATCCTTGATACAGAGCGGGAATGGGAGGGCGGCGGACTTAGTCAGGTATATGCTGGGTGGGCATCTAAGAAGGTTTGGCCTTTTCAAAACCCAAAATATAAACCCATATGAATTTAGATTACCCAAAATATACAAGAGGTTGGTAGAATGTATCAAAGGTTGTGGACTTCAAAAGGATGAAAAGGACTTGTGGAGGAGGTGGAAGGAATTAGTGATAAAAGTAAGAGAAAGCGAGAAGCCAGTAAGTATTACTGGGAAATCTAGAGAAGAATCCAAACTGATATGAGAAAGATTTGGGGGAAAGTTTTCAAATAACAAAGTAGCAGATATAGCCTGGCTGGCTCCCCACGAAGCACTAGAAACCAAGCTGGCTTTAAGTAAAAATTAAATTTTTCAAGGGCCTAAATGTCCCAGGGACGAATGTAAAAAAAAATGAGTCAGTGGGACATGTAATGTGGGACTGCCCCACAGTAGCAGGGATATGGAGGGAAGTAAGGCAGAACTCCATAGTAGACACTAAGTTGGATAGGGACTTGGTGGTGTTTGGAAGATCAGGGAAAAGAGAGGTTGGGAAGAAAGATTGGGATCGAATAAATTTGATAAAAGGAGTATTGCGGAAGGCAAGGTGTGCATACACAAATAAACAGAAAGTTTTTTCCCAACAGAAAATGATCAGAGAAAACCTCTCGTTTTATGAGAAAAACCAACTCTTATGAAAAAAGGTCCCAAAGGTAAGACAAGCCACATAAAGCTTTTTATTTTAACTTGTAAAGCGAGAGTATTTTAATGCAATCGGCATACCTTGGAATTTTCCCCGAGGTTCTGTACTCGGGAGAAGGAAAGGGAGCCAAAAGGGAAACACTGATGAAATTTTAACTTCATAACTACTTTTAATGAGATATGAAATAAAATTTATTTAGGACAATAAAAAAAAAAAAAATAAAATAAGGTGGTTCTCTACAGGAGTGTAGTTTGCCATATGAAAAATCATTTAAAACCCCTTGTTGCCTGAATTTATTTACAATTATTTAAAAAAAATAATTATTTGTGTTTTTGCTGTCAAATAGATGCTAAATTAAGTGGACATTGTTAATTTGAATATAGCACATATATTAAATATAAATTTAGGTATGATGCAAATTAGCGACATTAGGCATAATTGGGTATAATAGTAATTGAACAAATTTTCCACTCTCAGGTATGTAGGTTATTTTTTTGATGCTGTTATTGATCAGTTCCTCCAGTCAACAATCCAAATTACCAAAATTTCCAAAAATCAGTAGAATGTCATGAAATTAATAAGTCACATGAGGAGAAACAGTCTTACTCATGGAATTCTCAAAAGCAGTTGTTGTTCTTGTTATCAACAAAATGAAAAAAAACCCATGATAGTACTTTTTTGACCTTATGTGGATGCAATAATATGCAATTAGTGCGTCAAGAGCATCAAAGCCGCCCATGAAGTTGTTGTGCAGGCTGATGATGTTTGGGCATTCTATAGACACTTTCTTTTTCGACTTTCTATCCCATCTTTCTACGTTAGAAGTAGGCTGGGCACTGGCAAAAGTGCTGGCATCGATAATCCCTCTATTATCAAACCATTTTACTGCTCTTATTTCTACATTGACTACAACAACCTTTTTCTCTTCAAATGTCCCTCTTCCCTTCTTCTTCATATCAGTGTCTACGCTGAAATTGCACCCTTGCAGGCAACTTTGCTGCACAGTCCCAAGGGCTGGTATTCCCTTGTTTGCAAGGGCAACAAACAAATCCAAGGAAGAAAACCACTTGTCAAAATACAGTACGTGATTGAGAGCACCACGAATAACTTGTGCAAATTTTAGCACAATGTTTCCACTTGCACCAATGTTAGGTTCTCCAGGTACAGGATCTATTTTCCCTGCAAATATGTCAAATGAATGCACCAAGCTTTTAGTATCACAAAGCACAAAGATTTTGCATCCCCATTTGTATTGCTTCTTGGGGATATATTGCTTAAGACTAGGTCTACCTTTGAATGGCACCATTTGCTCATCAATAGACAACATTTGATCTTGTGGGGGACCCTGAAATTGTGGAAGAAGTGAATAAATAATTGGCCTGATTTTGAAAAGCATATCGTAATTTCCATCATTGTTGGCTGACATGTTGCTGTTGTCATTGAAATGAATGAATTTTTTAATTTGTTCCCATCTGTCTCGGGATATCACATCAGCCACCTGTGCTACTCGACATTCACTGGACCAGTACATTCTTGACCTTGGTAAATGTACAACACTCGTGTACACTACAGTGCCAATAAACTGCTCCAATTCAATTCGATCCAATTTGAGGGCACTATTTGAATTTTTTTGCGTGCAATACAGATTACTTTGTTCTGCTATACTATCCAAAAGATCAGCTTCAAAACAGTCTCGGAAGTACTGAATGGGCAGTCCGATTTCATCAGCATCAGGAAGAGCAGCTTGCCAAATTGGAATGTCTTTTGCAGAGTTCTGTTGTTGCACAGTCTTCCACACTACCTTTTGCTGTGTTCTCCTTGCTGTAGCAGCTGGTCACCTACTTGCAGCAGTAGCACTGGTGCTAGCAAGTGCATCATGATTGCTGTCAGAGTCTTCATCACTGCTGGTTTCATTGTCAGTACTCTCATTACTGCTGCATTCATCTTCAGAAATATCACCTTGTGATAAAGGTGTAGGTATGTAGTCTTCATCGCTATCCTCACTATCACTGAGACAGCTGTCATCACTTTCAACTGATGGAACCCTGATTTGAAGTCCACCAGCTCGCTTCCTGTAGAAAGCTGATGTGTTCATTTAGTTCGGCCTCAAAATAAAGGGCAGAAATCGCATTTATCTCAGTATGCTATTTTTACATTAATTCTAGAAATTAACTAGGATCACAATGCAAAGCATTTGAAATCTATGCACAGGAATTCGAATTTCTACGATATTGCACCTAAATACAATATTATTCATATGCAGCCGTTATTGCCGAATGTAGCGAAAACGGCGTATAACTTCCGGAATTTTCGTCACATGTAGTTTATTTTGTAATATGAGCAATAGAAGAAAACAATAAGCTTATATGTATTTTTATCTTAGCGCAATTTACCTCAAATGTTGAGAATTTCTCCAAGTAAGCAGCCAAAATCCACGCGCACAGAAACGGCAACACTTCACTTCCATCAAGCGGTTGTAGTTTCCACTACGACCACTAGATGGAATGAGAAGCGCTTTTAATACAATCCTTGGAACGTATCGAATATGCAGCAACCGGCATTAGCGGGATACATGTGCCACCTCGGCTGCATTCAGCCTGCAAGCGGTTTGATGCGAATTCGTGACAATCGTCTACAAGGTTAAAAGATATGAGGAGGATTGGGAAGAAGGAAGAGCAATTTTCTCAGGGACAAACGAAAGTAAAAATGCTAGAATTGGGATTCTAATAATGAATCATAATACAGAAATAAAGTTTGAAGAAATCGTTATAGGTAGAATAATAAAAGTAGAATTGGTTAAAGGAAATAATACAGTCAACTTAATCAATAATTATGCACCAACAACCCAAATTCAAAGAATGGAGATTTTAGAAATCTTAGAATTCACAGTGGTAAGCGAAAACAATTTAATAGTGGTGGGGGATTTTAATTGTTCAAGTGAAAACAAGAAAGACCAGCAGATAGAATGAACCTCCCAAAAACTAAAAGAAATTAATAAGGACTTTCAAATGGTCAACGTGTACTGTAAACTAAAAGGGGAAGAAAAAGGGTGCACGTGGAGAGGGACAGGGAAAAAAACTTCTCGAATTGATTATGTCTTTATTGACAAAAACTATGAAGCAGAAAGTTGTTATCTGCAACCAGTTTTCTTCTCAGATCATAGTATATTGGCAGTGGAATTAGAAAAAGGAAGTAAAGAAGAAAGAAAAGATATTGCATGGAACCTAAATGTGAAATTGTTGGACGATGAGAAGATAAAGGAGGAGTATGAGCAGTATTATAAAAGGTGGGCAACCTTAAAAGAATGGTGCGAACTCAAAAAAAATGGTGGGAAATGATGAAGGAAAACACAAGGGGATTTTTCCAGAAAAAGGGTCAAGGATGAGGATAGAGAAAGAAGAAACAAAAAATTGCAGGAAAGGCTGGAACATTTATATAAAATTGAGGATTATGATGGCAAAGTAGAAACAGAAATTAGGGAGGTAAAAGAAGAATTACTTAAAGTCTACAAAAAATGGAAGAAAAGATAAAATTTCAGAGTAGAGTTCAAGAAGAAGGAGAGAAGTGCTCTAGATATTTCTTCAAGAAAGTAAAGGAGAGGAGAAAAAAGGCCAAAATAGTAGAAATAATAGATAAATATGGAAATAGTAAAAGAGAAAATAATAAAATAAGGGAAATATTTCTGACACATTATAGAGAAATTTCTAGAGAGAAAGAAATCAACAAGGAGGATACTGACAGAATGATAAAGACAATGGACCGAAGATTTGCAAAAAGACAAAAGGAAAGCTTGTGTTGAGATATAGAAATTGAAGAAGTGGAGTCGGCTGTTAAAATGTGCAGCAGAGGAAAAACTCCAGGGAAGGATGGTTTGCCGACAGAGTTTTATTTAGAATTTTGGGATATAATAAGAAATGACTTACATAGTTTGTTTATAGAAATTTTAAAAGACAACGAAATGACAGAAACAATGAAAAGGGGAATAATAACACTTATTCCCAAAAAGGAGGAAACAACGAACATAAAAGGATGGAGACCCATTACATTGTTGTGTCAGGATTATAAAATATTGACTAGAGTTTTGGCAAATAGACTGAAAACAAATATTGAGATATTAATACAAGAAGAACAGGCATGTGTGGTACAGGGAAGAAGTGCAGCAGATAACCTGTGTGTTTTAAGAGACTGCATTAATTTCTTGAGAGAGAGAAACCTGGATGTTGGAACTTTAAATTTAGATTTGGAGAAAGCGTTCAACAGAATTTCACATAAATATATGTGGAAGATACTCCAAAACTTGGAAGTGCCAGAAGTTTTTGTTGAATGGATAAAAGTAATATATAATGATATACGAAGTCAGATAAAAGTAAATAATAAACTAACAGAGGAGATAAAGGTGAAATGTGGAGTAAGACAAGGGTGCCCATTGTCAGTAGTGTTGTTTATTATATGTATAGAGCCTCTTTTAAATAAGATCAGAAGTGACATAAATATAAGAGGAGTGGAAGTACCAGGAAGTGAGGAACAACAGATAAAAGTGTTTGCATATATGGTTGACGTAAGCGTCATTATAAGAGACTTGTGCAGTGTGAACCAAATAATTGAACACGCAGAATCTTTTTGTAGGGCATCAGGTTCAACGTTAAATCTTAAAAAATGTGACTGTGTGTTGTGGGGGAAATGGAAGGAAAAGCCAGAAGGAAAGATAAAAATTGCAAATATGGTTAAAATACTGGGAATAAATTTTGGAGACAAAAATATAGAAAATAAGGAATGGAAAGAAATGTTAAAGAAGATTAACAAGAAAATAGGATTTTGGAATTTAAGAAGGCTGACAATGGAGGGAAAAATTTTGCTGATAAAAGCAATAATTTTACCAAAATTGTCATACCTAGCCACGTTGTTCTTTCCACCACGAAAGATTTTGAAAAAAATTATGAGAACTTGCTTTGTTTTCCTGCGGGGATCAAAGTGTGAAAAAAATAGAAAGAAAAATAGTAACAAAACAAAAAGAGAAAGGAGGAAAAGGATTCCCAAATATAGAAGAAGAGCTGGTGATACAACATACGGCTACAGTGATTAATATGGCGTTAAATAAGAAAGGTAAAATGGCTGACATGATGAGATACCAATTGGGTACGGAGCTGAGGAAAGTGAAACTGTTAAAAATTACTAACAACAGACCCATTGTTTTTAATATAGCAAAGCTTTATAGGATAGTGACAAATTTTTTAAGGAAACACGGATGGGAGGAAGGAGAGGTAACAATATAGGGAAGAAAAAGAGCCCTGAAAGAACATATAAAGAAAGACATAACAACGTTTAAAATACAACATATGACTGAAGATCAAGCAAAGAAAGTATGGCAACAGAACAATAAAAAGGAGTTGACAAATAGACAAAAGGATTTGGGCTGGTTAAGCATGCATGAAGTACTACTGACAAATGCCGCAATGTATAAAAGGCGGGTAGCAAAAACCTCGAAATGTCCAAGAGGGAATTGTACAGAAATAGAAACATCTGCACATGTGTTTTGGCATTGTGAAAAAGCACAGGAAATTTGGAAGGGTGTATTACAGAAATGGGATGGATCTGGGGAAAACATGATATTACAAAGGAGGGGGTACTATATGGATTAGTGGGGAATGATTTGAATGAGAAAATAGCAAAAAGTCAATGGAAACTAATTAATATAGTTTAAAGAAAATATATGGTGGGAAAGGAATGAACTGGTAATACATAATAAGGATGTTTCAGTTCAAAGACTGTTACAGAAATGTGGGAGAGAAGTAGAGGAGGCACGGAAAATAAAAGAAGATCAATTGAATAAGAACAAGGTATGAAAGATAAAGGCAAAGACTATTGTATGGAGTTTTTTTTTGAAAAAAAAAAAAAAAAATTGTGTCATGGTGGTGAAAAGGAGTTGGGTGGCAGTGAGTTAGCAAATTGGCCAGACTTTGAGTGTGTGTGCTCAAAGCTAAGACCTGAAAAGAAAAATTAAATGTAAGTGAAAACGGGAAAAGCAAAATAGTGTTTGTCTTAAGTAATGGAATTTAGACAAAAAAAAAGGTTCTCCCAGGGCGAGGCTCATCAATTGCACTCCGGGTGTGCTGACCCCTGCGATTTCCCCAAATGCGGGAAACTCGACTGCATAATTTGTGGTAGTGGGGGACTGCATTCATGCTCTCCCCTGATGATCCTTGTTCAAAAAAGAGAATGAAAACTGTGTTTCAACTTATGGAATTGGTATTTGGGCAATAAGAAGCAGGAGCCTGTGAGACAACGGCTTTGGGAGCTTAAAGTAATAAATAAAGAAGTTCCAAAAATCAATCAATCTCCAAAAATCTATCTATCTATCTGTCTGATTGTCTATCTGTCTATCTATCTATATATTTATATCTATCTATCAATATCAATATCTCTCTATCTATATCAATATCTATCTATCTATCTATCTATTGATATCCATCTATCTATATATTTATATCTATCTATCTATCTATCTATCTATCTATCTATCTATCTATCTATCAATCGGTATCTATATATATATATATATCTATATATCGATATTTATATCTATCTATCTATCTATTTATCTATATATGGAAGAGAAGGTCTGTGATACGGTTTGCATATTTGCAGCTGGAGATCCACAATGGGAGAAAATAAATCACTTATCATGAAGTAGTTTTTATTCCTGAGCTTTCAGTTTCTGCCAGGGACCTTCATCAGAGGGTAATGCTTAGACTTAAAAGAATCAAAGGCAATATATAGCAAAAAATTACGTGGGGGGCTGGTATTGTGTGTGAAGTCTTGTTTATTATGAATATGTTCTTCTTAAGTTTGCATATGCTATCTATCTATTTATTGATATCTATTTATCGATATCTATCTATGTGTCTACTCGTATCTATCTATCTATCTATCTATCTATCTATCTATCTATCTATCTATCTATACAATTCCATGAAAAGCCATTGTCCCCTGTATACCTGTATGCCTTTGAGATGTCATCAAGTGTGACGGAGAGATCAAGTATGGGTTATTCTACAAAGAGATTCTAAAATGGCCTGGACATATGTGTTGGTACCCCTAGAAAAGATCCAAAATAATTGAATTTGAGTGATTTTTCAAACTCTGTTTTCTTTAATTCATATTATACGAGTCTCCAATCATATAATTAATTATTCAAACAATTGAAACGGAGACAAATAGTCACTGTGCTGTTTGGTGTCATCGTCTGTCCCACACTGAACATTGACTCGAGAAAGCAAAGGAGAGAGTCGTCTGAGAAGATCAGAAAGAAAATGATAGACACGCATGTTAAAGGTAAAGGCTAGAAGACCACCATCTCCAAACAACTTGATGGTCCTGGGACAACAGTTGAAAACATTATTAAGAAGTTTAAGGTCCATGGGATTGTAGCCAACCTCCCTGGACGGGGCCACACAAGGAAAAATTACACGGTAAGTACCTGTTGGCCCTGCTAAGTGACTCTGCATGATTCATGATTGAGCTCTAACTGTCCCTTTGGAAGATGCAATAGAGGACAAAGCATTTCAGAGGAAGAGGATGAAGCGTATGGATTTGGCTGCTGCGCCACAGGAAATGTAGGTGGGGCAGCCTCAGTGAGACCTATTTGAAGAGAAGGTGGATTGCCAGGTTGTTTTTTCTGGTATTTGGCAGGTGGGGAGATTTATTAAGGTAAACGGTTGAAAGAAGTTTCTGGAGCAGCTGAAAGGGCAAGTTAGTGGTTATGGATGAGGAGGGGGACAGGATATCTGATGGTGCATCTTGAGTGTTTTATGTTCTCTGAAGTATCTGGTTTTATATGGTCGGATTTGCTGACATGTGTTTGGAAACCCGCTGGAAACCCGTAAAGAGCCAGTGGTGCATTGATGGCACAGGTGGGGTTCAATACAGTTTTTAGCACCATCGAAGATGATTAGATGTTAGAATGCTTGTTTGCTTGTTGATCTTCTTGTTGTTGTTGTTGTTAGAAACCCATGCATGACCAATGGGGTCTACATTAACAGTACCAGTGGGGTTAGCTGGTGGGATTCAGAGGGTTGTCGATTGTGGATATGGAGGGGGGAGTGTGTCTGGGATGCCAGAGTACCCTGTTCAGTCTGATAGAGAGCAGTAATGGGGCTAACTCAGTAAAATATTGAAGAAGGAAGGTGCCTACTTGATAACCCCCAAATAATCTCGACTACCAAACTCCATGGCTTATTGGGCAGAAAAGGTGATAAATTACTAGGTGTTCTGTATTAAGAGATCTGCGTTGGCAAGGCCTGCTGCTTTTGCCTTGGACAAAGGTACCCATGATTGTAGTGAACGTGTGTGTGTAGTCCTCTGATGATTAGCATAAAAAGAACTAACATCAGAAAGTTGTACTGTCCCAACTTTTTAGTAATTTGAGTTGTAAATTGCCATACATCTCTACAGAAAAAAATTGAATACGAAACAACAAACATGATGGTGTAAATGAACACTTTCCAGGTGGGCAGTGTACGGTACTATTGTGGGTTTTTGTGGGATTTATCAAGTCCATTATGAGGTGCATCATAAGGTTAACATGCATACAAGACACACATTCACACACATAACAAAACACTTAAATAAAACACTTAACAAAAGTCCCCACACACAACCCTAATGCCTAACCCTAAGCCTAAGCCTAATCCTATAGACAAAGTCTCAGGTGAAAGTCAATTGTCAGTCACTCCACAATATTCTACTCAGAACCCCCTTACATTCATATATAGAAATTCTAATTTAGACAATGGGAATGCCTAATTGCATCACATAATATTCTATAGGAGCCTGTACTTAAGAACTTATTATCAAATCAGGTTGTGTCAGGTTGGAGAGTATGCACTGCTACAGTGAGTTGCCACACCCAACACATGAGAAACAGCTCGGGATCCTGATTGGCAACCCCCCCCCCCACCCCAGTCCAGTCCCACCCACCTGAAATCACCCTCTATCTGCCGCAGCTAGGTGTTACATGAGCGTTCTCTTTGCCTGGTCCAGCCAATTGGGTTCTCAGCAATGAGAATCCTCCGAGCCAGATCACCCTCGGGGAATTGCGCCACATGGCTGTAGTGCCATAACTGACACTCGCTCACAATGCAGGTCATGTGCCTCATTCAGGACTCCATGAGCAACACAAAGTCAAACCAGCGGTAGCCAAGGATTCACTGAAGAGACACAATACTGAAGGAGTCCAGTCTTCATCTCAGGTCACTGGAAAGCGTCCATGTCTCACAACCATATAGCAAGACAGAAAAAACCGGGACTTTAAAGACATTGGACTTTCATCCTTTTTCAGAGATATCAGGAGCGCCACACACCCCTTTCCAGTGACCTCATGACCCCCCCCATGCTCTCCCAGTCCATCTACTGTCTTTACAGGAAGAGTCACCAGAGACATGAATGTCACTGCCGAGGTAAGTAAACCTCTCAAGGAGGTCAACACTCTCTCCGCAGACAGACACACTGCTGATGCCTGTGCCCAAGAGGTCATTAAAGGCCTGGATCTTGGTTTTTATCAGGACACTTGCAAGCCCAGACACTCGGACTCCTCACTTAGTCTCTCAAGAGCCCCAATCAGAGCCTCCATTGGCTCCATGAAGATCGCAGCATCGTTGGCAAAGTCAAGATCAGTGAATCTCCCTTTGCCAACAGATGCCCCACAGCCTTTGGACCCCATGATTCTACCCACCACCCAGTCCATACAAGCATTGAACAGAGTAGGAGCAAAAACAAACCGCTGATGAACCCCAGAATGAACTGGGAAAAGCACAGAGGCTCTGTCTCCACTCTGCACAGCACTCACAGTACCAGTGTACAGGCTGGCCATGACATCCAGCAACCTTGAGGGGATCCTGCAAAGTCTCAGGATGTCCCACTGGGCAGTTCGATCAACTGAGTCGAACGCTTTATGAAAATTGACAAAGGCTGCAAAGAAACTCTGCTGATATTCGCGTTTGCACTCCATGAGAAGCCTCAGTGCCAGGATGTGGTCGATGGTGGACTTCTTAGGCATAAAACCAGACAGTTCCGGTCGCTGGTAGGGGAGCAATTGGTGATGGATCCTGTTGAGGATGTCCCTTGAAGGACCTTACCCAGCACTGAGAGCAGTGTTATCCCCCTGTAGTTGCTGCAATCCAGGTGATCACCCTTCCCTTTCCAGATAGGGACTACGGGTGTCATCCCAACTGACTGGAAAACAGGACTTGTCTCCCAAATGGAAGCAAAGATTGCTTGCAATGCCAGGAGTACAGCTTTACCACCAGCCTGGTGAAGTTCATCCCCTTGATACGACAGATCCCTGCAGCCTTCCCTCCCCTCAGCTGGCTCAATCTCAGAGAGACTGGGGGGTTCACAGCTAATTGGAGGTTCACCCTCAAGAACCGTGTGGGCCCAGAGATGTCCAACGTCCTAGCCAGAGGATCAACTTTAAACAGCTTACTATTACCAGCACTATAAAACAACCAGGTGTCATCGTGACACAATTAAAAGCACAGATCTTTTAGGTTATATGCCAATTACCAAGCAAACAATATGCCCTGCTTTTACCGTAGTTATCTTTCTTTTGAGGAGCAACATCTAGCCTTGATAACCCTGTGAGCAAGAAAAGCGGCAAACTTCTCATACAAGTGTCTTAATTTTCAATTTATTTCAATCACTCAAGAAAAATGAATAAGGTAAAGAAAATGTTAAAGCATTATGGTAGTTGTCAATGTATCATAATAATACCAAATTAAACAAGATATAATAGAAAATAAAACTGATAGTAAGACTCTAGTTTTAGTCTTGTCAAGCAATGGCTTTTGATTTAGCGTCAGTATTATTCAAAAGAAGCTTTCACTGACGTTCAAATGAAACAGTCACATTTGTCTTGTCTTGGTCTATGACATCATTCTCTATTCTCTTCTGACCTCACCTTCTCCCTTTCCGTTTCTGGTCCCTCGGACAAGCCAACCATGTTTATGTTAAAATTCAATGTGAGGCTTTGGGACATGCAACATTACGCACCTTTGTTTGGCTGGCTGTCCGTATGATGGATGAATCTGCCCAAGGATTTTTTACACATCTCCATTTACCAAGTAATGGAATAATCAATACGGCCTGAGGTCTAATAGTTATTTCCAGGTCTCAAGTTAATCAGCATAATTCCCTTCCTCTGCTTCATTTCCACTTCACTTATACTCTTAAACCATTAAAACAGATGTGTTAAGGAGATGGATTTCTAGGTACAGTTCAGGAAGAGAAGATGCTTTGATGTTAATTGACGATGTAAGTGTCCTGTAAATTCAGTTCACCTCATTGGTCTGAGCAACATATAATAAAAATATAAGCATCTATTATTTAAAACAATTACAGATCTGCACTCCAGGACAGGTCCCAAGCATCACTATGTCCTCAATGCCTCCTTTCTTTATTTTCATGCCATCAAGAGTGTGTGACGCTATAGCCTCACCGGGACACTAACACAGATACTGAACAGCAAGATACACAGTAAGCATAATACATGAGCCGCAATAAGCAATATGTCAGCAGGTGTACAGCAACAAAAAAATTTTTTAACCAGGTTTTGGACTTACAGGCAGGTTATTTACTTTTTTTTTTCAGATGTTCCGTCAGTCAATCTAGCCACGAGCCTCGCACATACGATAGTATTCAATGTTTACCGGCTGGTGTTTTAAAGGTGGCGCCGAAACTAAGAGCAGTCGTGGGTGTCTGGGAAAGCAGAACGACAGCTAAAGGGGAGTCCATTTTAGTTTAGTGGGCACCATAGTATTTTCCATTTTATATTAGTAACCTTAAGGCTAGGTATAGTTTTTTTTTTTTGTTATTTAGTGTTTAAATGTTTATTTTGCTGTCTGAAATTTTGATTTTTTTTCGAGATGTGTGATTCCCCCTGCAGGTCCAAAATGGTATCTCCCTACAGCTACATGGAATTCCATTTTAGTTTAGTGTGCACCGTAGCGTTTTCCTTTTTGTCTTAGTAACCTTGAGGCTAGGTATATTGGGCTTCTTTTGTTTATTTGGTTTTTTTTTTTTTTGTTGTTATTTAGTCTTTAAATATGTTTATTTTGCTGTTAGAAAATTTGGTTTTTGTTGGAAGTGTGTGATCCCCACTCCAGGAATGAAATGGTATCTAAATACAGCTACTGGGGAGTCCATTTTAATTTAGTGTGCACCGTAGCGTTTTCCATTTTGTGTTAGTAACCTTGAGGCTAGGTATAATTTTTTTTTTTATTATTTAGTGTTTAAGTGTTTATTTTGCTGTTGGAAATTTAGATTTTTGTTCAAGGTGTGTGATTCCCCCAGCAGGACTGAAATGGTATCTTCTTACAGCTAGAGGGGAGTCCATTTTAGTTTAGTGTGCACCGTAGTGTTTTTCATTTTGTGTTAGTAATCTTAAGGCTAGTTATATATATATATATTTTTTTATTATTTAGTGTTTAAATGTTTATTTTGCTGTTGGAAATTTGAATTTTTTTCGAGGTGTGTGATTCCCCCTGCAGGTCCAAAATGGTATCTCCCTACATCTACAGGGGAGTCCATTTTAGTTTAGTGTGCACCGTAGTGTTTTCCATTTTGTGTTAGTAACCTTAAGGCTAGGTATAATTTTTTTTTTATTATTTAGTGTTTAAATATGTTTATTTTGCTGTCGGAAATTTTGATTTTTATTTGAAGTTTGTGATTCTCCCTGCAGGACTGAAATGGTATCTAAATGCAGCTACAGGGGAGTCCATTTTATTTTAGTGTGCACTGTAGTGTTTTCATTTTTGTCTTAGTAACCTTGAGGCTAGTTATAATGGGTTTCTTTTGTTTTTATTTTTTTATGTTATTTAGTTTTAAAATATGTTTATTTTGTTGTTGGAAATTTAGATTTTTGTTTGAGGTGTGTGATTTCCCCAGCAGGACTGAAATGGTATCTTCCTACAGCTAGAGGGGAGTCCATTTTAGTTTAGTGTGCACCGTAGCATTTTCCTTTTTGTCTTTTTGAGGCTAGGTATAATGGGCTTCTTTTGTTTGTTTGTTTGTTTTTTTGTTTATTTTTTGTTATTTAGTCTTTAAATATGTTTATTTTGCTGTTGGAAATTTTGTTTTTTTGTTCGAGGTGTGTGATCCCCACTCCAGGAACGAAATGGTATCTAAATACAGCTACTGGGAAGTCCATTTTAGTTTAGTGTGCACCGTAGCGTTTTCCATTTTGTCTTAATAACCTTGAGGCTAGGTATAATGTGTTTCTTTTGTTTTTTTTTTTTTTTTTTTTTTTATTTAGTTTTAAAATATGTTTATTTTGCTGTTGGAAATTTAGATTTTTTTTCGAGATGTGTGATTCCCCCTGCAGGTCCAAAATGGTATCTCCCTACAGCTACAGGGGAGTCCATTTTATTTTAGTGTGCACCGTAGCATTTTCCTTTTTGTCTTAGTAACCTTGAGGCTAGGTATATTGAGTTTTTTTTGTTTGTTTTTATGGTTTTTTTTTTTTTGTTATTTACTGTTTAAATATGTTTATTTTACTGTGGGAAATTTTGAGTTTTTTTCGAGGTGTGTGATTCCCCCTGCAGGTCCAAAATGGCATTTCCATACATCTACAGGTGAGTCCATTTTAGTTTAGTGTGCACCATAGCATTTTCTTTTTTGTCTTAGTAACCTTGAGGCAAGGTATGTTTTTTTATTATTATTATTATTATTTATTGTTAAAATATGTTTATTTTGCTGTTGATAAATTTTTTGTTTTGTTCGAGGTATGTGATTCTCCCTGCAGGACCGAAATGGTATCTCCCTGTGTTTAGGCAAGGCTGACCAGGGGAATTGAGACGTCTATATGGTTGTGGCTTCAAGAAGGGAGGGTTTGTGTTTTTTTGTTTTTTTTTGACGACAACTTGGAATGCCAGGAGGACAGCCTTACCACCAGCCCAGAGAAGTTCACCCCAGGTACCACAGATCCCTGCATCCTTCCCTACCCTCAGCTTCTCCACCACCTGATCGATAGGAGAGATCTGAGCCGAAGAGTCAGGGTGTGCGATGTCCGCTAGGCTAAGAGGTGCCTGGTGGCTGAACAGTTGGTTGATGTTAAGGAGCAGCTTGAGACTCCTAAGAACCAAAAACAGCTCCTGATATTTTGTTTTGTTTGTTTGAGGAGTTGTATTTGTGGTAAGGATTGAAGTCCAGTTCGTGCTTGATACCGTTACCTGAACTGAACATGACTGAGTATACAGCAGGGTAAGAGCCTCTATGTTGTGTTACACATTCTATTTTTGTTCTTTGCATTTTTACAATTAGAGTTGTTTTGACTCAGGATTGTATTTTTTGTGCAAATATTTACATCAGCAACTGTTATTTTTACTATTGTGGAATAAATAAAAACACATTGTTTTTTGTACATCTGCCTTACTTATTACCCTCTCAGTCCTGGATGGTCCCGAACTTCTCGCAGGCCATCTGCTTTAGTAGACAGTTTGTGACAGTGTGCATCAAGAAATTCCCTTTCCTGGAGATGGTCTGCTGGTGGAGAGTTGTCTGTTCAATCTTGGGTGTTTCCATAATGAATGAAAACCACAGGTGTAAAACATCAGTGTTCTTTCAAAGGTTCTTACACAATAAAAGAAATGAAAAGGATAGCAAAATGGTCATATTTGTGGAATTTATTTATTTCCATGAACTTTAGTGACCACATGCTTTATTGCTCAGCATAACATTTGACACAGTAATGAGAAAAAAAGCAAACCACTTCTGTACAATAGAGAATCACGCGAGACTACTGATGTTGTAACAGTGGTAAATGAAGGGAAAAAAACGCAGATGGAAATGAACCAAATCTATTCAAATCTGAAGAGATCTTTTCTTCTGCTCTCAACCCAGTGACTGTTTTTTTGCCAATTAGGCGATATTTAATCCTCCGATCTCCTCTCTAGTCGTCATCCCTCACACACAGCACTGGCAGTGAGGTCAGTGGTTTAAGTGTGAGGCTGTGATATTGTGTCCTGTATGGCTTTGAACTCAAAGATGGTGACCTAAAGCCTTTACAAATTTGTGATGTACAGTAATCCCTCGCTATATCGCGCTTCGACTTTCACGGCTTCACTCTATCGCGGATTTTATATGAAAGCATAACTAAATATATAACGCGGATTTTTCGCTGCTTCGCGGGTTCTGCGAACAATGTGTCTTTTTACTTCCTGTATATGCTTCCTCAGTTGGTTTGCCCAGTTGATTTCATACAAGGGACGCTATTGGTGGATGGCTGAGAAGCTAACCAATCAGAGCACGCAGTTAAGTTCTCCTGACTGAGAAGCTAACCAATCAGAGCACGCAGGAGCTATGCAGTGTTAACCAGGAAGTCTCATCTCGCTCATTCAGCATCAACGTGCTTCGCTGTGTAAAGAGTTGTGCTCTTTAGTGTTTATCTTTGTGCATAGTCAAGCCCTTCATTATGGCTCCAAAACAATCTGCTACTGCTTCAGGTGCCGTGCCCAAGCGCAAGAAGAAGATGTTAACGATTGCCGAAAAGGTAAACGTTTTGGATTTGTTGAAGGCTACGATTCTTTTTATTTAAAAAGTAGGAAAGGAATATAAGATCTACGGCTGCAGCGTCCTTTTAACCAGGGTGCAAAACGAGTTGTAAGTGGATGTAATAAGGCAGTAGTCTGGATGGAATCTGCTTTAGGGATTTGGATTGAAGACTGCCAGAAGAAGAACAACGGCAGTGCTACACAATCGCCTGAAGTGGCTCCTTTACAAGGGCTGTAACGCTCTCCTTTGTTGTGCAGTAAAATTAAACTCATTGTTATCGGACAAGTCACCGTGTCATTGTTGGTGAGTAACCATAAATAATTAATACATTTACTGTATACTATTTTTCTTGCAATGTACGTATTTATTGCTGGTGACCTGTCTATCGTAATGGCTGTAACATATGTGATATCGGAGACACTCAATATCTTTAAAATAATATTTAGGTTTTACTGTATATAAACAGTGTGTGTTTATATACATAATTTCAATGAATCTTACCTAATATCTAAGAGAATACAAAGGGATTATGCTGTATAACGCTGCGGGGAATATTTATAAACAGTGCGGGAGAGTTTATAAGGGCTTAAAATATATAAAAATAACCATACAAACATATGGTTTCTACTTCGCGGATTTTCACCTATCGCGGGGGGGTCTGGAACGCAACCCCCGCGATGGAGGAGGGATTACTGTACATATTTTTTGTCATCTGCCATTACATATCTAAAGTCCACTGTGAGTTTTTTTCTAATCATATTTTTCTAATTTAATTGTTTCCCATAACTGTTCTACCACATATATCTGAATGTGGAATATTCCCAAAACAGTATATCAGTTTCTCTAGGGGTTAATATCTCTATTTAGCATTTTTACATGTGGTGATGTCAAGAGTGAATTACACTTGTAGGTTATGTTACCCTTTTAATTTTAATTTTTTTCTTATTTTCATACATTTGTTTCAAGTGCTCCCCCCATAAGAAAACTTTCTGGATAGAGTAATAGCCCGAATATCCCCAGAACTCCCAGACTGGCCTCAAGTTTCCTTAAACTTTCTTCTCAAGCATGGATTCCCAGGTGTCTCCGGGCTACTTTCGTTAAATCACTGTTTGACAAATTCAGAGAAGCAATCAGGTTTAATCGGAAGTATGAATTTTTGCATGTTTCTGAAGGCTGCATATTTGTGAGAAGCGTTTCCCACATTGAGAACAGCGATGAGGTTTTTCTCCAGTGTGAACTTTGGCATGTTTGTGAAGACTACATACCTGGGAAAATCTTTTTCCACATTCAGAGCAGGAATGTGGCTTCTCTCCTGTGTGAACTCGTGTGTGGCTCTGAAGATGGTTTATCTGAGAGAACTGCTTGCCGCATTCAGAACAACGATAAGGTCTTTCTCCAGTGTGAATTCTCGTGTGGTTGTTTAGGCTGCTTATTTGTGAAAATCCTTTGCCGCATTCAGAGCAGCAGTGAGGTTTCTCTCCGGTGTGAATTCTTGTATGCCTCTTAAGATTGCTCATTTGTGAAAATCGCTTTCCACATTCAGAGCAGCAATGTGGTTTTTCTCCAGTGTGAATTCTTATGTGGCTCTGCAGACTGTTCAGTTGTGAAAATCGCTTGCCGCATTCAGAGCAGCAATGAGGTTTCTCTCCAAAGTGAATTCTTATGTGTTTCTGAAGATTGTTGCTGTACGAGAATAGTTTGCCACATTCGGAGCAGCAATATGGCTTCTCACCAGTGTGTATTCTAGTGTGTTTCTGAAGATTTGTGCTGTGTGAAAATCGTTTACCACATTCAGAGCAACAATACGGCTTTTCTCCTGTGTGTATTCTTTTGTGGCTCTGAAGACTGCTTATTTGTGAGAAAAGCTTACCACATTCAGAGCAACAATGAACTTTCTCTCCAGTATGAATTCGTGTGTGGTTCTGAAGATGACTTATTTGTGCAAATCGTTTGTCACATTCCTTACATCGATAGGGTTTCTCTCCAGTGTGAATTCTCATGTGTTTCTGAAGGCCACTTACAGACGTGAATTGTTTGCCACATTCAGAACAGCAATGAGGTTTCTCTCCAGTGTGAATCCTTCTATGTATCCGAAAACTGCCAATGCGTGAGAATCGTTTGCCACAGTCAGTACAGAAATATGGTTTCTCTCCAGTATGAATTCTTGTATGTTTCTGAAGACTGCTACTGTCGGAGAATAGCTTGCCACATTCAGTACAAGAATACGGCTTCTCACCAGTATGAACTCGTGCATGTTTCCGAAGGCCACTTAAATCTGAGAACTGTTTACCACATTCAGGGCAGCAATGAGGTTTCACTCCAGCATGGATTCTCTTATGCCTCCTGAGATAATTTCTCTGTGAAAATTGCTTGCCACATTCAGAACAGGAATGAGGTTTCTGTTTCATATGAATCCACTGATGATCCTCACAATCAGATTTACTTTTAAAACTTATCCCACACTCTCGGCAGACATAAAAATCCATAGAGTTCGCATTATACACATATATTTGACTGCTACTGGCATCCAGTCTTTCTAGTTTTACAACAGGCAAAGAGGCCTTTGGTGAACTGTCTGATCCAGAAGTCGATTTCTTCTCAGTTTTATTACATTGTTCAAGATGAGGTCGGTGGTGAAGAGACGTCTTGGTGACTGAAGACTGGGGTGAGCTCTCCTTCTTTTCTTTGCCTGCCATAAGAGAGACACAGAGTTTAGTTCTGACATACATAAAAATAACAGAAAAAGACATTCAAAATAGACACCAGAATTAAGGTGTTGCCGTTTTTGCTGACACAACAAAGCTATGAAGAAGACCACTCCAAATACAGGAAGCAGTCGACCTTCTGTCCTCACATTTTTGATTAATTGTTTTTGTAGAACAAAACAGTGTTAGTAGAGGGGAAAAAAAGAACTGAAGAAAAAGTAAGTTTATGCGCACAACTCCTCTGGTCCCCCCTGCATGGAGCTTGCACGTTCTCCCCGTGTCTGAGTGGGTTTCCTCCCACAGTCCAAAGACATGCAGGTTAGGTGCATTGGCGATCCTAAATTGTCCCTAGTGTGTGCTTGGTGTGGGCTGGCACCCTGCCCGGGATTTGTCCCTGCCTTGTGCCCTGTGTTGGCTGGGATTGGCTCCAGCAGACCCCCGTGACCCTGTGTTAGGATATAGTGGGTTGAATAATCGATGGATGGATAGATTTCTTTAATAATACACAAAAACAAATCAAGGAAAGAAAAATGCTTACATAAAACTTCCAATACATTTACTGACCTACAACCATAAAACAATAACTAACTTTAAGTACCAGTGACTTCCCATTTCTTTATAACTTGAGCATATCTACTTTCATAATTAAAATTTCACAGTTTGCTGGGGTCAGGTGTACTGTATTATTAACAATCCGCATGAGGGCTGATGGAAAAGTAAATGAGACAGATTCGTTCGATGACCCATAGAGCATCTCTCACTTCGCTTCACTCACGTCTACCCGTCCCTCTCTCTCATCTCTCACATGCTGCTGCTGCTGGTTTACTCCCAACTGTTCACCTCTCCAGGTGTCCTCCAGACCATCTTTTTTTCTTCTTGTCCAATTGCCCCCCATGCAGGCTCCCCTTGATAACACCAATCGCTTGCAAATGAGTGAGTGTCTGCTTAGCATTCCAAGAGCTAAACTTAAAAGAAGTGGTGAGGCGGACTTCTGCTGTCATGACCCAAAAATCTGGAATAGCTGACTGATAGAAATTCGCCAGGCTAATATGGTGGAGCACTTTAACAAACTGATAAAAAACTCATTACTGTAACATGGCTTTCTCAGAGCTTCATTGTAGTATAACCCTGATAAACTAAACTGCTCAAAACAATGAAAGGCCCATTTTTCAATGAGAGTATAACATCAAGTCAATGAAACTTGTGGGCTGTTGATCTGGTCAGTTCAGTAGCAGAGAGGCTTGTTCATCAGTTTTATGAAATGAACAAGAGGGGCACTAGAGGGGCAACAATGAGATGACCCCCAAAACAGGAATGAATGGTTTCACAGGTGGAGGGAGGCCAATGACATTTTTTCCCTCCTCGTCTGTTTTGTTACTCGTTTTGCATGTATCTATGGTCAGTGTCACTACTGTAACTCATTCCCAGGGAGGCCACCTCGCTGAACACATTCACCTCTATAAAAAGTTCTTTCTTTCTGAGAACACTTCAGCTCAGGCTGTAACAAATATCCTGGGCCCTAAAACTGAAGTTCACCTTCACCTCAGAAGGAGGCATCAAACTAGTAAGAGCTTTGACAATTCCGGAGAGCACTCGCTGTCCTACTGCAGTCTCAGCATACTGCATCATGGAGGATCTGCTGGGCTCCTATCTGATGAATGGAACTGCAAAATAAGGTTCAGTTCTGCTAGTGTGCAGTTTCATTAAAAGCAATGTAAAGTGTCATTTCATTAGTGATGGTTTTGTTGTAGCTGTTGCTACTTGCAGTAAAAAAAAAAATATAAAAACCCAAAAATCCGAATCAAGGAAAAATAAAATGTTGAAAACTGAGTATCAAAAAAAAAACAGATTCCATAAGGCCCTACATGAGTGTAACTACATATAAAAACTGTTGATGAATTACTTTTGAAAAATCATTGCATTGTTGGTGTTGGGTATTTATGTATATTTTTGTATTTTATGGTTTATTTTGATAATTAGGAATTTTGATATACGTTATTCTAACATAATCTCTGTTATTTTGTTAAATATGAACTGTCTCTTTAAATGTCCTTAATGTCCCTTGGGTTTTGTGGGTGGAGCCCTAAAAGGCGGGGCCACCATGACATCACTCCTGCTGAGCCCACACTCTGCCTCCTTATAGCCAGAGCTGAGAAAGCTTGAGCAGGAAAATTAGGGTTAGACCCAGAAAAGAAGACTTACGGATGGCAAGGCTCGGGTTTGGTCACATTGGGTTAAATTCTACTTTAAAATCAGTGGAAAAACATGTGAATGATATGTTCAAACAGTTCTAGAAACAGTAGAAAAAGTGATAATGGAGTGGAGTAAATATTGTGTAGAGCAGGAGAGGATGCTCTGCAAAATAACAGGAAGACCAGGAGATGATGACATTAGGAATACTCCAGAAGCAAAGGAGGGTAAAGTGAAATTGTGCCTAGTAGTTGTAGAGTTTTTTAATGGAGTCATATAGAAGACTCTGAAATGGCCTTCCCACTCCTATACAGTAGGTGGCAATAATGTACCTTCTAGACAGGTGCGATCCGCCATTAACTTGAAAAGAGCACGAAGCTTAAGTGGAAGGACATTTCATTGTGACAGAGTTCTGTTGAGTATTGCCATTTCTTTATTCTTGTTTGTTTTGTAGTCTTCTACTCTACTTATTAGGTTTTGTGTCTGGGTTGCGTATTTGGAATTTGTTTATTTAGGATTGTCTTTTAGGCAACTCCCTTTTGGCCTTTTTGTCCTGTGGAGATTTTTCTTGTATTTTTCTAAGTTTTGTTATGAACTCCTTTCCTTTGTATATAAGGTTCATTTTAATGCCCTTTTAATTCACAAGCTGAGGTTTACGGTCACCCTCCCTTTTATGTTTTTTTTTTTTTTTGTTTGTTTTAATATATTTTTAGGATTCTTTTTGAACTCTTCGTCTGTTTTTGGGCCTGCAAGGCTTGAGGCAGGCTGCTGGAGTTGGGATTTAACCCCAATATGGTGAGGCCTTTCACATGTCTGACCACTAAAGCTCGTTTATGAAGTGTTTTTGGAGGCCTAACACCCCAGACACATGCATGATTGGGACTCCAAATCACAATACTTGGGAAATTCCTGGGTAATTAAATATTAGCAATGAAACAAACCCAGTCTCTCTAAGGATAATATGCAGTAAATGAATGGAAGCGTTTTTTAAAGAAAAGAATATGCAGCATGAATGAATGCCATGGGTGGTACTCAACTTTTTTTTTGACTGAGGGCTACAGTTCTAGTTCTCATCAACCTGCTTCTTTAGAAATTACACTAAATGTGTGGCTTACATGTAAAACGGAATGCACATGTTTAGCCATTTTTTAAATAATCCTTTTAAAATCAAATCTTTATAGAAAAAAGAAAAATACTACAATGAACGATGAAGCACTATAAAACTTTTTTTTTTACAATTAGTAACAACAAATCTAACCCCCCGCCCCTTACCACCATGTTTGTGTAATGCAAGTTACTTGGACAGCATTGTAAATAAAATTGTAAACTTTTCATAAATAGCAAATGCCATCATTAGCGACTTTTCTTATGCTGTTAAAAGAAGGGAGCTGAGTGACGACACAACACCTTTGGCACTGCACACCGCAGCCCAAAAACACAACTCACATATAACAATGTCGCTTTAAGAACGTCACTTACATATTCCAGGCTTCCTTGTAGATGACAGTTGTTCTTTAGTGTCTTTCTTGTAAAGTATTCCCCCTGCAATCTTCTCTGCAAGTTCAGGTAATTCAGCAGTCAGTTTAACAGAAGTCTGTTGAGGAAAGCGATTCTCAATATTGGATTCTACACAAGTCATCTTCTTTTGCAATGCTGGACATGGCTGTAAACTGGAGCCACTCTCTACAGATGAATCTTCCTTAAAAATGTTAAACATTTCGCGTTTCTGCACTTCACGGCCATTGGGGCCATGTCCCGAATCCTCTACTTTAATGTCAATGAAGGCCTCCTCTGGCTCCTCTTTGACTGCAGAAATATTCCTTTCGCATTCCTCCAGTTTCACATGGGGATCGTGCAATGGAAGGTGGGTAGGCTCCCACTCACAGTCCTCTTTTTTGATGCGGGACAGTGTCTCCTCCATGACGCCTTGTCCGGGTGAGAACACGTTCAGCAGGTTCCCTTCAGTTTCCAAGCATCTGTGCCTTGGTCTGCATGATGTCCTTTCACATTAAGAGTCCTGGCTTGGAGGCCATTACCCATCTCATATTCCGGCCTTATCAAAGTGGAAAGGTAGCAGCTTTCTGTGACAGGGGGAGAATACAGAATATTAGTTATATAATTGCTATTAAAATGATCTTAAAATAAATACTCAACGACCGTATAGTCAGTTAACAAAGAAAATTCAATTGCGGCCCACTCTTTGGAAGGAGAACATGCTAGGAAAGTATGAGCTAAGAGCACAAAAGTGAAAAAGTGTGTTTTATATTTACACAAATATTTAATTCTGGTATCCACTTTTCCAACAAATCACAGCCAGATTACTTAAGTACAATAATTATAACAGATATAAAATTCTTAGCTACACTGTTTCAAATTCATATGCATTTACCATCTTAAAAGCAGCTGTCTCAGTTGTGACCTTTAACAGCCTGGTGCTTTATACTCCTAGATATGTGAATCAGCACTACATACAAACACTACACCATAAACCAACAATCTCAAACCTGCTGAAAGGAATACTCCACCCAAAAAATGTACATATATATATATATATTTTTTTTATGTGTTACTTACCTCATGTAGTTTGTATTAATGGTGGATAAATGTTTTTAATCCCACAAGTCACACTGAATTGTTAACCCAGCCACCAGTGTGTTTCTTTGTGCCGGTCCCAAGCCTGGATAATTGGGGAGGGTTATGTCAGGAAGGGCATCTGGCGTAAAATTTTTCCAAATCAATATGCGGACAACAATACAAAGAAGAAGTCACATAGGATTGCTCATTCACTGGACAACAGACTTATCTTCAAATCGAAATCTCAGTTCATTGTGACTTTCTCCTGTTTATGATGTAAGCTGATTTTTTGTAGAAGCATCTATTTAATAAAGAGGCGGCACGGTGGTGCAGTGGTAGCACTGTTGCCTCGCAGTTAGGGGACCTGGGTTTGCTTCCCGGGTCCTCCCTGCGTGGAGTTTGCTTGTTCTCCCCGTGCCTGCGTGGGTTTCCTTTCACAGTCCAAAGACAAGCAGGTTTGGTGCATTGGCAATCCTAAATTGTCCTTGTTGTGTGGATGTGCCCTGCGGTGGGCTGGCGCCCTGCCCGGGGTTTGTCCCTGCCTTGCGCCCTGTGTTGGCTGGGATTGGCTTTGGCGGACCTCCATGACCCTGTGTTAGGATATAGCGGGTTGGACAATGACGGACTGACTGACAATTATTTAACAACATTTTGGCAAAAAGGCATGTTTTGTGCTTACAAGTGGATAACTGATATGTGGATTATTTGACACCAGTAATATCACTTTTGTACAGTACTGGTCACCATTGGCTTATTTGATGTCTTCTTTTTTTAACCTCTGTTTTTCATGAAAACATGAGATTTTTTTTTTTGGTCATCAATGAAGAATGGAAAGGCCTTTGGTCCAGATGACATACCTGTGGAGGTGTTTAGGAGAGATGGCAGTGGAGTTTTTAACCAGATTGTTTAATAGAATCTTAGAAAGTAAGAGGATGATGAGGAGTGGAAAAGATGTGTATTGGTGCTGACATTTAGGAATAAGGGGGATGTGCAGGACTGCAGTAACTACAGGGGGATAAAACTGATGAGCCACAGCATGAAGTTATGGGAAAGAGTAGTGGAAGCTCAGTTAAGAAGTGAGGTGATGATTAGTGAGCAGCAAGATGGTTTCATGCCAAGAAAGAGCACCACAGATGAGATGTTTGCTCTGAGAGTGTTGATGGAGAAGAACAGAGAAGGCCAGAAGGAGCTGCATTGGTGTTTGTGGATGTGGAGAAAGCATACGACAGGGTAACGAGACAGGAGCTGTGGTATTGTATGAGGAAGTCGGGAGTGTCAGAGAAGTACGTAAGAGTTGTACAGGATATGTACGAGGGAAGTGTGACCGTGGTGAGGTATGCGGTAGGAATGATGGATGTGTTCAAGGTGGAGGTGGGATTACATCAGGGATCGTCTCTGAGCCCTTTCTTATTTGCAATGGTGATGGACAGGTTGACAGATGAGATTAGACAGGAGTCCCCGTGGACTATGATGTTTGCTGATAACATTGTGATCTGTAGCGATAGTAGGGAGCAGGTTGAGGAGACCCTGGAGAGGTGGAGATATGCTCTAGAGAGGAGAGGAATGAGGGTCAGTAGGACCACCAAGACAGAATACATGTGTGTGAATGAGAGGGAGGTCAGTGGAATGGTGAGGATGCAGGGAGTAGAGTTGATGAAGGTGGATGAGTTTAAATACTTGAGATCAACAGTTCAGAGTAATGGGGATTGTGGAAGAGAGGTGAAGAAGAGAGTGCAGGGAGGGTGGAATGGGTGGAAAAGAGTGTCAGGAGTGATTCGTGACAGATGGGTATCAGCAAGAGTGAAAGGAAAGGTCTACAGGATGGTAGTGAGACCAGCTATGTTATATGGGCTGGAGATGTTGGCACTGACCAGAAAGCAGGAGACAGAGCGGGAGGTGGCAGAGTTAAAGATGCTAAGATTTGCATTGGGTGTGACGAGGATGTTTATATATATATATATATATATCTATAATAATAAAAGGCAAAGCCCTCACTCACTGACTGACTGACTGACTCATCACTAATTCTCCAACTTCCCGTGTAGGTAGAAGGCTGAAATTTGGCAGGCTTATTCCTTACAGCTTCCTTACAAAAGTTGGGCAGGTTTCATTTCGAAATTCTACGCGTAATGGTCATAACTGGAAGCTGTTTTTCTCCATTTACTGTAATGGAGATGAGCTTGAAACCCGTGGGGGCGGAGTTTCGTGTGACATCATCACGCCTTCCACGTAATCACGCAGTACATAGAAAACCAGGAAGAGGCCCAAAAAGCGCTGAAGAAAACATGCATTATATAATTGAGAAGGCAGCGAAACAATAAGAAGCAAGCGAGTGACATATACTACCATATTCATGAGTTCTGTTACTTCGGAAACAAAGCACGATGTAAACCTAAACTTTAAATTAAGTTCATAGACAGGCTGCCGCTGGCGTTTGTAATTTAGTGCCTGCCCATATAAGGCCTTCCGTCAGCGGCAATCCAATAGCAAACTGCCACGGGTAAATATTCACGGGTGAAGGACTGTGCTTATGCAGAGGAAGATGACATGGTCAGGGTGGTGTTTGGCACAAACTCAGCAAAACTGCGAGAGAAAGTTTTAAGTGCCAGGACTTCGAGCCATGGGCATAGCACGACATGGCACCAGCACAGCTGGGAAACTTCGATACATGTACACCGAGCGGCTCACGTGAACTGACGCAGTGCACAGACAAAAAACAACAGTTCCAAAGAGCGCTGAACAAAAACCGAATTACACAATTGAAAAGGCAGCAAAAAAATATGAAGCGTCTGATACATACAAACATATTCATAAATGCAGCTACTGTGGAAACAAAGCACACGGTGGAAAAAGTCAATGTCCCGCTAAAGGAAGACAGTGTAAAAAAAAAAAACCCGTGCATGCAGTGTGTCAGGTCTCAGATAAAGAAGAAGACGAGCTGTTTATTGATGCAGTAAGAAACGAATTGATGAATAAAACCTGTCATCTTTACAACGATTGACAAACACGGAATGTAACTTGAACACAACACATCCTACAAATACGAACCTGATACGAACACCATACGGTCTTCCACTGAACAAATTGCTGTAGAAAGAAGGATGCATCCAAGAAAAGTAATGTAGGACATCTTCAGTGTGGAGGTGGAGGACACATGAGCACTGGTTGACATTGTTGAAGCAATGAGTGCTGGCTGTGAGGACAGGCCACCTGACGTTCGCTATGCACTCTTGAAAACCCTGGTTCTTTAATGGCACCTTATGGGTTCTTTACAGAGTTGTGTGATTTCTTGTTGAACTATTGCTTGACAAGGCCCAATTTCATTCTGAGAAGGATTCTTTGCATATGAAGTTGGTTCTTTGTGTTTTGAAAAACTTCCTAATATAAAGAAAAACACCTGAAATCTGTAATGTCTGGTAGGCTACCTAGCAGAAAACTAACGGGTTAAGAAAACCAGCATTTAGCCCGTGTTATTGTATGCATCAAGAGTCCTTTTAAAATCAGGAGCTATCAGTATTTCCAAAATCTTATACACCTATCCATGGTTACTTACTGTATGGAGTCTGTTACAGATCTAAATAAATAAAAGGTTCTTTCTGGAACCTTCATGTGGACAGATCTTTTGGGAAACAAAAATGATTCCCCTATGGCAGGGATCTCAAACTCCAGTCCTGGAGGGCCGCAGTGGCAGCAGGTTTTTATTCTAACCCTTTTCTTAATTGAAGACCAGTTTTCCTGTTAATTAACTCCTTTTCCATTCATTTTGATTGACTTGATTTTTATTTCTTTTAAGATTTGTGCCTGTGGTATAGCGGGTCCACGGCTTCAAAAAGCAAAGGGCTAGTTTTAAATCCAAAGAGCTGTGTCGCTCCCCGTGGGTGTGATTGCATTACCGTGGGGAGTTAATGAAGTAGTTGGGGTGAGTCGCACCAGCACGTGTGGGTGCAATCATTCTCTGTTGCTTCATTGGCTTCCTGCGGCATGTGATTAAGGTGCTGCGCCCATGGAGATGTGAGTATATATATACAGGTCGCCTTGGTGTGTGTGTGTGTGTGCCCTGCGGTTGGGCTGGCGTCCTGTCCGGGGTTTGTTTCTTGCTTTGCGCCCTGTGTTGGCTGGGATTGGCTCCAGCAGACCCCCCGTGACCCTGTAGTTACGATATAGTGGGTTGGATAATGGATGGATGGCCCTAGGAAAGGGGGAAAAAAAGAAAAGAAGAGGTTAAAAGATGTGAAAGGCAGTCTTAGCGGGAGGATCTGGCCACCTGAAAGGAGAAAGCAGTGCAAGCTGGGGCCCCACGAAGAAGTGTTAGCTGTGGTGCTCTAGGGGCTAGTTCACCCCACTGAACATTTGGGTGGAGTGTGGTGAGCAAGGCAGGTGCCCTCCCTAGGCTTCCGAGGTGTGACCACATGAGCACGAAAGAAGAAGGGAGGAGAGCCGACCTCGGATGGTCTGGCCATGATGCCTGGAGGCAGCCAAGACGGAGGTCGGCCGCAAGGAGTTCGTGGCTATGTGAGCAATGGGTGAGCCAGGAGAATGAAAAGGAGGTGGACTGGAATCAGGAGGAGTTTGTCTGCATTTTAACCTCTGATTTTTAATGGATTGATTTATTGATTATTTTTTATTTCCACTTTTCACTGGATTTTATGGATTTATTTATGTACTTGTTTTGAACACTGCACAATTGACACTTTTGTTGGTTTTACTTTTGTTTTGACTGGTTTTTAATAAAAGCACTTGAGCACTTTTTCCACCATCCTCTGGCTTCATCAGAGAATTGTCCTCATTTGTCAGCTCATCTCGGTCATAACTATCGACGGTGTTGGTTCAGCAGACTCCCATAGGCAAGGCCTGTGAAGAAATTTCTCTATCCCTGTCTAATAAGAATGTAAGTTTAATGTCACTGTGCTCTGTACAAAAATTATTTTAAAAATCCACTCACATGTATAGGCCAGGCCAAAGTTAGCACACAGGGGCTCTCAGCATTTAGAACTGCTAGGCAAGCATTTGAAGAGAGAAGGTACAAATACGAAAACGGGCATTGTACTATTTCTTTATGTTAGGGATGAAATCGAATCCTCTCCTTTCCTTGTTTGGAACCTAAGTAAAGGCCTGCACATGCAGAAGACAGTATATAAAAGATACTTCGAAGCCGACAGACAGATGGGTGATATCGTCATCCGTCCTGAAAAGCCTTTCAGCGCAGAGATGAAAAATGGCAAGCTGTATAGATCAAGATCCTTAAACCTTGGCATTGTCTTGTTATTTGGCTTCCTCATCTGTTATGCCACGTAAATCGTCATTAAAGAAAGCTAAGTTATTTTCTCTTATGTGATTTTTATATAGTTTCCGGTTACTTAAGACACTGCAATTACAAAAGAACTTATTTCAAGTAGGGAGCTATTGCCTCTAAAGAAACACCCTGTGACATGAGAGACAAAACATAAGGTGTGATGTCGATCACGATGTGTGGCCAGAAGCAGAACAGATACTGGATATGACAAGGGGGTCCATTCATATTGTTTTCTAGTATTAGATACTGTAGACTGTTGTCTATGCAGTCGTTACTCCGATTTCCTCTGTGACATTACTGTGCCCTAACCCTACTTCAGTTGTCTATATTAACATACACTCACTGGCCACTTTATTAAGTATGCCTGTTCAACTGCTTGTTAACACAAATTGCTAATCAGCCAATCACATGGCAGAAACTCAATGCCTTTTGGTCTGCAGACGTTGTGAAGATGACCTGCTGAAGTTCAAACCGAACATCAAAATGGAGAAGCGAGGTGACTGAAGTGACTTTGAGTGTGACATGGTTGTTGGTGCCAGATGGACTGGTCTGGGATTTTCACTCACAACTATTTCTAGGGTTTACAGAGAATGGTACAAAAAAGGGAAAATATCCAGAGAGCGCCAGTCCTCTGGGTGAAAAAGCTTTGTTGATGTCAGAGGAGAATGGCCAGAGTGGTTTCGGCTTATAGAAAGGCAACAGTAACTCAAACAAGCACTCCTTACAAGCGAGGTGTGCAGTAGAGCAGCTCTGAACACAGAACACGTTGAACATTGAAGCAGGTGGGCTACAGCAGCAGGAGACCACATTGGGTGCCACTCCTGTCAGCTAAGAGCAGTCAACTGAGCCTACAATTTACACGGGCTCACCAAAATCGGACAGTAGAAGTTTGGAAAAATGTTGCCTGATCCAACGAGTCTCAATTTCTACTACGACATTCAGATAGTAGGGTCTAAAAACATGGACGCATGGATCCATCCTGCCTTGTTTCAGTGGTTCAGGCTGCTGGTGTGATGGTGTGGGAGATATCTTTTTTGCCACACTTTGGGCCCCTTAATACCAGCTGAGCATCGTTTAACTATGTCACACCCTACCTGTGTATTGTTGCTGACCATGTCAATCCTTTAATGACCACAGCATGCCCATCTTCTGATGGCTCCTTCCAGCACCACAATGTCCCACGTCACAAAGCTCAAATCATCTCAAACTGGCCTCTTGAACATGACGATGAGTTTACTGGACTCAAATGACCTCCACATTCACCAGATCTCAATTCAACAGAGGAACTTTGGGATGTGGTGGAATGGGAGATTGACGTCACAGATGTGCAGCTGACAAATGTGCAGTAACTGCGTGATGCTATCATGTCAGAATGGACCAAAATCTGTGAGGAAAGTTTCCAGCACCTTGTTGAATTGATGCCATGAAGAATTCCGGCAGTTCTGAAGGCGAAAGTGGGTCCAAACTGGGACTAGCAAGGTGTACCTAATAAAGTGGCCGGTGAGTGTATATTGCAGTGTTGCTGTTTTTCAGTACCGAGTAATATCTGAGCTGTTTTTTGTGTTTATTTCCAGTATTGGTTTCATGTTTTTAACTTGATCAATAAATATACAGTTAAGTTTATAAAGTAAATTTTGTTCTTATTAGTCATAATATTTTGCTGCGTTCATCTTTGTTCCAAATACCACCAACATTAATGTTTTGCAGAAGAGAAAGAGAGTAATGCGGTATAAGTGTCTGTGAATGTTGAAAAGAAATGTAACATTTGCCGAGAGTGTTGAGATGATTGATCGACTTTGTGCATTTTGATGCATTTGAGTGACAGTTGAGAGAGTTTAAGGGACATTATTTTGTGAAACGCTTTAACAGTTGTGAGCCTGCAACTGCCTTTCTTCGCACTCCCTCCAGTTTGGTGTATTTAACATCAGCTCGTGCAGCTGCGGTCTGGTCGATCGCACTCCTCCTACTCGCGAATCTTATCCGGCCACATTAACACTAAAGAAACCACAGAGGCAAATCCGATCGTTCCTTTTCTTTTCTTTTAAGTTTCGATTTTTTTTTTTTGTCTCGCTGAACTCGTATAAGACACTAATTCGACCGGTAAGTGAAAACTGAACTTGAGCTTTAAAGGGTGACCTCGAAACTTAACGATTCAAACAAAGGGGATCACGTGAAAACAAAGCAGCGCGTGCTTCATACATCCCAGCTAGGATCGCTTGTAGCCCCTCTCGGTCAGGCCAGTTGGGCGTTTATTTTAACAAACGTTCTTCTTCCCGGGATCGAACTTCGTCAACAGTTCCCCTCAAGTGATCAAACCTCGGCTTATGTTATCAGTCAACTTTCCACCCCCACCGGCGTCGCTCACCTTAGCCGATGACGTTGCGCCGCGACGTCGCACATACAGTGACGTGTGAAAAAAAAATCATTGCAGATTTAATCATCTTTACAAAGCTCGCAATTCACAACTCAAAGTTTACAACCACATACGAGCTCACATCTAGATTCCAGGCTTGCGTTTACGTGTCATTTTGCTGCTTACATAACAAAACAAAAGGATTTGCACCAAGCATTATTTAAAAAGAAAATCAAATCTGACTTGTACTAACCTGGCTAAAGTGCTGCGGTACAAGGTCAGACTTTCGTACGCCCAATGGTCTCTTCACTGCCCGGTATTCCCTCCTGCCTGTCCCGAAGCGTCCTCGTTTCAGTGCGAGACTCGCGCATGCGCAGTACTACATTCCTGCCTTTTTTTTTCTCGTTTTCAGGGATTGTCCCAGACTGCAGCCCTGCTACCGTCCTCAACTTCTCCTTCTCGTCGCAGTATTCCCGTCTTCACGCACTCGTCACTTGTCTCATAATTCTTACTTCGAACATAGCTGTCCTGCCGAGACGGACACTCTCAGCAAAGCTAAATAGATGTTGCCATCGTTATCGCCACCGCCTCCTTTTTTTTTTCTTCGTTCCATTTGTTTGACAGACCGAATTTACACTCGGTGATCTCTTACCGCCATCTACAGGATGGAGGTTCACGCTTTGTATATCTGAAATACCGTACGTAAGCTTGACATATTTCGCCAAATACAATTCAATTTCTCAGAATGACGTACATTGTATGGCCAAATGTATGCGGACTATACCCTCCAAATGACTGAGTTTCATTGTTCACGGAGGCAGCAAAACAAACTCCTAGCCATGCAATCTCCATTGGGTCGTACTGAAATGCTTAGTGACTTTAAACTTGCCACTGTCATATGATGTTAAATTTGCCACGTCAGTTTCTACTGTCCTGGTCAACTGTAAGTTCTATTATTGTGACGTGGATGTATCGAGGAGCAACGAGAGCTCAGCTACAAAGTGGTAGACCTCACAAAATCACAGAATGGGGCCAGCAAGTACTAAATTGCATAGAACAGGGTTCTCAAACTCCTGTCCTGGAGGGCTGCGGTGGCTGCAGGTTTTCATTGTAACCCTTTTCTAAATTAGTCACCAGTTTTTGCTGCTAATTAACTTCTTTTGAATTCATTTTAATTGACTTGTTTTTAAGATTTGTTCCCCTGAATTTCTCCATCGTTACTCTGAAGTGCTTCAGTTCTTTCCTTAAATGGCACCCAAACAGAAATGAAATGTGAAGTGAGGGAGCCAACAGAAGACCAACTAAGTCAAGGCCTCAAACTCCAACCAGTTGCTTAATTAGGAGCCGAGTCTTGTCGTTAATTAAACCCGTTCTTTAATTTTTGCTGCTCTCATTATGCAATAACAGACATTTCTGAAATTGTTAATTTTCTCTTTTCTAAGAGCTCTGTTTTGGGGACCTAAGCAGAACATCCCTGACTACTTCATCTTTCTTTATTTTCAGATATTGTATGATGGACACCAGTTGTTTTGGCTCATTATGTATCTCACTATTGTTTAGCAGCTAATTAAGGAAAAAAAAAGAAAAAAGAATGAAGGGGTCAGAGTCTTCAAGAGCAAGTCAACTGCAATGAATTCACAAGGAGTTAATTAGCAGCAAAAACAGGCCACTAATTAAGAAAAGGGTTAGAATGAAAACCTGCAGCCACTGCGGCCCTCCAGGACCAGAGTGTGAGAACCTTGGCATAGAACATAGAAACGGCTATCATCTGTGGTGTGACTCACAACAGAGTTCCAAACTGCCTCTGGAAGCAACAGCAGCACAGTAACTGGGCATCATGAGCTTCATGAAATGGCTTTCCATGGTCAGGCTTGATCTTCATACAAGCCTAAGATCACTATGAGACACGGCAAGCATTGGCTAGAGTGGTGGAAAGCAATCCGGCTCGGTGGAGATGTGTTATGTGGAATGATGAATCACGCTTCACTATCTAGCAGTTTGATGGACCAGTCTGGGTTTGGTGGAAACTGTCGAAGCACAAGATGCACCGGAGATTCTCACCTTGAAACAAGGCTCTAGGAGTTGAAGGATAGGCAATCAGAGTAATTAGCTTTTATTGCGATAAACAATAAGATGGACTCAACCCAATTAAGTTGAGCCCTGAACAAGTCAAACGTAACATACGTTATATATATATATATATATATAGAGAGAGAGAGAGAGAGAGTGGACAATAAGTGTGCTGTTGCCCCAGGAAACCCAACAGACTGACGTCCAGGACACACATATAAAAGCACTAAGAAGAATTTTAATACTTTTCTTCAATAAAGTGCAGAAAGCACCACACTCTCCACAATTACAGTAATCAATACTATAAATCAATCCTCCACTCCCAGCCGCTTCGTCCCCTAACCTCCCAACTCCAGCTCAGCTTGCTGGGTCTCCAACAGTCCTTTATATATTCCATGACCTGGAAATGTTTCTCCTCTTCTTCCGGGTCAAACGCCACATCATCCTCCTCAAGCATCCTGGAAGTACTGTGGGTTTCCATTCTTGTGACTCCGAAGTACTTCCGGGTTGTAAGAACAGTAGGAGTCCCCAGGTCGTTTAGTAGCTCCCCCTGGCGGCACACACGGCACCCAACAGGGCTGAGAAAATGGACTCCATGTCCCATGATGCCCTGTGGGACATTTACAGTCCAGGGATGCTGACACCTAGCGTCCTGTGGGAGGCAGTGTCCTGGAAAGGCTGCCCTTCTCCATTCTTCCCATCCTGGGACATCCTGACCGGATTGAGCTGCCGGCCATCTCTCACTATGTATATACATATATATATATATATATATATATATATATATATATAAAATCATTTCTTATTACCTTGGCCTCCCTAGAAACAGCTCATACACTGCTTACTCTGACTCCCTATTCCAGCTGTCCTTTCTCAGGCCCTTTCTGTGGCCACCAATATTTCCTGTATCTTATTATTTAATATTATTCCCTGGCTACCCTTATTTCCTGACTGGCATGAGATTCCTTTCCCCTGGCCTTGGGCTGATCCCTATCCATCTTTCTCCTGACCTCCGACCTTTTGATTTGCTAAATATTGGTAGCTTTTCTCTGATATTTATTTAAAAAGAAATATGATCTATGCCTTTATTGATTAATTGCTTAGCGTACTTGATTCCCATAAATGTTCAGATTAAGTTCAATTCTCAAAGAAGTTCATATTAAGTTTATATCAACTTGGGCTAATACATGACCTTTTATTTTCCATAAAGCCAGGAGAACTCTACCTTCTGTTCTCCATGGTTCCTACTGCATAGTTTGGTGAAGGACGAAAAATGGCAGCATTTGGGCTTGGTCCCTTGGTTCCAGTGAAGGGTATTGTTAATGCTGCAGCAGATATAGACATTTTAGACAATTATGTGGCTCCAGTTAGGAGACAGACATTTTCTGTTCCAAAATGGCTGTGCACAAAGCCAGATCCGTAAAGACATGAAGAAATTTGAGTGGCCTGCACACGACTCCAGCTATATCACTACTGAACACCTTTGCGATGAACAGGATCACCCATCGTGACCCAGGTTTTCTCATCCAACATCAGTGCTTGACCTCTTAAATGCTCTTTTGGCAAAATGGGCACTGATTCCCACCAACACACACCACGATCTTGTGGATAGAAGAGTGGAGGCTGTTAGAGGAGGGGCAGGTCCATATTAATGTCTATGGGTTTTGAAAGTGTAACACCCCTTCCCTCCTAAATGCTATGCCACTGCTGCCTAAGGATAACCTGGGAAGGGACCCTGAATTTCTTCTCCCACCCACGTCCAGCTAATATATATATATATATATATATATATATATTAATACTCTTATGTTATGTACAGTTGCCACAGGTCCAAACCAACCCTATGCAAAATCACAAGCTATTAATGACCAAACACAAAATACATCTTCTTCTTTGTCTATCGGCTGCTCCCGTTGGGGGTCAACACAGCGGATCATCTTGTCCCATATCTCCCTGTCCTCGTCATCTTGCTCTGTCACACCCATCACCTGCATGTCCTCTCTCACCACATCCATAAACCTCCTCTTAGGCTTTCCTCTGTTCCTCTTCCCTGGCAGCTCTATCCTTAGCATCCTTCTCCCAGTATACCCAGCATCTCTCCTCTGCACATGTCCAAACCAACACAATCTCACCTCTCTGACTTTGTCTCAAAACCATCCAACCTCAGCTGACACTCTAATGTCCTCATTGCTAATCATTTCCATCCTCGTCACACCCAATGCAAATCTTAGCATCTTTAACTCCGCCACCTCTATAGACAAGTAAATAATTTAAAATGAACGCTTTTCTCCTTAAACAACATTTCCCTCATTTTCTATAATATCTTCACTGTCATTTCTAGTTGTTTCTTGTATTATGTGAAATTTTCAATAGATAGGTTACTGCCAGCTGGTTTCAGATGAGGGGTGAGCCAGTTGGCCCTGCAGTGTTCTCTATATCCATGGTTCTTATCTTCCTAATCATTGTGTTTCCTAATTTTCTATCACATGCTCAATTTAATTATTTATCTATTAAAATCTTACCTCTTGTAGTGTGTGAAGGTGTCTTTGTGCCAGGTGCTGCCAGCTTGTTTCAAATTAAAGGGTGAGCCATTGACCCTGCAGTGTTCTCTATACTTTTGGTTTTGTCTTTTAAATCTTTTTTTTTTTTTTCAATTTTTCTATGATTCTATTAAATGCTCTGTATAGTTACTTCTGTATTAACATTTTGTAGTGTGTGAAGATGTTTTTGTGCCAGGTACTGCCAGGCTGTTTCCAACTGAGGGGGTGAACCATTGGCCCTGCAGTGTTCTGTATACCTTTGGTTTTGATGTCTTGATCATTTTTCTCTGTGTTTTTTATCAAATCCTTAATTTAATTACTTATCTGTTAACATCTTGTCTCCCACAGTGGGTGAAATTGTCTTTGTGAAGCGGGCCAGCTTGTTTCCAACTGAGGAGTGAATCATTGGCCCTGCAGTGTCCTCAATACCCCGACTACTATGTTTACATGTCTAACTTAAATTTTCCAACTTAAAACGAAGCTTGAAGGTCATAGCTCATATCAACTTCTTTTTTTTTTTCTTCAAACAAATGCAGCACATGCCAGTGGAAAGGCAGGTACCATTTTACCATCTGTATCCCAGTTGGAAGCAGCAATAATCTGCAAAAAAATCAGGAACACATCATTCACAAGCTATTATGCTGCATTTTTATTTTTCACGTGCTAAATTTGATAAAGTCATTAAGGAGGCCTATATGTGCTGCTGTCATTTTACAGTAAGTATATTGAATCAGTGGCATTGACAATAATTGATAAAAAAATTGTTACCAAAGAATGTTGTTATCAGTTATGTGCCTTATAATAAACTTCACTTCACTGATCATGTACAGTTTATTATTATCATATTAATAAAAAATGATTAAAAAAGAGGGTTAAAGATCAGAGTTTTCAAAAATATGAAGTCATTTCACCTTTAAATCCATTTATCATATAAATTGTAAAAATGAATGAATTCGGCGCACAACCGTGATATGGGAGCACCTGTGAAGATAACCCATTGGAGTAATGACGGCTCTTCTCACACTCACACGTGGGGGATAATCCAACGGCACTCTCAATTTCACTTTCTGACAGCGCATCCACAATGTTCAAAATTTCTTCTTCAGGGTGTTTCGTTGCCATTTAATGCCATACTGTAAAGAAAAAAGCCTTTCTCATATACTGTGATATGGGGATGGATATTTGAGGAGTTAAACCGCACGACAATGATTATATTTTATATTATGTACATTAAAGAACCATCAACAACAAATCAAATCAAATTAATAATGTATTGAACAATTATTATAAAAGTAAAATCAGACTTTGCAGCTACAAGAACAAAAAAGTATCACTTCCGGTTCGCGGAAATAGCCCAAAGTTGATAGAAATCTACGTTTTGTACCTAATATTTTTATGCAAAATTTGGTTGACCAGAGTGAAAGCGCGCTCAAGTTATTGTGTTCACACACACACACACACACAGACATAATTCCAAAAACTGGTATTTTCGGACTCAGGGAGGTCTAAAACGTCAAAATTCATTAAAATCACGAAGTCAAATTTTCCGACGATTACAATATTTTCCCTATACTTCATATAGGAGAAAGTAAACCAAAAGAGCATGACGCGACGCTCTTTTTATCTAGCGGTCTATGCTGCCATCTAGTGGAAGCAATCAAACGCTATATTTCTGTGAAGTTCGTCGTGTTTGGTCTGATTCTTAAAACTCCTAAAGGTACCTAATTTAAATAAGTGAATCCTGAAAAATAAGAGACTAAATTGAAATTGCAATCAATCATTAAGTGGTAAGTTATTGTAGAGTACTTTTTAGTAATCCCTTCGAAAAATATTTTTATGTAATTTGATATCTTCTCAGAGTGCAGAAGTTTTTTGCATGTTGATTAGACATCCAATTGAGAAGTTTGATCGGTACGCATAGAAAAGCTACGATCGCTGCTACGAGCTCTGCACTGATGTGAAGGAGATGTCCAAAGGGGCTGTGGAATATGTAAGGAGGATTTGAGTAAGTTTTTTTTCTGGAGATTCTACACCAACAAATAGCTAAGGAAGTTGGCCAGAAATTGTAGTGGGAGTGTAGGAGATCAGAAGAGTGTTGACAGCTATGAAAGACAATAAAGGTTTTTGGTGTTGACAGCTTCCCTAAAGGCTTCCCTAAAGAGTTCTATGATGGTTTTCCTTATTTGGTGTTTGCTTTCCCCTCATACATATGAACTTATGGTATGTCTGTGGTCTCACCTTGATCAGTCCACTTTTCTTGCTATTTTCTAGGGGTAAACATGCAACAAACAAGAGCAGTGAGAAGTGGCCTGCTTTTTATGGGCTGAAGATGGATAAGGAACTAAAATCCACTTTGGTTTAAAAGATTCTTGGTATGGGTCTGCTTAATGCTGTCATCAGCAGTTGATGTAGTTGGACTTCTTCGACCATTTTTGAACTTGTAAACACTTCATGTGTTAAAGCACTGTCCCCGTACTGTGTAGAAAGACTTATATGCTTTTCTGTATTATTTCTGGTATATTCTGGGGCGAATCGTAGATGTTTTCTAGAGAAAGGAAAATATCTCAGTCAATATCTATGGGAATCATCTCCCTTTTTGTTAAAAAACAAGTATAGTCCAATTTGAAGAGTCAGAGTCCGATTACATTATTGAGATTGGATTATAAATTATTAATAGCATGGGTACTCACAATGTGATTCCTTTTCTTTCATGTTTGGATCCCTAGCTGGTGGCAAGACAGGGTTGTCTCCAGAGCCCACACGCTACTGTAGGTGCTGCTGGATTTCGAATTTTATTTGTGATACATTTCCATGCTTTGCAGTTCATGGAAGCTAAGTCACTGGTTTTTCAGTTGTGGTAGAAATGAACATCTTTATTAAGGAAAGAAATGTATCTTCTAACAAGACAAGTCTGATAAAAAAAAAAAAATCTTTTGAGTCAGTAATCGGGGAGGAGAAAATCTGTTCATTGCTCCATTTATTGTCTTGCAGCACCATGCCAAAGGGGGAGCGTCTCTCACAACAGTCTGTTACAGAATAACCCTCACAATAAAAACAGAGAATCATACTGATTGATAATTGAACTTACATAACAGTGTTGATTAATGCATGCATTTCATACTCTGGTTAAAAGACATGAAGCGTTTACCACAGAGCACAACCAGCCTAAGTAAAAGTCTTTCTTCATTATATCCTTGTTCTTCAATATCTCTTAGTTTAGCTGTTATCCTTTAAATCTCCACGTATGTGACAATTGTCCAGTTTTTTTCTTTTTTTTTTTTTTGTTTTTTTGTTTTACAGGACATCTGACAATCTCTTAATCACACATTCGGTGCATTACATCAACCTGCTCCTAGTATATTCTTGTTTTTGTTGTTCACTTGATCTTCATCTGGTTTCCTGATATGTTTGTGACATTTATGAACCCTTTTGTACTTCTAAGATGGATGCTATATTTTAATATGGAAAGAATATTCACAAAAACACTTTATCCTACATGACTATGAACCCTGTGGTAGAAATCAACTTAATTAAAGAAAGCAACTCATTCTCTAACAGGATGAATCAGGCAGGGGAAAAGGTGTGCATTGTATCTTTTAATTACTACTCAGCAAAATGCATTGGAGGGAGCAATTCTTCAAAAGCAGTCCATTACAGCCTGGTCAGAATGATCAGAATGGTCAGAGAAACAAAAGATAGAAGATCATTTTAAAAACTGTTGAATTTACAGTACATACAGTGTCAATCAATGCATATGTTTTACTCTGGTTGTTTCATTGGTTTACACCCAAATTAATTATATAAACTAAAAGTCTATTATATTATATTTTGGCTCTTCTTATGTCTTTTGAGATGAGACACCATCCTTGAGTTTTCTATGCATATAACAACTGTCCATACCTGTTTATAGGACATCTGCTTAGTCATCTCTTAGTCATCCTTCAGTACATTTTGTATATTACATCAACCTTTTTGGGCGGCATGGTGGCGCAGTGGTTAGCTCTGCTGCCTCGCAGTTAGGAGACCCGGGTCCTGACTTCATGGAGTATGCATGTTCTCCCCATGTCTGCATGGGTTTCCTCCCAAAGACATGGTTGGTGTGTGTGCCCTGTGGTGTGCTGGCGTCCTGCCCGGGGTTTGTTTCCTGCCTTGCACGCTGGGTTGGCTCCAGGTGACCCTGTAGTTAGGATATAGCGGGGTGGATCAACCTTTCTTCTGGTACGTTCTTTATTGACTTGAACATCTCAATATTTTTCTTAAACCAAATCTTATATTTCAGTGTACATTTTGTTGTTCACTTGACCTTTATTTGGTTTCCCACATTTATTAAAGCTTTATGCTATTTTTTTAAGGTGAATGCTATGCTACCCTAAAATTATTCTTCCACACTTTTAATTACTCCTCTGCAAAACGCCGGGTTTATACTTCATACGATGCAACATGTGCTTCCGCGGAAGCTCCTGCTACGCAAGCATTTTACTGTTTATACTTGCGCGCGTACTTTACGTAAATCTGAAAGAATCCACCAGGTGGCAGTGTGAGATATTATCACGGTGAGAGCAGGTTCGGCTTCGCTGCGTTATGAATTGCCGGGAACAGACATTAAATTACACCTTACCACAATATCTCTGAAAATGATTTTTAATGATTAAATCCATCAATCCAGCGATGTGTCCATTCCAGCTAGCATTGGGCACGAGGCAGAAACAATCCCCATCGCAAGGTGAATACCAGCACACACACACACACACTAGTGTCATTTTAGCGTCACCAAACCCCAAATCTGCATATCTTTTGAAGGAAACCAGAGCACAGTGTGGAAACCCAGCAGGAAAACATGTAAACTCCAGGCAGGGAATACCAGCGACGTGACTCCCTGTGAGACAGCAGTGCTACCGCTCTGCCACCGTGTCACCCCCATGTGTGTAATTAACAGTATTCATTATTTAAACGAAATTAACAATGTATCTGTAAAATGTAACATACATACTTTATTGCATTTCAACATGAAAGTGATATCAAGTATAAATCTAAAGATTCTAAATTTACAGAGAGTTGGAATATCATACATTTAATGTGTTCTCTGTGTGATGATCTATTGCTGCTTGCCGCTGCTGTCAGGTCCAAGAAGCTCATAGCGATTAAAAACTGGGATGACATTTACGACGGTCTGCTTTAATAATAACTACGAGGTTAAAATGGGCATTTCGAGATTAAAGCCGAAATTTCCACTTTAATCACAAAATACACATTTTCACCATGTCCTTAATTTTTTTTCTCTGTGGCTCAAATACAGTGCTGTACATTATGTTGTTGTAGTGAAGTTGCAAAAAAAAAAAAAAAAAAAGACGGTACAAAAGACGGTATGTGAGACTTTTAAAATGTATTGTGTCATTACGATCAGGAATATGTGACGCTTGAATATAAAAGCACCACGAATGCATCTGTATGTCGGCATTTTGCTTCAGCACACTGGACTATTCATCAAAGATCGAAGCGCGCACATCGATCCCGTATGATCCGCAGAGAGGCTTTCTGTCACATGTAGATCAGTGGTTCTCAATCTGTGGGGCGGGTACCCCTAGGGGGGCGTGAAGTAACAAAAAGGGGGCGCGAAGATGTGAAATAAAGAAAACAAGAATCAAAAATATGAAAAAAAAACATCTGTTGAAACCAAAACAAATTAACTTAAACTACATTCTGATACTAGAAAAATAAATATAGAGTTAGATAAATGTCAATAAAAGTTAAGTAGGTATAATAAAATATGTATCTACGTTTCAAAAAAACGTTAGGGGGCGCGATTAAAACTGTTATGAAAACTCGGCTCGCAAATACGTTGAGAAAAAGGTTGAGAAAAGCTGATGTAGATAGTAAATAGAGGCTCTGACGTCACATTCCGACTTTTATCACACTGCGCCCCCCGACTTTTTGCTGGTACTGCAACTCGCGCATGCGTCGTGTTAATTTCTGAAGAACTGCTCAGAGGACACGTGAAATGAACGCTGGGAACGCGTGGCAGCCATGATGCGCGTACACGTTCTGAACGTGAAGTATTAACAAGCCCTTTGAGGGAGTAGTCTGTTACAGCATGCTCAGAATGATCAGAGGACAGAGGATCATTTTATAAGCTATTAAATTTACATGCGTTGCCAATCAATGCATACATTTTACTCTGGTTGGTTTGTTGGTTTACACCCAAATGACTTACATAAAATAAAAGCCTGTTATATTCTAGTTCTTCTTATATTTTTGAGTTGAGCCACCACCCTTGAAATTTCTATGCATATAACAACTGTCCATTCCGGGTAAAGGAAAGTTTTTAAGTAATCGACACAAGTTGGGACACTTGTGCAAATTGTTTGCTTCAACTTGCAAGGCTTCATTTACTTTAGTTACTGCAGAACATCTGTAGGTTGTAACCTGTTATAGTTGTTCCCTGAAATTCCCTTTTTTTTCAGTTTTTGCTAAGCTAAACAGAAAATGTAAACTTCTGGAAGTTTACTGCTTACCTTTTCACCATTTTAGGTCATTCATTGCATTTTATCTGATTTAATTCGAAGAACAACTGGAGGTAGTGAGAAGTCAAGGAAAATGACACTTTTTACTGGCTAACTGAACAAATTACAATAGGCAAGCTTTTGAGACAGCTGAGGTGCCTTCTTCAGGAAGGCTGTAGGACAGAAACTGGAGTTCCCTGCGTTTATGCAGACACCAGGACAGAGACAGCATTGGAAAACCTTGAAGTGGGTCATCTTCAATGTAAACAAATTAACAGAAACCTCCCAGGCTAAGATTCATGAGGTTGAAGGAACTGCCTGCAGAGCTCAGAGACAGGATGGGGTCAAGGCACAGATCTGGGGAAGGCCGCAGACATTTTCTTTAGCATTGAGGATTACCAAAAGGGCAGTGACCTCCATAACTCTTAAGGAGAAGAAGTTTCTAGCAACTACAACTCATCCTGGAGTTGTCCACCTGGCCAAAGTGAGTAATCAGATGAGAGGGACCTTGGTTAGAACCCAAGGGTCACTCTGGCTGAGCTCCAGAGAACTTGTGTGGAGATGAGAGAAACGTCCGCCTGTGCAGTACCATTTCAAGACTGGAACGGAGCAAAGTTCAGAGATTGGCAGAGTTTGACATTGGCACTGTTGGTGGCAGTGTAGAAAATGATATTGTTAAAGTTGATGATTTGCATATATTTAAAGAGAATCATAAAGCATGTATGAGAACAAGTATTATATATTGTGATGCACTTTAGCATAGTAAGGGTTAAACCATAAAAAGCCCTCGCTTGTATATATTATAATTTTTCTCTTTGTAGTTGCTAAGCTTAAGAACTTCACTCAAGGACATTGTGTACTTTTAGAGGGCTAAACGGGCCATTGTTTTAAGAAATGCAACCATCGAGGCTTTGGCCATGAGAGAGAAACCAGATAGGCCGTGCACTTTCATGTGCCGTGGCTTGGCTTCTGCCTCCCTGTCTGCTTGCCTGAACAGGCGATGACAAATCAAGGAAAATGCAGCTTATAAAAAGCAGTATTATTGTTTTAGGGGCGCAACTGCCCCAACCTCAAGCCCAATATCTTATGTGTGGGTCTGCCTGATTCCGATTTACTGGTGGGAATCGATTGATAAGTAAGTTTTGGACACCTGCACAGGATATGAAGTAATGATGGTAGTTTCGGGGACATTAGGTAATGATGGGAAGAGCCAGAAGGATGAGAGTATTTTGCATAAGTGATAAGAATTGTAATAAATTTAAGCTTGCCGAATTTGCTAATTGCTCATTTCATTTGATTTGGGTCCGTGTATGCATCACGCAATAAAACGGGATTTTGCTACCTTCCTGAAAGTCTATGTGCCTTCTTTGAGCAGCGAGTTTTTGTAACAACAGCAGACGAACCATAAAAAATAAATACTGGTAAATATGAAGATGAAGTGCTAAGTCAAATTACATAAATTTGTCAAAATGTAAAGGTTACAATATAACCAAAATCTCTCTTTGCAATAAAATATTTAAAACTTTGTGAAAATTGTGAAAAATTGCCAGTGGCGATATTGAAATGACGAAAGAAGTTTGTTTTTTAAGTTTGTTTCTCTACTTGTGGAAAATGTTTTAATTTTTTTAAATAAGTTATAAAACTTATACCTGCGTGTCACATTCAAAGAGCTCTGGGGTTGGGTTATTTGTTTTGAAAGACATCCCGCTTAGGGGTGAATAGGCGTGGCTAAATTGGCCCCGGATGTGTGTGTGTTTGTGCGTGTGCCCGCGTACGCGCGCGTGTGTTTCCTCTGTCCAGGGACTGCTCCTGATTTGTGCCCACTACTTGCTGGGATAGGCTCTAGTTTTCCTGCTGCAGATAAATGGGTTTAGAAAAGGATGGATGGAAAGTTGGAGAATTTTGGAATATCTATTTTATTCATCAAAGAGATATTTTTGTTTTTTTTAATGTTGTGTTACGGTAGTGTATGCTTGTGACATATCATTGACGTTTGTTCAGACCGCAGGACCGCTGTTTGCGCAAGCAGCACATTCAAGCCTGAAGGCATTTTCCACCCAAAAATGGTATATATGTATATATTTTATATTTATATATCAATAGTTGCATTATTTTTTTATATATATATTTTACACGTTTCTTACCCTATGTAGTTTGTTATGATGGCCAAGAAAACAAATATACACCTCATGTTTTAATGCAGAACAGAGATAAGATTCACTTCTGATACAATGAAAATTTATGGTGACCGACGTTACACAACAATATACAATACGAGAAACCATCAACAACCGTTCAAGAAGTTTGAAATTAAACAGAGGAGGTTTCCAGAGCCTACAGGACAAATGACACGCAATGACACACAAGCCCACACAGCATTCACAGATTTTAATTTATATTGATCACGATCGTTCTCAATACATATGACGTCACTCACCACGCCCACTTTCTACGCTGCCATTCCAAGGCTTTCTTTCTGAAAATTGGTCAAGTCTCCTATCTTCCGACAGATGGCGCACGCAATCGCTAGTATTATCTAATAAAGAAAACTTTAAACAGAAAAATGAATGGGTATTAAAAAAGGCAGATAGAGGAATCTCATTGAATGTCACACAGAACTGGTGGTTCAAAAAAACACAAATGATTTCTGTAAAGCAGCCCTGACCCATTACCAGTCATTACCATTGGAGCGAGGCGCCATCTTTTGGAATGCAAAATTCAGTGCATTGTATTTAGCATGCAGTACATAGAACATTCCGACAGAGGTCGCATCGCTGAAAATGCCCAACAGAATGCAACTGCCCGACACACAAACAGGCTGACACTTCAGTAAAAAAAAATCCTTAAACAAAAGATCGGTAACGGCATTTATATAACAGTTAAAAATAAAAAATAAAACTGAACATCACTGCAGAAAAAAAGAATGAATTGCCTTCAAAGCAACACAAATAATTTATGTAAAGAAGCCCCCACGCATTACAGTTTTTCTCAATTGCTAAAACACTTCAGTTCTCAGTTGCCTGACCTCATTTAGCTAATTGTGCAGTCTGTTGTCAATACCTTAAACCATTTCACATGGTAAAACACAATATGCAGATCTTACTTAGACTTTTCAGCAAAACTCTAAACACATTCTCATTCTCAAAACACATTCTACACTCTAATGCACACGTCATCCATACTGGTAAACACAAGTAGCAACGCTCAAATACAATTAGAGAAAACATGTCATTCATTGAACACAACCACTCAAAATTGATGTCACCTGTTTCAAATGATGTGACACAACCAATATAAGCCAGTTCAAAGAGCAAACAGGTTGTTGAAGGTAGAAAGTCTGAGCATGGATAGAAGAAACAGTGTGAGAGGACGAGAAAGAGGAAGAAGAAGAAGAGGAGGAGGGCGGCAAAGAGAGGAAATATCTGATGAAATTCGAGCAACAGTCATAGACCATGTTCTTGTCCATGGACTGACAATGAGGGAAGCAGGACTAAGAGTGTAACCCAATTTGAGCCGATTTTCTGTGTCCACCATAGTAAGTACGTTCAGAGAAGAGAACAGGTACAGTATACTACTCTATTTTTGTAATTGCAAATTTACTGTACTACACTATATGCAACTGCTTCAATAGACATTTGTAAAGTTCATCACTATATGTATAGTACTGCATGAATATTTGTTGTAACTGCACATCTACTTTTTGTAGAATTGAGAGGCTGCCACATGCAGGTGGAAGGACGGCTTTATTCACTCAAGAGCAAGAGGCCATTATAGTGGGCATGGTCCTTCAAGATAATGTAATACGACTCAGAAATCCAGGAACGAGTGATACAAGACAACACACACTTCCAGGGAATCAACAGTGTGAGCATTTCCACAATTGACCGTGTCCTCCGTCATAACAGGATGCGAATGAAACAAGTATACAAAGTACCCTTTGAGCGCAACTCACCAAGGGTGAAAGAACTGCGAGCTCAGTATGTGCAAGTAAGTGTACATTCAGAAACATTTACTGTAATCCAGATTTTCTACAGTACTAACACATACTATGTGAATGACATTACTCTTCAGTACATACAATGTGTGTGTATCAGAAGTGCATACAGTAGGCTTAATTGTACTCTACAGTATAGCACTGTCTCTGTATGACTTACAAAATTCTAAATGCAGTATATTGTATTTCTACGCAGACAATATTTGACTTGGAATCCTTGGACAGACCCCATGACTTCATCTTTGTAGATGAAGCAGGCTTCAATCTAACAAAGAGGAGACGGAGAGGCCGAAACATCATTGGACAGCGGGCCATTGTTGAAGTCCCTGGTCAATGAGGTGGCAATGTCACCATCTGTGCTGCTATTGGCAACCATGGTGTTCTACATCACCATGTTACACTCGGGCCATATAACGCCCAGCACCTTCTAAGATTTATTGCCAATCTAAGAGAGATTTTATTTGAGCTGCAGAATCCATACCATCAGGGTCAAGAGCTAAATGAGAATCCCATTCCCACCTATGTGATAGTGTGGGACAATGTCAGTTTCCACCGAGCTACTCCGGTAAGGGAATGGTTTAACATCAATGAGCAGTTTATGAACTTGTACCTCTCTCCATACTCGCCTTTCCTGAATCCGATTGAGGAGTTTTTCTCCTCTTGGAGATGGAAAGCGTATAATAGACAACCCTACACCAGAGTAAGTCTTCTGCAAGCCATGGATTTAGCTTGTGGTGATATAGGTGAGGAATCCTGTCAGGCCTGGATACGGCACACAAGAGGCCTCAGGAGGGACAATATTGCTTGTGATGTTGACGAAGTGCTCTGGCCTAACCCAGCCCAAAGACGAGAAGAAGCAAATTGATCACGTTTACTCCTTTGATTTTTGTCCCTTTTAGTATTGTATACTGTAGTACAGTGCATTGTATGCTGTTTACTGTACAATGAACAAATTGTATGGCCCAAAACATTGAGATTAAAATTTGCTTCTCCCTGAGAACTATATGTTTTGAACAATGTGTTTTCTGTTTTTTGTTGTATTGTTTACTGACTGCTTGATAGTGTATATCATTTTGATTAAATTGTTTTTGATTTGAGAGCAGTGCTTGATTTTGAACACAGGTAAAACTGTTTTTAGGTGTTTCATTTTGCAAGAGGAGTCAGAGGTTTTGTAAATAGTGCTTGAAGATAAGGTTTTGCATTTAATGGTTTCAGAAAATGGAGCAAGGTTTCAGAAATTTGTGTTTTAGCAATTGAGAACAACTGTAAAAACTGGCTGATAGAGGAATCCCATTGACGGCGACTGCGAGGGTCTTAACGCGGGTCCTGGGAAGCTATTTATATATATGTTCATAGGATTTGTTTTTTTATTACACGGTTTATTCCTGCTCTCCTTTTGCTACATTAATGAGAGCAGATCACCAGAATGTTTAATATGCTTGTATAAAATTTTTACGCCGTTCGCCACTCATTTTCAGTTCCTGTAATTTTTTTTCGGTGGTTAAGTTGCAATCAATGTCAGATTGTCGTACTAAGTGTAAAACTAAGGGTTGGGCAGACAGGGCTCTTGCAGCTGCTGCTTCTCGCCTGTGGAACTCTTTTTACCTCATCAAATAAAGGAGTCGTCTACAATTAAACTGTTCAAAACAAGATTATAGACTCATTTCTATTCACTTGCATTCCGTGACCTTCAGTAACACTGATGGTTTCCTCATTGTGATTATGTAACATTACTTCTGCTTATTATTTATTTATGTTCATATATTTTATTTCTATTTGTTGTTTGTTTTCTTTTATTCTGTTATTGTAAAGCACTTTGGCCACAGCATTCCTATGTTTTAAATGTGCTATAAAAATAAATTGACATTGACATTGTCTGTTGTCTCGTTCACACGGCATTTGCTTCAGGGTTCTCAATGGAAGGGCGAATTGGAGCGATGCGCCATCTTTTAGAATGCAAAATTCAGTGCATTGTATTTAGCATGCAGTACATAGAACATTCCGATAGAGGTCGCATCGCTAAAAATGCGCAACAGAATGTAACTGCCCGACACACAAACAGGCTGACACTTCAGTAAAAAAAAATCCTTAAACAAAAGATCAGTAATGGCATTTATACAACAGTTAAAAATAAAAAATAAAACTGAACATCACTGCAGAAAAAAGAATGAATTGCCTTCAAAGCAACACAAATAATTTCTGTAAAGAAGCCCCCACGCATTAAAAGCGGATAGTATTGGACAGTTTTGATTCCAATGCCTTAATTTCGGCTACTGAAGCATGCATTACAGTTTAAATTCCGACAGATGGCGCAAACAACAGCCACTTTTGTTGTGTAAAGATAGATACTTTATTACAGTTTTTTCTGATTGCTTAAGCACATTTTTTGTAACTATTGGCTATTTTTGCAAAACTCTACACACAAATAAGAAAACCTTTCACCCAATTATCAAAACATTGTAGTTCTCTTGCAAAAGCGAACACAGCTAGATTAACTCTTCACACCTTCGTAAAAATGGTGTTTTCGTATCAAACAGCACACACACGCCATCATCTGCTAAGCACACAATGCGCCAACTGCACACTGATGGTATGAATACAAAACACATCTGGCTTCTGCTTACTCTGTGTACAGATGTCAATTTGAGGTCATACTTTTGTCATAGTGTCATGTAAACATACAAGGATCCAAACTTCAAGTATTGGTGTTTATTCACACTCATCAAAACCAAGACAAAGTCAGAACACAAAATAGTAATTTCACAAAAAAAAAAAAGGAAAAAAAAAGACAATCAGCCTACATCATGTCGTCTTTCTGGGTCCGGCCACAAAATTTCGTCCACATCGCATGCGATATCCTCCAGTCCAAGGCACCAGGGAAAATATCTCCTTGAATGCCGTATCCAGGCCTGACATGATGCCTGGTCAATATCTCCACATGCCTCCTCCATTGCCTGTAAAAGGGCTACCTGTTGATGAGGATGACAGTCGTACACTTTCCAGCGCCAGGCAGAGAAGAACTCCTCGATGAGATTTAAGAATGGAGATTATGGAGAGAGGTTGAGTGCCATGAAGGATGGGTGGTCTGTAAACCAGTTGCAGACCAAAGCAGCACCTATGGAAACTAACATTGTCCCATATGATGACATATCGGGTATGCTCTGGTCTCTGAACAGTGCGCATGTCATGTAAGGTGTCCAGGAATGCAATAATGTGTGCAGTGTTTTATGGGCCTATGGTTGCATGATGGTGAACAACACCATTTTGGCTTATAGCTGCACACATGGTTATGTTACCACCACGTTGTCCTGGGACATTGATGATGGCACGGTGTCCAATAATGTTCCTGCCACGTCTCCTGGTTTTACTGAGGTTAAAACCGGCCTCATCTACAAAAAGTAGCTCATGTCCCATGGCATCTGCTTCTAGTTCCATCACTCTCTGGACAAGACAAAACGAATGCAACACATCAGGCCCATGCACAGCACTACAGTATGCACTTCCAAATTCAGAACCAATGACACTATAGCTTACCTGCACATAGTCATATCGCAGTTGCTTTACACGTTCTGTGTTTCTCTCGAAAGGAACTCTGTGAATTTGCTTCATTCTCATTCTGTGGCGCGCAAGTACACGACTTAGTGCAGAAATGCTTGCACTGTGTATATTTTGAAAGATGGTGTCATTATCAATTATGCGCTGCTGTATTTCGCGCAGTCTTATTGCATTATTGGCAATCACCATGTTCACTATATGGGTCTCTTGCTCTGGAGTGAACATTCTGCCTCTGCCCCCAACATCTGGACGTCTAGCAATTCTGTAAAGTAACAATTTCAGTATTTTTGCATGTATGGTACTGTTGTGTTTCTCATTAGAGTATGGCAGTGCTACAAAGTACTTACCGATTCTCATTTCGAAATGTCCTAATGATGCTTGCCACAGTGTAGCGGCTCAATTTAGGCTGAAATCGTTGGCCAGCTTCCCTCAGGGTCATCCCATGGTTGATGACATGGTCCACTATTGTAGCTCTGATGTCATCAGTTATTCTATTTCTTACTCTTCTTACCCTTCCTCTTTCCCCTCCTCGTCCTCTTCTTGCTCCTCCTTGTCCTCTTCCTCTAACCTCCTCTAACCCTCTCGCTTCTTCACCTCCACGTCCTCTCCCTCGGCCTCCTCTGATTCTCACTCTTCTCACTCTTACTGCTCCTTCCATTGTACTCCACATAGACAGCTTACCTGTGGCTTATTTATAGTGCTTAGGCTGATTGCAAAGTGAACTACTTATCTAAAACAGTTTTCACATGTGAAAGTGTGCCAGACAGTTGGCAAAATAGTGTTAATGATAGCCATACAGGTGTATAATTTTGCTAGGAGTGTGTTGGAAATTTGGTAATTGAGTGTAAGCAGTGAGTTGTGTTTAAAGTTCTGCAAAAAGAGTGTTGTGCAGTGAATTGTGCCTACAGTTTTGCAAAGTGTGTGTTACAAAATTGCAAACTGAGTGCAAAGCAGTGTTTGTGCTTTTAGTTTTGCAAACTCAGTGAGTGGTTTTGCTAGAAGTATTAATAGTTTTAGAAATTGTGCTATACGAATCACAGTTAGGGTTTAAGCCATCAGAAAAAACTGTAATCCCAAGGGGAAATTCACATAATCCAGCAGCAGTATACTGATACAAAAAAAAACAAAAAAAACAATATTAAATAGTAATAAAAATGAAAAATAAATAAATAAATAAAAATAAAAAAGCAGACAATATCTTTGAGTAATGTTAGCATTTACTCCCCCGGGTGGAATTGAAGAGTCGCATAGTGTTGGGGAGGAACGATCTCCTCAGTCTGTCAGTGGAGCAGGACGGTGACAAAAGTCTGTCACTGAAGCTACTCCTCTGTCTGGAGATGATCCTGTTCAGTGGATGCAGTGGATTCTTCATGATTGACAGGAGTTTGCTTAGTGCCCGTCGCTCTGCCACAGATGTTAAACTGTCCAACTTTACTCCTACAACAGAGCCTGCCTTCTTAACAAGTTTGTCCAGGCGTGAGGCGTCTTTTATCTTTATGCTGCCTCCCCAGCCCACCACCGCGTAGAAGAGGGCACTCGCCACAACCGTCTGGTAGAACATCTGCAGCATCTTATTGCAGATGTTGAAGGACGCCAACCTTCTCAGAAAGTATAGTCTGCTCTGACCTTTCTTACATAGAGCATCAGTATTGGCAGTCCAGTCCAATTTGTCATCCAGCTGCACTCCCAGGTATTTATAGGTCTGCACCCTCTGCACACAGTCACCTCTGATAATCACGGGGTCCATGAGGGGCCTGGGCCTCCTAAAATCCACCACCAGCTCCTTGGTTTTGCTGGTGTTAAGGTGTAAGTGGTTTGAGTCGCACCATTTAACAAAGTCTTTGATTAGCTTCCTGTACTACTCCTCCTGCCCACTCCTGATGCAGCCCACAATAGCAGTGTCATCAGCGAACTTTTGCACGTGACAGGACTCTGAGTCATATTGGAAGTCTGATGTATATTGGCTGAACAGGACCGGAGAAAGTACAGTCCCCTGCGGCGCCCCTGTGTTGCTGAACACAATGTCAGACCTGCAGTTCCCAAGACGCACATATTGAGGTCTGTCTGTAAGATAGTCCACGATGAAACTTTAAACAAAAAAAAAATTGTGAATTACAAAAACAAAACAGCTAATAATGGAACCCGATTGACTGGAGAGCAGCTGATGGTCTCGGGGTCTCAACGCGGGTCATGGGAGGGCCATTTATATAGTTGTTCATAGAATTTGTTTCTTATTACACAGTGGCTCCCTGTGTCTTACAGAATCAAATATAAAATCCTACTAATAACCTACAAAGATTTTTCAACCTTTTCGCTGGAGTGGAACCCTATGCGAATGGTTACCTTGCTCACGGAACCTTGTGCAATTATCCACCAGTATGTCCTAAATCATTAGGACTTTTTCGGCGGAACCCTTGGGTTCCCAGGAACCCCCGTTGAAAAACACTGTCTTAAATAACCTCGCGCCAAACTACATCAATGACCTTCTCCATCACTGTGTGCCTGCCCACCCACTAACAAGAGCATCTGGCTAAAGTCACTGTAAGGTGTTGAGCTCCACAGTAAGCGGAAACACGTCCCCGCCTGGCAATCTTGTTGTGCCCCACACTAATGTACACTCCATGGGTGACAGCAGGGCCTTCAGCTGTATAGCGAGTGCCCAGACTCTGGAATGACCTACCGAAATTAATCAGGTCAGCTGACTCCATGAATTCTTTTAAAAAACAACTCAAAACTCATCTGTTCAGGAAGGCGTTTAGCTCTACTTGACTTTATTACCCTTCTTTCAGTTTACCTCTAAGTCAAGATGCTCATGTAACCTATGTGTGTGTGCGAGACCATCAATTAATGTATGTTGTCTGTTAGGCTTTCTCTGAATTTACTGTCTTAATCTTCTTTATTTGTTTTGTACAATGCTATGTACTGTATACCCTATCGTTCTTTCTTATATTCTGTAAGTGCCTTGAGCATGGGAAAGGCGCTATATAAATAAAATGTATTATTATTATTATTAATTTATTTCTGCTCTCATGTTGCCACATTAATGAGATCAGATCACCAGAATACTTAATATACTCGTATAAAATTGTGACGCCGTCCGTCACTCTTTTTCAGTTCCTGTATTTTCTTTTCTGTTTTCAATATCACGATATCAGTCGTCCTGTTTGTACGCCATTTACTACAGAAGTCACAACAGAAGGGCGAAATTGTGCGATGCGCCATCTTTTGGAATGCAAAATACATTACACTTTGTAACACCTGCAGTAACCCAAAGCATTCCGATAGAGGGGGCATCGCAAACGTTAAAGCTGAAAGCGCCCCACAGAATTGGACTGTCCGGCAGACAGAAACGGAATACTTTTGAAAAATCCCTTAATTAAACAAAATAATAGTAACAGTAGTTATACAAAAGTTAAATATAAGAAATAAAATTGAAGATCATTGCAGAAAAAAGAATGAATTGCCATCAAAGCAGCACAGATGATTTCTGTAAAGAAGCCCCCACGCATTGCCACTCCAGAATTAACCGGACAGTTTTGATCCCAAGGCCTTCGTCTCGGCTGCTGAAACGTGCATTTAACGTGCATTACAGTTTGCATTCCGACAGATGGCGCAAACAACCGCCACTTTTGCTTCGACTCATGCTAAAATTTAACACATTGCAACGTGGTTTGAAAAGCGACGAGAGTTTTATGGCCAGGTATGAGGATTGTTTGCATCTCTCAGACTGACACAGATAGCCTGCCTACAGATCCACATTGTATTGAAAAACTCATTAGAAACTTTAAAAGACTTTGATTTGGACAGTCATCTTATCCAAAGATCTTGACTAGATATTGTTCTCCTCTCTTGTTAAATGAATGTCAGCCTGAAGGAGTCTATTACAGTTTTTTTCAATTGCTTAGACACTAAAATTAAAACTTTCTCACAATTAACAAATCCTTATACTCAAGGAACAAAACACCGGCCTAGATTTGCACATCTGTAAGCACATTTTCAGCTTCACACTTTTTGCAAAACATAACACACAGTGATTTGCAAAACACTTAACATACATTACACACAAAAATCTATCATGAAGTCACTTCCTTGCAATACCAAAGCACTGACTGTCAAATTACCGCACCGACCAACCAATTGGTTCAACACAGTCATCAGGTGTGCACACACTTGTTTGCTTAATTGCAGACACACCAATCAGGTGGTTAAGCACTATAAAAAGGCAACAGGCAAGTTCACCTGTCTTCAACAAAAATGGGCAGTGTCGGAAGAAGAGGAAGAGTACGGATGAGAGGGGGAATCCGGAGAGAACAAGGTGGAGGAAGAGGCCGAGGAAGAGGGAGAGGAAGACCTAGAGGAGGGGTAGGACATGCACAAAGAAGAAGACAACCAAATCTGTGTAACAAAATTCGTGCTACAATTGTGGACCATGTAATAAACCACGGACTAACACTGAGGGAGGCTGGACTGAGAGTACAGCCTAACCTAAGCAGGAACACAGTGGCATCAATAGTTCGGACATTTCGTCAAGAGCACAGGTGAGAAACTTCTGTCAACAGAAAATCCATAGCTTACTGCATGTACTGTATCAACCGTTTTGGTATGTATTCATGTTTCATTTTACAGTAAGCTACACGTATTTTGTTTGCCCAACATAGGATTGAACGTCGAGAACACCAAGGAGGGAGGCGCCCTATATTCACACAGGAGCAAGAAAGAGAGATCATAAACCTCGTTTTGGCCAATAATGCAATCAGACTTCGAGAAATTCAAGCCCATATTGTCAATGATCACCAAATTTTCAATAATGTCCTACAGGTCTCTCTGTCAACAATAAGCCGTATCCTTAAAAAACATCAAGTTGTGATGAAACAATTGTATAAAGTGCCATTTGAAAGAAATTCAGACAGGGTGAAAGTCCTGCGGCATGAATATGTGGCGGTATGTTTTGTTCACCGACTGTAGTATTGTGTACTGCACACATAACCTTTTTACAGTACATGTAATTTTACTGTATAGCAGACCTACAGTATATTGATAACGCAATGTGATATTTTGCTGTATTTCAGAGAGTTTTGCGAATGAATGTGGAAGAAGTCCTGCATGAGTTTATATACATTGATGAAGCTGGATTTAACCTAACAACAGTGAGAAGAAGTGGAAGAAACATCCTTGGCCACAGGGCTATTGTCAATGTACCAGGGCAACGTCGGGGTAACATTACCCTTTGTGCTGCCATTACACAGAATGGGGTCCTCCACCGCCATGCCAACTTGGGTTCTTACAACACTGACCTCATTCTTACATTTTTAGACCGATTACACAATATTATCACAGCAGCAAACCAAAGGGACCAGATGCAATACATTGTCGTCTGGGACAATGTGGCTTTCCATCGTTCCGCCCAGGTCCAAAACTGGTGTCATCAACACCCACCATTTACAGTTCACTACCTTCCACCATACTCCCCCTTCCTAAACCCCATTGAAGAGTTCTTTTCAGTATGGCGGTGGAAGGTTTATGATCTCCAGCCCTATGTCCAGATGGCCCTCATTCAAGCTATGGAGGAAGCATGTGATCAAATTGAAGCAGCATCCATACAAGGGTGGATTCGTCACTCCAAAAGATTCTTTCCACGTTGCCTTGCAAATGAAAATATAGCCTGTGATGTTGACGAGGCCCTGTGGCCAGATCCAGCTAGGCGGAGAGATGTTTAGGTTTTTATTTTTATTCTGTACTGAACTGGATATGTAATTTGTTACAGTATTATTGTAAGCTTACAGTACAATGGTATGTTTAGTAATACCATATGGAAACTGGAAAAATGTTTTGTTACGTAGGAATGTTTCGTTCAAATGTTCAGTATTGACTGACTTGAGTACATGAAAAGAAATAAATATGTTCATCAAGGTGCAGTACTTGTCTCGTGTGTTGTGTTTGGTCAATATATTCATGTTCTTTATCAATATCTCAAAAATGAGAAAAAAAAAAATCAAACCAGGACTGTATCATTAGAAAGGTAGAAATGTTACAAGTGTTTAAGATTGAGCACAGCAGTGTGTAATTGGTTCAAACAGAATCCGACTGTATGAACCATGTGTGCGCCATAGGGTACCAAAATGGTAAATTATTGTACAGTTTTGAATTAAGTGTTTCATTTTGCGAAAGATCCAAGATATTCTGCTACTTGTGTGTGTAGATGTGTGAATTGTGTGTAGGGTTTTGACAAAATGAGCCTTGTTTTTAAAATCGTGCCTAAGCAATCGTAAAAAACTGTAAACCATTCCCTTACCGGAGCAGCTCGGTGGAAACTGACATTGTCCCACACTATCACATAGGTGGGAATGGGATTCTCATTTAGCTCTTGACCCTGATGGTATTGAACTTGCAGCTCAAATAAAATCTCTTAGTTTGGCAATAAATCTTAGAAGGTGCTGGGCGTTATATGGCCAGAGTGTAACATGGTGATGTAGAACACCATGGTTGCCAATAGCAGCACAGATGGTGACATTGCCACCTCGTTGACCAGGGACTTCAACAATGGCCCGCTGTCCAATGATGTTTCGGCCTCTCCGTCTCCTCTTTGTTAGATTGAAGCCTGCTTCATCTACAAAGATGAAGTCATGGGGTCTGTCCAAGGATTCCAAGTCAAATATTTTCTGTGTAGAAATACAATATACTGCATTTAGAATTTTGTAAGTCATACAGAGACAGTGCTATACTGTAGAGTACAATTAAGCCTACTGTATGCACTTCTGATTCACATACATTGTATGTACTGAAGAGTAATGTCATTCACATAGTATGTGTTAGTACTGTAGAAAATCTGGATTACAGTAAATGTTTCTGAATGTACACTTACTTGCACATACTGAGCTCGCAGTTCTGTCACCCTTGGTGAGCTGCGCTCAAAGGGTACTTTGTATTCTTGTTTCATTCGCATCCTGTTACGACGGAGGACACGGTCCTTTTTTTTTTTTTTTTTTTTTTTTTTTTCTATTTTCAATGTCAGGATATCTGTTCCTCGTTTGTACGGCATTTATTACAGGATTAACAACAGAAAGGCGAAATCGTGCAATGCGCCATCTTTTGGAATGCAAAATACATTGCACTTTTTAACACCAGCAGTAACGCACAGCATTCCGATAGAGGGGGCATAGCAAACGTTAAAGCTGAAACGCCCAACAGAAATGAACTGCCCGACAGAGTGAAACGGGCTGATACTTATTTTAAAAATCCTTTAATTAAACAAAACAATAGTAGCAGCAGTTATACAACAGTTAAATATAAGAAATAAAAGTGAAGAACACTGTAGAAGAAATAATCAATTGCATTCAAAGAAGCACAAATGATTTCTGTAAAGAAGCTCCTCCCCATTTTTACTACAATATTAACTCAAGTTTATTCACCGACCACAACACTCTTCTCAACAAACCATATTCATTTAATGCTGTACATAGATAGATGGATAGATCATATGTGGGAAATATAGATAGTATATAAATAGATATTAAAGGCACTATATTTGAAAAAAAAAACAAGAACGCCAGTTGTGAACATGAATGACATTCTCTCGCTTGTCCGTCATAATCTCTTATGATCGCTTTTTGCAGCCACCTCTGCCGGACACGGCGGGTGCACAGGGCCAATGAGCCGCTAAATCGCATTCTCTTGCCTGACCAATCTGCTAATCATTGGCAGGAAAGAAGGCTGCGTCTCCAAAGGTTGCAATTCAGGATTCAAGTTTCCATCTTCTCCCAGTTTTTGCAGATGCAGAGTGACACAAGCCTTTTCTCATTCCATCGGACCCATCATACCTTCTTTTACCGGTTTTTTCCTGGTCATGCGACTTTCCGTTATCATTGGCATCCTTCATGAAGGCAGTGTCTTTTTTTCCCAATCATGACAATAATCTTATTAGAATAATACAGAAAAAAGTCACTCAGAGAATATTCGTGAGGAGCTTACAGGAGCTGCACTGCTGGAATGGGAATGAGTGACATTGTTTGCATTTATAAACCTGACGCTCCAGTCCGACGCCAGAAGACAAGTTTACTAATATTTTAACAGAGGTAGTTGCCTTACCCGAAATACCTTCTTTCTTTCTTTCCTTTATTAAATTGCAATTCATTGTCAGGATATCAGTTGCGTCGTTTGTACGGCATTAATGATTAACAAATGGTAGGGCAAACTTATTTGATGCGCCGTTGTTTGGAATGAAAATACATTACATTATAGTAAAACTAGTACTGGAATCATTTTCTTTCTTTCTCTTTCTTTTTTTCCATTTAAATTTCCTTTATTAATTTGCAATTAATTTTCAAGATGTCAGTTGCGTCTTTTGTACGGCATTTAGGATTCACAATGGAAGGGAAAAATAATGCGAAACGCCATCTTTTGGAATGAAAAATACATTACATTGTAGCAAACCTGCAGTACAGAGAGCATTTTCTTTCTTTCTTTCTTTCGTTTTAAATTTCCTTTATTAAGTTGCAATTCATTTTCAGAATTTAAGTTGCGTCGTTTGTACGGCATTTAGGATTCACAATGGAAGTGCAAAATTGTGCGATGCGCCATTTTCTGGAATGAAAATACATTACATTATAGTAAAACTAGTACTGGAAGCATTTTCTTTCTTTCTTTCTTTCATTCTTTCTTCCTTTCTTTCTTTCTGTTTAAATTTCCTTTATTAATTTGCAATTCATTTGCAGGATGTCAGTTGCTTCGTTTCTACGGCATTTAGGATTCACAATGGAAAGGAAAAATAATGCGAAACGCCATCTTTTGGAATGAAAAATACTTCACATTGTAGCATACCTGCAGTACAGAGAGCGTTTTCTTTCTTTCTTTCTTTCTTTCTTTCTTTCTTTCTTTCTTTCTTATTTAAATTTCCTTTAGTAATTTGCAATTAATTTTCAGTATGTTTGTTGCGTCGTTTTTACGGTATTTAGGCTTCACAATGGAAAGGAAAAATAATGCGAAACGCCATCTTTTGGAATGAAAAATACATTACATTGTAGCAAACCTGCAGTACAGAAAGCATTTTCTTTCTTTCTTTCTTTCTTTCGTTTTAAATTTCCTTTATTAAGTTGCAATTCATTTTCAGGATGTCAGATGGGTCGTTTGTACGGCGTTTAGGATTCACAATGGAAGTGCAAAATTGTGCGATGCGCCATTTTTTGGAATGAAAATACGTTACATTATAGTAAAACTAGTACCGGAAGCATCTTCTTTCTTTCTTTCTATTTAAATTTCCTTTAGTAATTTGCAATTAATTTTCAGGATGTCAGTTGCGTCGTTTGTACGGTATTTAGGATTCATAATGGAAAGGAAAACTAATACGATGCGCCATCTTTTGGAATGAAAATGCATTACATTGTATCAAACCTGCAGTACAGAGAACATTTTCTTTCTTTCTTTTTAAATTTCCTTTATTACGTTGCAATTCATTTTCACTTGTCACAATGGAAGGGCAAAATTGTGCGATGCACCATCTTTTAGAATGAAAATACATTACATTCAGCCTCTATGCTACGCACCTCCAGACGGCTCGACTGCTCCTAATGGTTTCTTCAAAACGAACGGTTCGTGCACGCGCTGAACCTGCTAATCATGGCTGTGTTGTGTCATCGCGAGAGTTACGCGCTCAGGCCCGACGCGAGTGAAAAATTATGCTACAGCAAACGGTATACAGTATATATGCACAACTGGACAAACAATTAAGAGACCTCTGCAAAATGATCTGCTTCTCTTGTTTTACTTTGTATGTAAATAAAAAAGTATGTTTTTAAGGAAAATGGACATTTTTGTTTTATTCCATAAAACACTGACATTTCCCTCGAATTCCACATCAAAACTTTGTACGTAGAGCATTTAATGACAGAAAATGACAACTGACCAAAATAACAAAACGAATGTCACGTTTTCAGACCTTGACTAATGCATAGCAATCAAGATCATCTTCATTTTTAACCAACACAATATGTTTGAACTTAAAAAGAATTCACAAATCAGTATTTGGTGAAATAACCCTGACATTTAATCACCGCTTTCATGCTCTCCTCTCTCTTCCAGTCTTTCACGTTGCTCTTGGGTAACTTTATGCCGATCCTGGTGCAAAAAAAAATTCAATCAGCTTTGCTTTGTTTGATGGCTTGTGAGCATCCATCTGACTCTTGCTCATATTTCAGAGGTTTTGGGGTTCAAGTCTGGAGATTGGGATAACCATGATAGGGTCTTGATCCTGTGGTCCTCCATCCACATCAGGGCTGTCTTAACTGCATCACAGATCCCCCATAGGGCCACTGTTTTGATAGCGAAACAGAAGCATACACAGGCATTAGAAACATCGTGGACCCCCCCCCCCCCTCCCTGCCCATCGTGCACATACATTAAGACATCCTTGATCCACACCTTGATTGACCAGGCTGTGGGGCTTGGAGTATTGCCCTGCTGGAAAACCCAATCCTCAGAGTTAGGGGACATTGTCGGGAACTGAAGACCTTGAAGTGCATTTGACACTGAAAATACCTCTGGTTTGGACGTTAAAAAGGAAGTCCTCCACTTCACAAGGAGAGTCAAAGGTGGACAACATGTGCCTGGGAGGAGAGGAGGAGAAAAGCGGGAAAATTTAATTGCTCTGCTAAGAGTGTGGAAAGGAAGCCTGTAAAAGGTATTTTGTATTATAATTATAATTATAAAAGCTAGCTCTAAACGCTAGTTTTGAGTCTCTGGAGTTGTGTCTGGTGTAGGGGTTCTGAAATGCCCTCTACTGGTCATAATCTACAGTGCCCACCATAATGTTTGGGACAAAGACCCCTTTTTCATTGATTACCCCATCTGCTCCACAGTTTGAAATTACAAATCAAACACCGTAGACATAATTAAAGCGTAAAATTGCAGACTTTCATTGAAAGGGATTTGCATATGTTTCAAACGCACACTTTTTCTATATGGAGTTTGGAGGCATCTACTGGAACTTTCAGAAGATCAGATGTTTCTCTACACCTCAAAATTCATTGTTCTGTCAGCAGCCAAATCACCAATGAAGAGAATTGTGCCAGAAACCTGAGGCAGCCATACATGCCCAGGCCATAAATCCCCCACTGCCGTTTTTAACAGATGAGGTGGTCTGTTTTGGATCTCAGACAGTTCCATGTCACCTCCACACTTTGCTCTTGCCGTCACTCTGATACAGCAGGTTCATCTTTGTCATGTCTGTCCACAAGACCTTTTCCCAGAATTCTGTGGGCTATTTGAAGTCCTTTTTTCATTAACTGTCATCTGGCTCTCCTGTCTGTGTCGTTCATCTTGCAGTGTGTCCTCCGTGTTTCTGTTCATGAAATCTTCTGCTGATAGTCATCTCTGACACACACATATCGGCCCCCTGAAGACTGTCATGAGGCATTTGGGGGGCTTTATCTTGACCATAGCAAGGATTCTTCTGTCCTCAGAAGTCCCTTAGCCTAGCAGTCCCTTTGTGATTCCTGAGCCCACCAGTGTGTTCTTCCTTCTTCATGATGTTCCAGACAGTTGATTTCGGTCATCCTAAGGTGCTACTGATGGTTTTATTCTTGTTTGTCACCCTCGTAATGGCTTCTTTGACTTTCACTGGCACAGCTCTTGTCCTCATTCTAAATAATGGCAGCTACAGACTCCAAAGGGTAGACGCAAGCTGTGGTGTCTTATGAAGCCACGAAACCCACCTGAGGATTCACAAACACCTGGGATCACAATTGTCAGAAACATTATGGTGCCCTGAAATGGGGGACTGTGCAGAAAAAGTGTGGTGTGATTGAAATGTCTGCAAGTGAATAATGTGAAAGGCACTATATGATAGATAGGTAGATAGATAGATAGATATGGTGAAAGGTGCTATATAATAAATAGATAGATAGATAGATAGATAGATAGAGTGAAAGGCGCTATATAGCAGATAGATATATAGATGTGAAAGGCACTATATAATAGATAGATAGATAAATAGATAGATAGATAGATAGAATGAAAGGCGCTATATAATAGATAGATAGATAGAGTGAAAGGCACTATATAACAGATAGATAGATAGAGTGAAAGGCGCTATATAGTAGATAGATAGATAGATGTGAAAGGCACTATATAATAGATAGATAGA